>VXBO01004775.1:118511-139914 GCA_013400135.1 Rhinoptilus africanus
CCTACCCCAACCCCTCCCCGATCTCCCCCTGTGCAACCCGGGCTGGGCCCCTTCAAACGTCCCTCTTCCTCCCCCCGCCCCAACATTTATAATATTTTTTTATTATTATTTCCAAACTTCTCGGAAGTGATGGCGGAGGCCGGGGAGATCCTCCCGCCGGAGGGGAAACCGGGGTGGTGGGTGCTCATTCGGGTGCTGGGAGATAGGGAAGGGGTTGCTTAGCCCCTGCCGGGGCAAATCATAGAATCACGGAGCAGTTTAGGTTGGAAGAGACCTTTAAAACTCATCTGGTCCAGCCCCTCTGCCATGAGCAGGGACATCTTCAACTAAATCAGGTCGCTACCATGTCCAGCCTGACCTGGAGTGTTTCCAGGGCTGGGTCATCTACCGCTTCTCCAGGCAACCTGCTCCAGTGTTTCACCACCCTCATTGTAAAAGATTTCTTCCTTATATCCGATCTCAATCTCCCCTCTTTCAGTTTAAAACCATTCCCCCTCATCCCATGGTTCCACTCCCTGATCCAGAGTCCCTCCCCAGCTTCCCTGGAGCCCCTTGAGGGACTGGAAGGGGCTCCAAGGTCTCCCCGGAGCCTTCTCTTCTCCAGGCTGAACCCCCCCAGCTCTCTCAGCCTGTCCCCACAGCAGAGGGGCTCCAGCCCTCCCAGCATCTCCAGGGCCTCCTCTGGATGCACTCCAACAGCTCCGTGTCCTTCCTGTGCTGAGAGCTCAAAGCGTGGGCTGTGAGAAAGTCCCCCCCATCGCTGGAAGACCAGCTGGAAGCTGAGCGTGCCCCAACCCCGTGTTGCCTGCCCATCTGGGAGCAGACCAGGTCCATGTCCTTGTCCCCCTGCGGGATCAGGGGCAGTGTCTGACAGCAGCGGGAACCCTGGAATTACGAATCACTGCCTGACACTTGTGAAAACCGCCACCAACGCTGTCCCCATCAGCGCTCCATATCCGGAGAGAGGCAGCTGCGCTGCGCCGCCTTCGTCTTTTGAACCATGAAACGTAAAATGTCACTGCAGGGAGAGGCAGGAAGGAACCAAGGCACCTTGCACATGGTAAAACCTGAGCATCGGTCTCACCGTGCATGTCCTGGACATCCCGGGGGCATCACGCCTCTGCTTCACACTCCTCATCCCCGTGGCAGAAGGCAGACTATCCGTATTGGAGCAAACGGGCTCATTCTGGAGCTCTCATGGTTTGCAGCGATTCAGCACAGCAGATCTGGCCCTGAGCCCTCTTGCCACCCTTTTTAACCAGGTCCCTGTCACCTTCCTGCTGGGCTCAGGAGGGACCAGCACCCCAGTTACACAACACAAATACTTGAACATCACTCTTTTGCAACACTTGCTTGCAATCGGCTACGTAAATGGCTGTTTCTAGCAGCAAAATGACTGTTTCTAGCAACCCCCCCCGCAGCAGAGACCAGCAGCAGCAAGGTGAGGACTTGCCCTGATCTGGAATAGGGGGGGTTGCCTCCCAAATCCACGGTAC
Source organism: Rhinoptilus africanus (assembly GCA_013400135.1). NCBI lineage: Eukaryota > Metazoa > Chordata > Aves > Charadriiformes > Glareolidae > Rhinoptilus > Rhinoptilus africanus. The sequence continues at coordinate 120,008 of VXBO01004775.1, forward strand.
AACCCCAGCTAAGGGTAACCACCACCACCCACATCTGCAGGACTTTTCCATGTATTGCGCCTAACCGGGCTCTTCACTCGAGAAGGTTTTCCGTGACCCGGCTAAAATCCGGTGACTGTCCCCACGTGAACACCAGCTTCTCACTTTTCAGGTACTTCCAGTTTTCCCACGCCGCTGGGAGAAGCTGACAGCAGCCGGTGCCGCTCTACAACTGCGGGGATCGGGAATGGGCCGCGAGGCGAGACAACTGGGGGGGACGAGCCCAACTTCTGCAGAAACGTACCCAAAACAGAGCCCGGGGATGGCAGCGAGCGTGAGGAAGTGGCAGCAGACATCTCGGGGAGGAGCTCTAGCTTATTTATTTCTATGTAGATGCAATTATAGAAAATGTTTTGCAGCTCCTGCTGGAGCGGAGGTCCTGAAGGAAACCTAGGTTCATTTTTTAGAGTTTGTTAAACTCATTTTTTTCGGTTCACCGCAGACGACGGCGTGGGAGGCGGAGGGGTGTTTGCACCGAGCTGCCGCCTGGTCGGCCCTCCCCGAGCGGTGCCACAGGAAGCCCAGCTCCCAGCGCTGCCGTCTGGCCTCGCTTCAAGCTGTGGTGTATTTATCTGCCTCTCGTCACCGTTTTGGGGTGAAAAGCGGCGTTTCTGCCGCTGAGCCCCCTGGGCCACAGTGCTGCCCTCGGCCGGGGCTCTCTGCCTCACGGTGCTGAGCAGTTCCACCGGCTGCCTGGGGAGAACTAACGCAATCTGCTATTATTAAAACATGGCATGGCCTTGGAGAGGTGCACAGAGGACTTGATGCAATAAATAATCCCCCAAACCTGGGAGGTGCCCTCAAAGCAGCTGCTTTAGCAGGGGGGGGTCGGGGCAGACTCCAGCATCACCCAGCCGGGTGGGTGGGAGCCCACTCTCAGGCAGCTGCCCCATCCCTGTCACCTTGCTCCGGGACAAATGTGTTGCCCCTAGAGGAAAGGGTTTGGAAAAAGTGTTCTTCGTGTCCTCCTGGGTGCGATTCAGGCAAGGCCCTACACCACAAACCGCCTTCACCTGCACCCGAGAAGGCGAGGGTCTGATTTAGTGCCTCTTGTGCAGCTGAAGAACGGAGGCGAGGCACACCGAGGTCAAGCTGTGTGACCGTGTCCGTCCAGCCAGGAAGCTCGTTTCTTTCCCCAGCGTCTCCCGATCCCTTTATCACGTTCTGCAACCGCAGCGGCCACCACAACCCACCCCACGCGTGAGCCCCTGCCACCGGGCAAGGCACAGACAGGACACTACGGCATTTTCCACTAGCACCCTCCCAGCGCTTGAGCATTTTATTCATTAATGCCTAATTATCTCTCCTCCAAGACCCCATCTTGGCCACCGCTGGGGACACGCCACCTCCCTGCCTCCAGGCAGGGCACCCCATGGCTCCACTGGCACCGCATGAAGACCCGCTCCTGTTGTTCCCGCTCCTCCCGGTTTCACTGGGTGACGCCAGTCCTTGCACTGGAAGAGAGCGCCAAGGCAATGTCCCAGCTCCGAAAGTTAAAGTTTGGCAGAGCTGGGAGCGACTGAGAACAGAGTTACAAAGGGACCATCTGGCAGCCCTAGTAATGGGCAGCACCATCCACCCCACCCCTAATTAAACAATCCGTGAAAATTATTAGCAACTTGGAGCCATAAATTAGTCAGTCCAAGAAACACCGGTGAGGGAAAAGGATCTGGAGTGAAAATACCCCCACTAGTGTAAGCGAAGGCCCCGTGGCCACTGGAGCGAGCCGTGCTGGGGGAGCGGGGGTCCATCCCTGGCAGCCCCTCCGGTTTGGGGGATTCCCTTCTGCAGCACGTCAGCCCTGAAATGAAAGGCAAACTTCCTTATTTATCTTGGCTTCCCCCCAGTTATAATTTTTGGAGGTAGACAAGTTTAAGAGGGTCATAAAAAGAAGAAAGGAGTGGGTTTAACACCTCCCAAGCTTCTGAGGAGGTTTTTTTTGCGGTGCAGGAGGGAGAGCCGGGCCCAGCCAGCGCTGATGGAGTGCCATTCGAGGCATGGAAGTCGACAGCTGTTTTTGATTGTGATCTTGTTTCTACAAGAGGAAATTGGGACTAATTCTCCCAAAACCCGTGGCTTTGCACTGCCTTGCTCCTGGGCTGGGGGTGAGGGGAATGGGGACGGCTGGAGCTGGCGGAGAGGCTGCCAGCAGCGCCGGACCGACGCCACGCTCCTCGCTCCGAGGATTTTACAGTCCCTGGAAGATTAATCTTTTGTCTCCGCTTCATTCCTCGGAGATGGGGAAAAAATTAGGTTTGCTGGAAAGGCTGAGGGAGTAGCCCGTGTGCTGGTAACCGGGCTCCGGCAGGCGCAGCGCGATGGATAACCCCCGCTGACCCAGCCTGAGCGCAGGCGAACCACGGGCTTAAGGACTGTCAGCGGTAATTACGGCTTGAAGGATGGGAGAAAACGTGCAGGGCTTTCGGTTGACTGTATTTCCTCCTCTTCGTTTCTGCGGCAGCAGAAAGGGCTCACACTTGTGCTCCTTGCTCAGGTCAAGTTCATCTTAGTTCGGAGGGCAGTTACGAGCGGGTGGTAGATGCAGGAGCCAGCCTTTGGCGTGTGCATTTAACACCAATTTGGGAACTTCATTTAACCCCCCCCCCGCCCCAGCACACCCCTGCAGCCCCTTGGGTTGCTCCCAGGAGAGGAGCTATGAGCCTAAAAAGAACAAATTGAGGGTAAACCGCCCCAAACAGGGAGGCTAATGCCACGCGAGGAGGTGCAAATCTCTTCTGTCAACAGCTCTCACCTTCCTAAAGCAACCCGGGGCTGTGCACCGCTGTCCTGCCCCAGCACCCTCCCTGCCCCTGGGGCTGTCACACGCTGTCACCATTAATTAATTAAAGCTGACAGTGCCACTGCCATTTGCCAGCCGACTCCCAGGCTTTCTCCCACCGCATCCCCCCAGTTCACGTTCAGAGAATCCCCATCCACAGGGGAGAGACGGGAATGGCTTTTTTTTTTTTTTTCCACGGCCACTTTGATATTTGCTTTTCCTATGGAGAAAAAAGAAAGAATAATAATACTCCTTGAAATAACAGTTTGAGGCTCTTCTAAATGTTACATGCCAGCCGACCTTTCGGAGCCAGGCTTGGGGGTTTATTTTTAATCCCCCCGGCCAGGACTCCCAGCAGCTCCGGGCCAATTCTGCTCCCCGAGGGCTGGATCCAAAGAGCACCAAAACACCAGCTTCTCACTGCTGCGATGCTCAGGGCTGGAGCTCCGGTATTTCCACTTATGCTGGAAATATATACCCTTGTCTTTGTGTCCTGTGCACCTTAAGGCGGTCTAGGAGTGTGATGATCCATCAGGATTTGGCTTCTCGGAGCATAAAGGCATCCATTGACGGTGGCGGGGAAGCGCCAGCCCTGCAGAGCATCCCGCCGGCCGGAGTGCAGGAGATGATGCCGCAGCAATCCTGTCTCTGCAGAACCCATGGATGCAGGGAGCCGGAGATCCTGGAAACACCTGGCCAGCACAGGATTCCAGGGCAGGCAGGGGGTTGTGTCTGGGCAAAATGAGGAGGAACAGTCCATACGGACGAGGCGTTTCTGTTGGGAGGCAATGCCTGGGGCAGTCACCCTTTTTTCCAGCTCTGCTCCCACCACAAATGGCTACGAGGAATAGGATTCCCATTGTCAGGCAATACATACAGTGGTGCCTATAAAGCACTTGCATTGAGATTGCCTCTGCTTTCATGGCTATGTCTGTAATTTAGCTGGAAACGGGGATTTCCTTAGTGCAATGCCCCGATCAGGGCATTTCTGGAGTGATTGCCCAGGTTCTGCCAGGCAGGATTTGAACGAGGATCCTGTGGCATTTCCGAACTCCCTGGCATTTTTCCCCGCAGCCAGCAGCCGCACACTTAGGAGCCTCTGTTTATGAATCCAGACCTATATTGGGCAATTATTATATTTTTAAAAAACTATTCCAATCCCTTTCAAAGGTAGGAAAATACATTAATATCCATTGAAGAGGGAACAGCGTGACACGCCGGCGCTCAGATGGATTTTTCCCTGATGCAAAATACCTCCTGGAAAAAAAACCCTGCCTTTGTGGCTTGTCATTCCTGGGGGTTTTGCTGGAGTTTAGCAAACGGCAAAAGCAAATAACGCAACAGGAGGCTCCAAGGCAGCACCGAACAAGATGAGAGCCCTGCACATACCTGGGGCTGGGCTGGTGGTTGAGGTGGTTAATTCAGCCCTCTCGCTATGGGCAAAATTTCACTCCACGTTTCCCTCCAGCAAAAGCACAAGCCTAAAATGGAAAAACGTCTGGTTTTAACTAAGCAGAACGAACGACTCTGGTTCTCCATGGAGATGCAGCATTCACCAAGGGGAGGGTAAGGGCTGGCTGGCACGCTCGGCACCGAACCAGCATCAGAGGGGTTTTGCCTCTCTTCCTTTCACACCTCCAGCGCCTCTTCTCTCTCCTGCCAAGCAGGAATCACACAATATCACAGCACTGGGAACCGGCCTCCTCCAGCCACAGATTTCCCTCGATAGTGGACAAAAACACCGTGGTGGCTTTGAAGCCAAAAGTGCCTGCAGGAGGTGGCTTTTCCAGCCGGAGGGATGCGACCTGTGGTGTAAACTTGCCACAGCGCTGCCCAAAAGGATGCCCTCCTGCATCCCGGCCCCATGGAAGAGTGGTTGCCACAGAGATGGGAGGAGGGTGCCCACCCCAGAATCAAGCAGCCTTTTGGGAAGAGAAGAGGACATCGGCACCCAACAGGCAGCACAGGATAATTCACTGGAGCTGTTCCTTTAACATACAATTTCTTTTTAAGGCTGGTTCCTGGGTCTGGAGGGTGGGAAATGGGGAAAAGGGGGGTTTCGTGACTGCACTGAGTCCTTCCCACAGTTTCCTAGGAGATTGCCTGCCCGCACTGAGCGATGCTGACGGTAGGACTGGAGCTGGTCCCCTGCCCTGAACCATCTCCCCTTGCAAGCCACCGAGGCCCACCCTGCTAAGCCTCAGGACCACCCTAATCTCAGGCAGCAGCTGAGCAGCACAGGGAAAAAATTACTTTTTTTTTAATTTTCAATTTTTAATTAAAAAAAACAACTTAAAAAAACACTGTGGGGGAGGGCAGGAGCCATGCATTGGCCAGTGGGACGCTCTCCTCGCAGCAGAGGGAGCCAGGACATGCCAGGTTCAGCTCTTCAGCCGTGAAAATTCCACCGTGGCCATCACATCCCGACGCCGAGGAGGGGACCCTGGATGTGGTTCACTAGGATGGAAAATAAAACCCATGCAGAGCCCAGAGCTGAGGTTTGCTGGGCAGTGAGCATCCCTCCTTCCTCCCAGCTCTTTGCTGCCTCCAAACAATCAAAAATGTGCCAAAACGGGACATTTGGTAGCATATTTTCAGCGGTGGCGCTGGGGGAAGTGACCTTTAGCGAGGACGGGAACCCCAGCCCAGCCAGCCCTGCTATTTTTAACCGAGCACCAGGCCGAGCGATGGCGGGTTTCCTTCCTCTTTCTCTTTCGTGAGCGCTGAACAAAGGAAAACCAGATAAACCTCCACAAACCTCCCCTTTGAGGCAGGGAAGCCCGCAAGAAAAAAAATAAAAAGGTGCCCAGCACATTCCTGTACAGCGTTAGGATGGACGGTTCAGGCTGTGAATTTCTCTGCAAATCAGGAAAATATGGCATTAATGATGGTTTTTTAATGAAAAAAAGTGCAACTGGGGCAGAAGGGACCAGTTTGACTGGGGCAGGGTGGGGGGTGTCAAGCTGGAAGGAACAGGGGAAGATAAAAAAGCAGCAGAATTTTTATTAAATTTTTTTTTTAAGTCCCAGGATCTTGTTCCAACACTGCCTAAATAAAAAAAATGGATTTTTTTTTTACCCCTTTAAAGTGACACAGACTTAGCTCTGTTTAGGACATATAGGAATAAAAAAAAAAAATTAAAAGTGAAAGGTTTAATTTGCTGAGCTCCCTTTCCCAAGTTTTTTTACTTTATTTTTTCTCTTGAAAGGAGAAGCCCCGCCACCACCACCCCAATTTGTTGCCTGCACCAAGAAAGTGTCTCAAACACCTAAAAACTTGCCATGAATTACCAAGTCACAGGTTACGCTCCAGGACACTATTCTTTTGGATGCATCGATACTCCGAAATACAGGGACCATCCCTGATGTCTTTCCCATCCCTGCCTGCAGGATGGGCAAGACAGGACTGAAATCCCGTTGTCTTTCCCTGGAAAACACAAAAATATTTTGCATCAAAAAGCTTTAGAGGATTGGCTGTCAGTCGGCGGTGTAATGACTGGAGTTGCAGCTTGTGATAGTGTCTGTGTTTTTGCAGGTAGTCTGCAAAAAAATGGAAACATAATGTGGGGTGAGATATATATATATATATTAAGCTATATATAGCTCGCAAGTATATCGAGCACTACCTACGCGCAACATAAAAGAAGTTGTTTGCCAAATACTTAACACACTGCTGTCGGTTTCTCCCATTCTCTTCCCTAAAAAAAAAGGAAAAATATATCCTACATTAATCGGAGAGCAAATATATAGCATGACAGGAACAGCTTTTGGCTCTGCAGAGGAAGAACACGTGGTTGCTCAGTTCGTTTGGATTTGGATGCCGAGCCCAGAAACGCTGACGGCTGCTCACGCCAAAGGCGATGGCCTTTGCAGGAGATGCAAAGCTTTTTTTTCCCTCCACCATTTTTTGCCTGGTTTTTTTTTGTTTTCCAGCTTGAGGAATGGGTGATGGTTTCCCAGCTCAGAAGTCACGCCTGAGCATCCCTCCAAGTCAAATTGCTTTAACTGTTCTTACCTTCTTGCTGGGCTTGGACCAAGTGGGTTCCAAGCTGTGCCTGTGCCCAGAAGACAGCGGCTACGGAGATAAAAATAAAGAAAACAAGCCAAAAAACCCAACCCTCTGATAGTCTCCTCTGCACGGCTCCAGGGATCGGGGCTTGAGGAGCAGACAGGTTCCTGAGATGTAGGTAACATGGTGAGCAGTGGCCCTGGTGTTGCCTCAGGCTGGGATGGCCCAGGAGAGCTCGGGGGGACTCGCCAACTTGCCACACCATCAGCCACATCTCGGCCATGTGTGTGCACGGGTCCAGCCTGGTCCCCAGCCCGGGCCACCGCCCCGGGCATTGCTTCTGCTGGCAGCGGCTCAGGCCAGCGCTCGCCATCCCACAGCTGCCCCACAGACCCCAAACCTCGCTCAAAGCCATCGGGGCTTCACCAAGGGGAAACATCATATCTCAGCCTCCGCAAACCATGGGCCAATTCTGCGTGGTTTCTTTTTTTTTTTTTTAATATATTTTGTTAATGAAGGTGAACAGAGCTCAACCCATCCCAGTGGGCTGCCTCCATCCCTGGGCTTTCCCAAAACTCACTTTCCATTTGCAGACAATTCCCTGGCCTGGCAGGTGGCTCTCCTGGGATCTCCACCTTCCTCTGGGTGATCAAGGGGCTGCAAAGCAATTTAGCTGCTGAGACGTCCCCCCAGGTCCCTGTCTCGTTGGGCCAGGGAAAGCAGGGGCTCTGGGATGCTGGTGAGATGAAGCCTGGCTTCGCTCGTGCCCCCCCAGCACCGGCACGGCGTCACTGCGGTCAGGACGTCAGGAACAACCCTTGACACAAAAATCGAAGCCGGGAATCTGAAAATAAAAATATCACATATGATTTCAGGCTTGCTGAAAGCATGATTGACTGTTTAATTCCCCCCACACACACTCCTTTCCTCCTAACCCAGGTGACTCAGCCCTGGCACAGCCATGGAGGCTTCTCCTGGCTCCTGCCCTCGCCGCGAGAGCGAAAAACGTACCCTCTCGTAAATGCCGGCAGTGATAATCAAGCCCAGCGCTCACCGGGCCTAACGACTACTGCCAATTAAAACAGAGCCGGCGGCGTTCTCCCACGCTCAGCCCGGGCGGCAAAAGCACCCGCCACCGACAAAACCCTCTCCATCGCCCCGGGATGCCGCGGCTCCTGCTGAAACCCCAAACCACCAGGTCCAAGAGGGCTGAGGATGCTGAGCGGTTCTGCTGCTGGGCACAAGCTGCCTGTGGGACCTGCTGGGGTGGGAAAGCCCAAATTTATGATGCTCCAAGTGCCACCTGGCCAGAGCTCTGCGGCCGTGGGATGGCCTCTGCTCCCAGCGATGGCCCTGGGAAACATTCCCCATCAGCTCAGGTCTGCGCTGGGCTGGGCAGGACCAGGGAGGAAAATAAACCCCAAAGCTCAAGGAAAAAAGATGAGACCCATGGGATAACTCATCTCCCAAAGCTGCTTCTTTTATTCCCGTGCAAAGCTGCAAAGAGGAAAAGCAAGTCAACAAAGTGAAAAGCATCGGTCGTAGGACCAACGGAACTAGAAAGGAACTAGAAAACATTACCCCCAGGGAAATGGGCTCCTTTGAGGCTGGCTCGATGCAGGGCAGCCTGCTCACGGGGCCATCAGGGACAGGATAATTTTGGCTTGCTTTGGTTATTTTTAATATCCATAAGTCTTCATCATTTGCTAAGCAAAAGTAGCCCTCTACGGGTAGGGAAATAAACCCTCGGCTGACCTGGCTCCACTCCTCGGCAGTGAGGAGCAGTCAGAGATTTTAAAGTTCACCTTTTGCTGATGGCATCACTGCTACCGAGCACAAATCCAGTGGCTGAACCGAGCCGGCTCCATCCTCATCCCTCCGCCATTTCATTTACACCTCACAGCTGAGATTTTGCCATTCCCTCTCTGCTCCCTGGCTCGCCGTGGAGATGGGCGGGAGGAGGGCAGAGGGATGCGATCTGCCCTCAGCCACCAACACATTCCCCCAATTTCTCCACTTTTTGCCTGTCCCCCTGTGCTGTGGCCGGGGATGTGGGATCCACACCGGCACACCACAGCACCGGCAGCGTCGTGGGGCTGTGCCACGTCCCCTGCGGGGGGGATGAGGGGTTTCGTGTGAGTGGGTGTGCTCCATGCCTGCCCGTCTCTTCTCCTGGAAGTCTCTCACACCAGTCTTGGCTTTTACATTCTTTTTTTTTTTTAACGCTCCAAGTTTCTAGCTGGAGTCATGCAGCGCCTGCTCTCCAAATGCAAACCCCAGAATTCATGCATTTAGAATCCATCACTTATTTTATAGAAAAAACAAACCAAAAAAAAACCCCCACAAAACCAGACAAATTAATTGCTCTGAAGTCCAAACTCACGGCTCTGGAGGGAGGACCACGCAGGCATCTCCTGCTACTCACGGGATGCAGCTGTAGGACTTTGCATCCTTCATCCTCCTGAACAGCTGTGCCTGGTGGGAGCTCGGCTGGGCTGGAAGTTCCCACATATCTAAGGGATCACCAGGAACCCGACCTTGGCTGCTCTCAGCTTTCCACAAAGCCGGGCTGGGAGAGACCCTGCGCTGCTCTCCACAGGCATCCAAAAGACCATGGTTCTGCACAACAAAACACCCTCCAAAGCTCAAAAACAAAGGCCATGGTCTTTCCTTTCTGCTTTCCCAGCCTGTAAGAGGACACTTGCCTATTTTCAAGCTTCCCTATGAATCATGGACCCATCTTCCCTCATCCCATGACTCCCCTCCCTGACCCAGAGTCCCTTCCCAGCTTTCCTGGAGCCCCTTGAGGGACTGGAAGGGGCTCCAAGGTCTCCCTGGAGCCGAGAAGGCTGACCCCCCCCAGCTCTCTCAACCTGTCCCCACAGCAGAGGGGCTCCAGCCCTCCAGCATCTCCGGGGCCTCCTTTGGCCCCGCTCCAACAGGTCCACGCGCTTCTTCGGAGGCCAGAAGCTCTCTCCCTGCAGTCAACCCGATCACACAAGGTCCCAAGACCCCAAGTGCACTTTAGGGAAAATAAAGAAAGTCAAATTTACTTTTAAAACTTAAGTATCCAAAGGTGCATAAAGCCTAGGAGGATTTGCAAGCGACCCAGCCTGCATATCTCTGAAGACAGAGTGGAGCTGAGCCCTTGTCTCCCACATCAGAAGCAGCCTGTGATAAAAAGAAAAAAAAAAAAAAAAAAAAAAGAAAAAGAAAAAATCCCCCAAGAACATTTGCTGCTGGAATCTGCTCATGGGAAGGGCGCGATGTCTGGAAGGCGACTGTGCACGCAACGGGCGCCAAGGAACAGGACGAGATGTGATATCTCCGCATCCGCACTTGGTGCAAGATGCAGAGAGCATACCCCAGTTTGGGGCCACCCCGGGTTCCCAGCTGGGCACCCTGGTGCCCACCACGAGCCCCCTGCACACCGGCCCTGGAGAGCCACAAACCAAACAGTTAAGCAAATTTAATTTTAACACGCTGAGGAGGCGGCTCTCTGCAGATGGCATCAATACCAGCTTCCCTGCCAGCTCCACCGTGTGTCATCGGTTCCGCTCAGCCTTAAGTGATGCAAATAGAGAAAACAATGTCATTGTTGCTAGGATTTTCGGGCTCCGGCTGCCTGGCCAGGCTGAGAGTGCGTGGCAATGCTGGGGATGGATGGCCACGAGGACTGGTGTTACTTCACATGAAGAGGAAGATGAGTAACTTCTCCAAAGGCGGAGCCCTTCCAGTGCACAAATGCATTTTTTTCAATGGCTCAGATCTCAGTTATCAATAACGCTTTTGGCTCACATGGGCCTCAAAGACACCAAAGCATGCGTCTGCTGTGGATTTTGTGATGGCGGTGAGAGCCACCTCAAGTGACCCGAGGCCGTGGCTTTGCTCAGCCCCAGCCCCAAGCTCCAAACTCACAGAAACATCTCAACGTTAATGCAAAAAAACCCACCAGAAATTGGTATATAAAGCACCAGATGCCCTCTACCCCTGAATCTCTCCCTCAGCTCCAGTCTGACCACAATGCTGGGGCAGTAATGAAGGGCAAATCCCATTAAACCCCACCCCGAGTCTCCCAGCTGTGTCCCACTGTGTGGCCAACACATGAGACATGGCAAAAGGCAAATGCTCCAGAGACCCTGTCTCTGCTGCTGCTGCTACCCTGGAGTGGCGAGGATGTGGGACAGTGGCTTTGCCTTTGCCCGCCAGTGTGGCCAGCCCAGCCTTGCCTGCCGGGACAGCATCCTTCCCACCGCAGGAGCCAGATCCTGCCCCGAGCTTTGCCAAGGCCTCTGATGGCAGGTTCCCACCTCCGCAGGCTGCCCACAGGTGAATGCACCGCTGGTGCATTCAAGGATTTTGACTATTCTGCTCAAAGGAGGTAACAGTTTCCCCAGTATCACCCAAACCCAGATGCCCATAACTGGCTGGAGATCTCTCTGTTTTCGTAGAATCACAGAATGGTTTGNACTGCAGGGGGGGCTCACCCAGCGGAGCAGAGGGGCAGGATCCCCCCCTCGCCCCCCTGCCCACACTGGGGGGGTGCAGCCCGGGATGCAGGTGGCCTTGCTGTCCCACAGCAGCTACCAGCGGGCATTGCCTGTGCCAGATACAGCCGGCAGCCTTGTATTTCCCATCCCCCCAAACCAGCCCTGAGTACACCCCCACCCCGCCAAGCCGTGCCGGGGGGGCTGTTCACAGCCCTGGGCTCCAGGCACTCCAAGGGCCGGCGTTTCGGGGCTCTATAGACAGCCGTGAGGCCATCCCGATGGTGCTCCATCCTGAATCCTCTAGAGCACCTGCACAACATCCAGGGGAGGTTTGGGACATTTTGGAGCCCGAACCAGACTCTTCCCAGCCCCTGTTTTGCAGGGGGAGTTGTGGGCAACATGATTATTCCAGAGCACTGGAACAAGCTGCCCAGGGAGGTGGTGGAGTCTCCGTCTCTGGAGACATTCAAAACCCGCCTGGACGCGTTCCTGTGTAACCTGCTCTAAGGTGGCCCTGCTCTGGCAGGGGGGTTGGACTAGATGATCTACTAAGGTCCCTTCCAACCCTGTGATTCTATGATTCTATGATTCAAAAATGGGATTTCTCTTTTAAAAGATGCCTGATGACTACCGGCTCCGAAACGACCCAGCGTGGCGGTGGGAAAACACATCTCCCAGAGGCAATGCGCCCTCCCTGCACACCCTACGCAGACCCTCGCTGCAGGGAGGTGTCAGGAAAATTAATTTCCACCTAATTAATGGATGCTCCCGTATGCAGCCTGGAAATAGCAGTCAGAGGCCGCTTTGGCTGGGAACTGCAGACCATCTCGCCCCGTCCCCCGGCAGGCGGACGCAGAGCGTCCTTGGCGTGGGGCCGAGAGGATGGGGCTGGGAAAGGCGAGGGGAGGAAAACCTGCAAGTGCTCCGCCATCCAAACATCTGACATCCAGTCCAACCAGCTTCTTCTCCCTGAAAATACACAACCCTGACCTATTTCCAGGGAACGCGAGCGCCCGTTTAAACAAACCCCTGACAAATGAAGGCCAGAAACCATTTCCTCCCTATTTCCTTCCATTAGAAATGAAACACTGCCATTAATCACCAATAAAGAAATAAAACCCCTACACGATCTGCCAGCTATGGCGAGAGTCAGGTCCCTCTCCTCCCGCTCACCGCAGACCCGACCCCAGGCTCCGCAGGGCTGACTCTGGCCGTGCTGAGCCAAACCATTGCTCTCTCCTCCATTAAAAAAAGGAAAAGAAGATACGTAGCTGCTGGAGGGGATGTGCTGGGGTTAGCTGGTGCTCAGCCCTGTGTGCATCCCTTGTTTTATTACTCCAATTAATTTAATATTTTGCTACAATTATTATTTTTTTTTTCCCCCTCAAGGAAAGTTTGTGTGCCAAAGCCCTGTAGGAAAAAACAACTATTTGGGTATTTTTAATAAAAGCTGCCGATGTGCAAACCCTCGGGCAGCCTCCAGCCACCATCACCAGTTAATCCCATTCTTCCGAAAAGCGAATCCCAGCTCCAAGATGGCAGCGAGGATACCTCTCGCTGGCTGTGCCGGCACTGCCGGCCCCGGGGAAGCAGCCGGTCCCCGGGACGCCACGTCCCAGCCAAGAGCTGCCGGGAGCAGCTTGCTGATGGTCGGAGCAATTATCTCCAGCAAGGAAGAAGGCAGATGCTGGTTTGCAGAGGGTGCAGGAATTTTCCCTGCGTTTGCAGACTCGGCTGGCAGAGATAACTTTAGGCTGGTTTGCCTCTTTTTTTTAAATGAACTAGATTAGGATCTTTCTCGTGCACCACGCAATGCTGTTGGGAAAACACAGCCAATAACGCCAGCGGTGGCCGTGCTGGATATGTGCGGCTCCCAATCCCTTGCTCTGACATCAGGAGAGGAGCCGGCTGGGGCAGAGGAGTCTTCTGAGTCCCAGCAAGTCCCTGGCCTCAGGAAATCACGCAATACCTGTGCAAAGTGTGCAAAAGACTCCCTTTCCCCGGGCAGATTGGCTATTAATGGCCATGCTGTGCACCCTGAGCCCTTGTAACTGGTCGGAGCAATGCCTACATTCCCCCCCAAAATGGAGGGAATTCATAGAATCACAGAATGTGTTGCGTTGGAAGGGACCTTTAAAGCCCATCTAGTCCAACCCNCTTGCTGGGGCGAGGCTGGCACAGACCCTGGGTGCTCATGCCATGACGCTCTGTTGTACCTGAGGGGTCACAGCCGGGATGGGTACGTGGCCGGGATGGGTACGTGGCCATAGGATGGGGTGTTGGCAGGTGCTGCCATGCCTCCTCCTGCTGCACCCTCCAGTCCCACCATACCCACACTGGGACCATCCCCTGGAGGAGACCTTGCAGGAAAGTGGGAGGCAAACCCCAGGGACATCCCCCCCCACCCCATTCTGCTGCTGAGGAGCTCTGGAGCCCTTCAGCTCCCAGCCCCAGCCCCCTCCCGCACTGGGGACCCAAAACTCACTCCAGCCCAGCACGGAGCGAGCTGTTTCCTGCTCCGGCGCTTATCTCCATGGCCAGCCGGCCTCGAGGAAGCTCAACACCCTCGCGCTGCTGCTCGGTGGCTGCCAGCCAAACCTGGCTGTTTCACACAAACACGGCGGGCTCGGCGCTCCCGCCGCACGGAGGGGATGCGGGGATGGGCTGATGGCATCCTGGGGTACCAGCGGGCCCCCCTGCGGGCAGCGCAGACCAAAGAGAAATCTTTTTGACCCAATCTCACTCTTATATCACGCAAATCCGCAGGGACAAATCCCTGCTGTGTGCCCTGCGATCCCGGCCCCATGGATCCTGATGGTCCTCCAGGGAAAGGTTTTGGGGGCTCTGCTTCAGGATGTTGCGGGTCTCATGGAGGCAGCATCGTGACACCACATCTGTCCCTTCCCCGCCTGTGGTCCCTCCCCAGTCACCTCCGTGTGAGGGCTCCCTAGGACGCCAGCAAGGGCTGTGGGGCGCAGATGAAGCACAAACTGCCACCGCTGTGTCCCAGGAGGGCAGCGGGGTGCCCAGAGGTGCCCTCTCCCAGGGCACATGCGAAGCCTCAGACACCCCCCAAATACTAAACCTCTCACCGATGCACGCAGCACTTTGCTCCTGCGCAAGAGCCCTCAAGCAGGAGAAGACAACCGAGCCCACGTCGTGTCCCTCATCCCCCACGAACGAGCTCCATGACCCACGATGTGACTGAAGGTCCCTCAGTGTGACCCAGACCTCGGGCAGCTGGTGGGATGTGTACCCGCAGTGCTTGCTGTAGCCCACAGATTGGTTCTGCATCCTCTACGTACCAAGTCCCTGCTCCTGAAAACTCCCTCTCTTGGCACAGGAGCCACTTACCTGCAATAAATGGCCAACGTGGGCCCAAAATACTTCATGGGAAATCAGCTTAGCATTGCTCCAGCACACAGTGGGGCTCGGCTGTGATATTAAATTCACTCCAAAAGAAGGATGGACCATGCCTCTGATGGCCACTGTGAATCCCCGGGGCTTTGGTCCTGCCTCGTAGCATCAGGAGACCTCAGCATGGGATGACTTCCCACGGAGGCCAACAGACCCCGACACGCACTGCTGAGGGCTTTCTCGGGGACACCCTTGGGGACAAGGCACCAGAGCTGCCGTCCCTGCCTGCACACCCTCTCTGAGGCATCTGTGCATCCGCTTCAGCAGGTATTTTTGCGGACATGCCGAGAGGCAGGCTGGGAACGTCAGGAGGAGATGCACTGAAGGCAAACCCTGTGCTCTGCATCAGAGACCTGACACTCGAGGTACCAAGGGCTGCAAAACCTCCAGCAACCAACCATAAGAACAAATGAGAAGGAGCCGCTCGGCAAACCTTGGCTGGCAACTCACAAACAGAAGAAACAGCAGGGAATTTGCTAAATAAACGGTGCTGGGAGTCATTTATCTCCACTAAAATACCCTTGCCCCGGTGCCACCGGCATTTTGCACCACGCAAACACCCCGAGGGCATGAAGAGATGCCAAGAGCGTGCAAAACCTCGATAAGGTCAGCGGGTAGGAAATGCAGCCGAAATCCTTGAGTTTCATAAGGGGGTTGACAATAGCCCAGAGAGCTGCCAACTTTCTTTTCATGCACTGAGTGACAAGTGCACTTCGGAAAATTCAGGCTTTCCACAATGACAAGAAAAGAAATCTTGCTGAAGGAGGGTGTTTTGGCATGGTTTTCTGAATTTCAGTTCATTTTGCTGGGACACGGTGAGAAACGTCCCCTCCAGAGCTAGGGGCTGCCCTTGCTTATCCCCCAGCCCGGGGGGAGCAAAGGAAATAAATATCACAAAATTCAAGAGCAGAGGGGAAACACAAAACTCCTGCATTAGTATTTCGGCTTTGCTATAAGCTCCCTGCTGCAATGGCTCCCATCGCAGCCGGGCACTTTTTTTTTTTTTTGCATTTCAAAGTTGGGATTTTCAATGCAAATGCTGCCGAGCAGCCCAGCCTGGCACAGGGGACTGCGGCTGCGCGGGCACCCTCGGCTCTGCTGGCCACCAGCCGTCACTTCTGCTCCTGGGGAAATCCTCCGTCCTGCTGGAGCCTGGGAAGGAGGCAAAAGTCCTCCAGGAAATTTGCTCAGGGAGGTGCTCGCGTGAAGCCACTTCTTGTCCCTAATGGAGACGGGGAGCTCCAAAGGCCGGAAAGGTGGAAAGCACCACTGTGCTGGGGAAAAGCGGCTTTAAGCCAAGGATCTTTCTCTAGTAGAACCACAGAATGGTTTGGGTTGGGAGGGACATTAAGGATCACCTCATTTCACCCCCTGCCCTGGGCAGGGACACCTCCCACCAGCCCAGGCTGCTCCAAGCCCCATCCAACCTGGCCTTGAACCCCTCCAGGGATGGGGCAGCCACAGCTTCTCTGGGCAACCTGGGCCAGGGGCTCACCCCCCTCACAGCAAAGAATTTCTGCCTGAAACAGGTAAAAAAGCAGCATATTTGGGATCTGAGCACTTCAGTGGGTTTGTGCCCTAATAGGGAACTTATCCCCAAAGCCCCAGTGAAGCTCTCATGCCCCTGGGAGGGTGTCCAGGTCCCAAAATCCTCCCTGAGGTCCCTTACTGGAGGATGGGGACCTGGCAGGACCTGGCTTTTGGGCAGAGCCAGGAATGGCCACAGAGCCACACGGTGGGGACAGGGATCCCATCCCGTCCCTTCTGAGGGCGACAAACAGCATCCCCAGCTCCGGCAATTAACATCCGCACGGGCCGCTGGGCCTGCAAAGCATTTAGTATTTGCATTTGATTAAAATTAAGTGCTAGGAAAATAAAGGCACGCCCGTTCCTTATTGCAGCTGGGTCAGGGCGAGGTCCGACGGCGCAAGGGAAAGAGGGGGGTTGAGGAGTCAAAACCCCCTGAATTCACCAGAAAAGGGGGCACAGGCAGGGGTGGGAGCTGGGGGGGGCTGAGCGCCAGCCGAAGCAGCACACCCAGCGCTCGGGACGGCTCGCAGAGCTTGTTGGGTTTGGTCCTCTCTGCTTTGGCGCAGAATTTGTATATGGAAAAAACATGCCAGGCGCAGGACAACGGACCTGCTCCATCTGGATAAATAGTTAACCGAGTAGTCAAAATAGCTGGTGCTACGAAACAGCTGCTGGGACAGGAGACAGCAGCCGGGGAGAAGCGCTGCTGGAAAAACGGGCCAAGAGGAAGGAAGTGCTCAAGCGAGGGGATGTGCTGGAGGGGAGGGGGGAACAGGCAGGGTCAGACAGCCCCACATGAGCCATGACACCCCCCCCAGCATTACCAGGGCACCCTGTTGTCCCCCTGCCAGCCTCCCCTGGGATTTGCTGAGCCTCTTCCCCAGAGCATCCCCAAAAGGGATGCAGGAGCAGGTGCCCATTCCCCTGCCACGAGCACGGGTGCCCAGCTGATGCCACAAGGCCAGGATATGGGGGTGCCCCACAGCAATGGGGGGTGGGGGGCACAGCAGGAGCCCCTGCTCACGCACTGGCCCCTAGGAGCTCAGCATCAGAGGGGTCAGTGCTGGGAGCAGCTGCACCCACATCCCAGGGGTTCCTGTCCGGAGGCCTCGGACTGGGGCAGCATCCCAAAAAGCTGCACAAAGAACCAGAGAAGTGGAAAAGCTGCTCACCGGGAGAGCAGGAACTGGAGACATGGGGTAGGAGGCGACGCTGGACCAACTGGAAGCGGAGGGAGAACCCACATGAATCAGTACTGCACATCCCATCGCAGGCAGGACATCACCAGGGATGTGGGCTCCCGGCAAAGGGCTTTTAAAGGAGGGAATGGCCCTTTTCCTCTTCCCTATTCCTCTACTGATTAGGCAGGGCTTAGCCCTAACCCAGACACCTGAACCAACGGCCTACACCTGCAAGCCTGGATTAGCTTCCCCCACCTGATGCAGGTTTTCACCAAAAGGGAAGTTTTCCAGCAGAAAGCTCAGGGATAGTGCTTTCTCCATAGCCCTGGGGGAGCCAGGAGCCGCTGATGCCCATTGGGGCTGGTTTCCTCATGGCTGGAGCACGGGATGGCCTCAACAGTGGCTTTTCTTGAGCATGTCCCCAGGGACAGGGAGGCTCAGGCTGCTGGGAAGGGGCTGGAGCCTCGGCATCAGCTCCCCCTCCCTCCACAGCAAAGCTCCCCCTGGGAATGGCGCTGCAGGACAAAAGGGAGGGGGTCTCTCCTTGCCCTCAGGAGCCAGGATGCATCACAACATGCTTCAGTCGCAGCAGGAAAGGTGTTGGGATCGGAGGAGTTTGGGTGGGCAGGAGTGGAGGCAGATTTTTGGGAAGGACAGGCATGGTGAGGATTGCAATGCCGGAGCCGCTGCCCTGGGGACACGTGTGGCATCACAAATTTTGGGATGCAAAGCACTCGTGTCCACCTTACTGCAACCCGGGATGATGGGGACAGTCACTTCAATGGGCCTCAAATCCACCTCCCAAAGGAAAATCCCAAACTGAGGCTGGATTTTGCCATTATGTGATATCACGCGGATGATTAAGAGCCATTTCTGAGCCTGCAGCTTTCCCCAGGACCATCACGTCTCACCTATGGCTCCATGAAAAATACGGAGCGTATTCCCACCAGGGGCGGGGATGCAGCCATTCAGCCCTCACCCGGCCCCGTTAGTCACGGTCATATTCCCAGTGCTAATTACCCCAATCACTCCCACCCTCTCCAGTGCAGGGAAAGTAGCTGCCACGATTCACACACCTGGAAGGATGTTACAGCCTCCACCGAGGGGGAAAATGCCCCCAGAGAGGGGTTTGCAAGAGGAAAAGGTTTTCTTTCCAAATGCTACTTGCAAGATCTATAGGTGTTACCTGCAGCTCTCATTTATTAATGATTTCTGACTGATTTACTAAATCACAGTAATTCCAGCGACACGAGCAGCAGATGGTCCGGGAGGGTTTGAAGACGGCGGTAGGAAGCGTCGCAGATGGCTCCAGTCCCAAGGACCAGGCGGTGCAAACGCCTCGCGGATGCTGAGGATCGATTAAAAAATTATTAGAAGATTTATTAACCCTTTGGGAATTACTCTTACATGATCTAGGTAGATAAACGCGGACCAGAGATCGCTCTGAAATTTCCGAGGCGGAAAATGAAAATGTCAACGTTCCCAGGGAAAAAAAAAAAAAAAAAGTCATTCTGCTTTGGCCAAACCCACTGTATTTCTGCAAAATCACTTTGTTTTCTTTGCGATTTTTCAAAGCGCGGTAACAGAGCGCAATGTAAAACAAACGATTTCCAAACAAGAGTAACTTGAAAATGAAAAAATGTAAATATTTGTCCCGACGGAGTAAAAAGGGCTGCTCCAACATTGTCAAGATCTTCCCTCACCCCTGCCTCCCCACCCAGCGTGTTTTGCTTTAGTTTTTATGAGAAATCAACAGTTGGAGAAAGCTTTTGGATTTTCCAATGGAAAAGAGCTGGAGGGACGCTTTTTCTACAAGTTCCGCCAATTAGCGCCTGGCTCCCCAGCCCCGTGGCTGCTGTGAATTTTCCACTGCTGGAAATCTTAAATATCAAAACTGGATGTGGGGTTTTGTTGGTTTTTTTTTAAAAGACAAATCCAACGGCGGGGCAGGTCAGCAGCCGCTGCCTCGCCGCGCTCCCCGCAGCCCGCTTTGCTTACAGAAACAGCCATCCGAGCGTGACCGATTTCTCCCAAAAAAGCCCGTTTTCCACCCAACAGCAGCTTGGGTTTGTCCGACTGCGGGGCGATGAGCAGTGGGAGAGCCGGAGCATCGCTAACACGCTCCAGCTGTTCCCTCTGCCTTTCCTGCTTCCGCACCCCAAACCTGCTCCATCCCTCCCCAGATGTGCCTGTGCTCCAGATGTGCGGGGCCGCCGCAAACCCACAGCAGCCCTCGTGCCTGTCCCCACAGCGCTGGCTTCGGGGACGTGGTTTGTTTTATCACGGATCCAAAATAGCTGGAATTTTAGGCAAGCTTTGGCAGCTGTAGCACGGCGCTCGGGGGCAGCAGCCACCCTGGGGGGTGCCCAGCACGGGGCCAGACGAGCTGCGAGACCCCGGTGCCGTTGCTAAACCCAACCTTGTTTTATGAAGAGCATTCAAAGTCGTCTTTTTTTTTTTTTT
>VXBO01004775.1:139956-178344 GCA_013400135.1 Rhinoptilus africanus
TGGTAACACACGTGTCATGTATTGAATAGCTCCCGTTAATCAAAAATACAATTTCCAACACATTAAATATTTAGAAGTGGCGCCAAAGCAGCAGGACAATAAATAGCAATAACACCCGCGTGAAATAAGGAGGTTCCGTTGAATTATTTCATTGCCAGCTTGTGGCAAAAGCAAGGCCAGATCCTGGAAATTGCTCCCCGCCTCCAGCTCATCCTTCTCACCAGGACCATGACGCCTTCGCACCTGCCCAGAGCAGGGTGTCCCCCGAGGCTTCGCCCTGGAAGGGCTCAGCATCCCTTTGGGTGCCAGCGGAAAGGGCCGGAGCTCCGGCACTGTGGGATGAAACCTCGCAGCCCGGGGGTGGATTTCTCTGCCCGGCTCCGGAGGTTTCTGGGTGATCTCGGCGCGGGGGTGAGTCAGCCGGCAGCGGGGAGCGTGACTCAGCCGCGCCGAGGCCGGTGCCGGGAGCGGGGAAAGCAAACACCGGCAGCTCAGCCATGCCCAAACGGCGGATCCCACGGCCCCGGAGCCAGGGACAAACCCTGGCTGCGTCTGGTCAGGGAAGAAATCAAACGCAGGAAGACAAAAGCAAGATCTTTATGGTCAGGTTGCCCCCGTAAAGATGAAGATAAGCCCTCTTTGCTGACGGAAATGCTTTTGATATCCATCGCGGATCGCTGTCGCAACCCTGGTGCAGGAGAAACGCGCCGCGCAGGGGAAGGGCTGGCACAGGAAAGGAAATTCCCCTGGGACCCCTTCCACCTCTGGGCATTTTCCTCTGGGCACACAGCAACCACAACCCCTGAAGGCAGTATATTTTCTTTTTATTTGATGACACTAAAGGGCGACGCAAACCCCTGGGAAGGCTCCGGGTGCCGGGGAGAGCACAGGGCCAGGGCGCTCGGGGGGAAAATCTTTCCCCAACGCTGCGCTGTGGCCCGGGATTGGGGCTGTTCCTGCTGCCCGAGCAGCTGCCCGAGGCCAAAACCCCAAAAACGCTAATTCTGGGGGGGTTTATGCATGGTGTGTGGGGGTACAGCATTCCGAATCTGCAAAATTCCTGCTGAGGGGCTATGGGGACATCACCGGCCCCAGCCCTTCCCAAGGAGGGCTTTTCCCAGGGGCCTCGCTGCAAACCACGCCGTCCCCAGCCCCACTCCACCACCGGCACGATTAATTTTAAGGGGAAAAGGCAGAAAACCAGCGCCTTGCTGGGCAGGCTGGTTTGAGGCCGCTGCTTGCAGAAAACCAGTGCCGGGGGCACGAGGAGTTTCCATAACGGAGAAGGCGACGAGGGCACAGGACCAGGGCAGGGCTTTTCTCGGTATTTTTATTTAGGTGGCAGAGAAATCTGATGGCAACAGAAAGGAGCTGGAAAAACAAACAGGTGTGTCCGGCAGCAAAGGGGCCGTAGCTATAGCAATGGGACAGGCCCTGTTGACAAAAGGCTGCACAAAGGACCTTCTTTAGAGATTAAAAGCGGTTTATGAGCTGGCAGAGCTCCCTGGGAAGGTGCCGGACCTGCCACGGGACACAGTAGCTGCAAAAGCAGGATGGGGGAATGTGCCTGGGGCTCAACCCAGCATCCCCAGTGCCGGAGCTGGGCTGGGATTCCTCGGCGGTGGGTGGGAAGCGGGGGGCTGTGCACGGGGCTGCTCCATCGCTCCCAGCACCGCGGCAGCGTCCCGGCTCTGCACCCCAAAGGGACGCTCTGTGTGGGGGATCCCCCCATCTCCTCTCAACCAGGACCTGCTTTTCCAGTGTCACCGTTCACAGCCGCAGCCTGGGGCTAGTGGGGCTAGTGCTCGCTGGCTTGTAGTGGTCTCCAAAGGTTGGGGTTGTAAGTGCTGTGCCCGCTGCCGGCGCTGGGTGCCCCCCTCCAGTCTCCCTCCCTTCTCCCAGGCGCCTGCAGCAGGAGAGGGGAGATGCTCCCGTGGGGCTGGGCCCCCCCAGCAGTGCCCAAAGCAAAGCCATCGGCGGCCGCAGGTCAGCTCCCTGCCTGAGCCACCCCACTGCGGCCGGGGCACAGCCCCCCGTCCTGCCTTCCCCCTCCCACGGCCCCTGCACAAGGGGGGGGCTCTGGCTCAGCAAACCCCCCCTTTGGCTGTGACAGCCGTCCCAGGGGCACGTCCGGGACAGGCGTTGGGCTGTGCCACCAGAAGGGAGGGTCAAAGGGCCGAGCTGCAGCATGGGGAGGGCAGAGTAAGGCCTGGGGAGCTGCTGGGGGACGGGGGGGTGGGACAAAAAAAATAGAGAGGGAGTCTCACTCAGGTCGAGTATTGCTGCAGATGCGGGCTCCTGAACACCAAACCGAACCGCTCACAAGCTGGGGCTGAGCTGCCGTTGTCTGTTTTATCTGTAGAGTCACAGACTGTGTTGGGTTGGAAGGGACCTTTAAAGCCCATCCAGTCCAACCCCCTGCAGGGAGCAGGGACATCTTCACCCAGATCAGGTCGCTCAGAGCCTCATCCAGCCTGGCCTGGAATGTCTCCAGGGATGGGGCCTCCACCCCCTCTCTGGGCAACCTGGGCCAGTGTCTCACCCCCCTCAGGGCAAAGAACTTCTTCCTCATGTCTGATCTAAACCCACCCTGCTCTAGTTTAAACCATCGCCCCTCGTCCTGTGGCTACAAGACTTACCAAAGGACTAGTTTGCGATTAAAGCCGTGGAGCAGCGCTGACAACTGCGTGACTCCTCATACAGCCGCTCACCCCCACATGAACACGCCTGCAGCTCGCAGCAGCCCGGGGTAAGGAGCCCAGACCTCACCAGCAAGGAAACTTTCTATTTCAGGGATAGCGTGGAATGATGAGGGTGTCTGAGAGAACAAGCACGTGGTGGTGCCTCTCCCTTTGGGATCTGGCAGGCAGAGGGATGCCCAGGGCACGTCAGCTCCCAGCAGCCGAAGATGCTACATGAGCAACCACAGGAACGTGGTGGGAACTAGTCCCTGGAATAGAAGAGGAGGCCACAGGCAGCTTTATGGGAGCAGCAGGGATCTGCCTTCTTCCCCTGGGAGCTTCCGAACAGCCTTGTGCAAAGGGTGGTGTAAAAATCGTAAGGCAGACGTCGAGCTGAGATGATCACCGGCAGCTTACACCCCTGCGCGGGGAGCGATCGCTGCTCTCCGTTAAGCCAGGGGAGGCTCTGCCCCTCTCTGAAATCCTCAAAGCAGGAAAAGGCTTAACAGAAATAAAAGCCGATGGCTTCCTTGGGCAGATGCTGGACTGCAGAGATCGACAGCCCGCAGTGGCATCGGGGCAATAAAATGGTCAGTGGGTCACTCGTGTGCCGGGAGCCACATCCCGAGCGGAGGAGGGATCTGGAGACAAGCCCGGATCAGGCTGGCGCTGTGGGGTGCAGCACCCCGGGTGAGGAGTGGTGAGACGCTTTCTGGGGGTTATCGAGAGCAGGGAAAGAAAACTCCTCTTGCCCAGGAGCAAAAGACGCATTGGAAAGGGCAGAGCCGTCCCGGCAGCGACACGCACAGGGTCTGCAACTCGGAGGAGCCAGGTCTGCTGCAGACCCAAGCCTGGACCCCCAGCAGCCCAGGCGGGCACCCGGCTTTTCCCTGCGGTGGCCCGTGGGCCGCGGCGTCGGGCAGGGCCTGCACCCAGCGCTGCGTGGGCAGACGGCGCCGCCGGGGCCATATGTCACCCTCATGGCCGTACCCAGAAGAGGCGCTTCCCTGCCGCGGGACACGCTGTTCCCAGCTGGCGAGGGCTCGGGATGCGCTTGAGGCGATGAGCTGGGAAGCATAGAATCATAGAATCATAGAATCATAGGGTTGGAAGGGACCTTAGTAGATCATCTAGTCCAACCCCCCTGCCAGAGCAGGGCCACCTAGAGCACATCACCCAGGAACGCGTCCAGGCGGGTTCTGAATGTAGGAAACAAACGCGGGGTTGTATTTTGGGGAAGAAACCCTGTAACAGCAGCAGCTGCTCTCCCCGACACAGGCAATAGCACCGACGGCTCTTACCCTGTGCGGCCGCCCTGCAGCCTTTGCTGGCCCGGGGACACGAAGGTGCGTTGGGCATCGGAAAGAAAGCAGGCAAAACCCCCCGAGGAACCGGAGGGATCTTCCTTGTGCCTTTCTAAGACTGATCTTGGCCGGGAGGAGTCCTTGTGGAGCAGAGCAGCATCTCTAACTCCTATAGTGCACAGCATGGACAAGCACAGGGGAGAGGCACGGGGACATCGCTCCACGCTCCTCATCTATGGCTGCCCCCCTTCGCCTCTGTGCAGAGCCAATTAAAGAAAAGCTATAACCTCTCAGCAGCCGTCTCTGCCGGCTTTAAGCATTATTAGTGCAAAATTCAGGAGGGATTTGCTTTCCTTTGAGTTTCTGGTAAATAAAGCAACTATTGTCAGCCCCCGGGGTCCTGCCTCCGCGGGAGATTTGCCTCCCTGGGTGGAAGGAAGAGGCAGGAGCCACAGCGGGGAGCGGACACGCTGGGGAGGGCGGCGAGCGAGGAGCGCACCCTCCGAGATGCCGCCAGCTTCAAAGAGCCGAGAACATCTTCTGCTGAAAAAGGAGGTGCCAAGGGATCGAACGCATCACGGTGTATTTTGAGAGCGGGGCCAAGGAGTGAGTGGAAGAAAATGCAATTTTTCAGAGCAACGCAAGAAGGACAAATATTGTAGGCAAAGCGACGTCATTTAAAATCCAGCAGGGTATCCAAAATTGACCCCATGGAAGATGACATGCTTTTTTTTTTCCTCTTTAAATATTAACACTCATAGTATAGAGAAACAAAAGCATTAAAAAAAGAAGAGAGAACTACAATTTGTGGGGAGAAAAAAGCCCAACCTGCTGCTCTGAGGAACATAAACCCCAAGGTGTGAGTGGGGGGGATTTCTGTGAAACCATTGACATTTTTGATTAATGAGTTTTCTGTGGGTGGCTCATGTAAAGGAGACGGGTAAGAGACGCAGACGTGACTGATTCTCAAGCAAAGGCTTCACTAAAGGTCTCCTGACTCAACACTTCTCCCGACTCGGGAATTCATCTTTTTATTTTCTGCCTTTGCAGATTTTGCTGGGTGCAAGAGAAAGCCGTAATTTGTGAACTTCCTATCAACAGTGCGGTCTGTTTACGCTCCAAGGCAACAAAACCAATTCAAAGCCTACCTTTAAATGCTTAACTAGATGTGCTTAAGGTTATACCTTAATTCCATGTTTAATTTAATCTAAGATAAGCACGGTGATGAAATGAAGTCCTAATAAATGTCTAATAAATATGCATATTGAAGCCCTCCTATTAGAGGTGTCATACCATGGGAGACGATGCATTGGAGAGAAAAATCTGTATGGGATGCTTTTACTGATTAGAAAGTATAAAGGCATAAGGGGAAGCATTTCCCTGGGATTTCTCCGGGGTTAACATGGGATCTGTCACCCAGAAACCCAGAGGGAGCTCCAATGACCCGCGGCTGACGGCAGCCCCCCCCCAGCACCCAAACCACTGTCACATACCGGCTCTGGCTAAAAAACACGTGGGAAATACATTTAAATAAAATAATTACCAAAACACACTGCACTTCTTGTTCCGCATTCCTGCTGCAGGAATTCACCCGCCACAAAAGAGCAGAACGGCAGCTCCTTTGGAGCCCCAGTAAGGCGTTTTGTTGGTTCCGAGGAATTTTACCTGGTTGAGGAGGTTAAAACCTTTGGGTGCCCGAAAGGCGGGGAGGAGAAAGCTGAGCTGCCAGCCCACCTCCACAGGGCTGCGTTCAAGATAAGGGGAATGGCTCATTACAAAGAGAGAGAAAATTTGGCAGGAAGCAGCGGGAAGGTGTGATGTTTAGCACCGACCTTGCCACCACCTCCTGGGAGAGAGCGAACGCCACCCGAGAGCAGCGAAGGGCCATCTTCGGAAACCACAGCAAACCAGGGCACCAGTTCTCTCCAGGAAATGCCGCACTTGCTCCGCTTCTTTTGCCGTGTTCCCTGAATGCAAACATTCTCAGCCCTTGAATATAAAAAGAATAAATGTCTCTAAATGCTAAGGAGCGCTACAGAACTGCCTGAGATTTCCATCTTTTTATCAGGAACCCTTTCTGATGTCTTCAGTTGGAGGAAAACAACTTTTTTTGGGTTTTTTAAACTGTTTATTCCTCCTTAGAGGTGTCTCGTCTCTTTCAAGTGAAGGAGCCACAAAATGCGGTTTTGTGGGGAGCTTGCAGCGAGGCACAGAGATGCGCTAAAGCAGGTCACAGGAGGCGACTGAAAATGTGTTGCTCTAGTCACTGCCCCGAGCCAGCAGAGAATACAATTAAGCTCATCGCAATTAGCCAGCCCCCAGGCTTGGGCAGGTTGGGATGGGGAACGCTCCCCAGGGTGCTTGTGGGGAGAAGGGAGAAGAAAGAAGGGAGAGGAAAGAAGGGAAAGGAAAGACGGGAAAGGAAAGACGGGAGAAGAAAGAAGGGAGAAGAAAGAAGGGAGAAGATAGAAGGGAGAAGATAGAAGGGAGAAGGGAGAAGGGAGAAGAAGGGAGAAGGGGGTCACTGCTGGTGTAGTCCAAACCCTGTACGTGGAACGGAGCATCTTGCCCAGCTCCCGCTTGCACGCACACGCAGGTATCAAAATGGCTCGGAGGAAGCACGTCTGACAATCCAGGTGCTGGGAGATGCTAACAAAGTGTTTTGGAAATAAGCCTTGTGAGAGAAATATTTGTTTTGGAAATAAGCCTGCACTGACAAATATTGGCAGGCGCTTTAATTTTACACTTCTTTCATTTTCATAAAATTGACTTTTTTCCCTGCAATGCAAGCTTAAATATTTGTTATTTGCACTGCAAATGTTACATAAAAGATGCAGTGAGATGGAAGAAGAAACAAGTTGGGTTTTTTTCTTTTTTAAAAATAAAAATCATTACAGTTGTCAGCAAAGCTTTGGTAAGAGACACTCCCCAGCAAACTGCCTGACACTTAGATGGAAAGACCCTGCCTTCACTTGCCCTTTCTCCACTTCTTTTCCCACGTTCCCTAAATCCAAACATTCTCAGCCCTCGAATATAAAAAGAATAAATCTCTAAATGCTAAGGAGTGCTATAGAACTGTCTGAGATTTCCATCTATTTATCAGGAACCCTTGTTGACATTCCCAGTTGGAGCAAGTAAGGTTTTTTGGGCTTTTTAAACTGCTTGTTCCTCCACAGACTGCAGCCCCACTTATGAGCCCCACCACAACGGGTTTGAGCTGGGTACCAGCTTTTTGTTATTTGTGCTTTCTTCGGTAAAAAATCAGGAGAGATTACTGCAGAATAGACCTGATTAGATTAGACCTGACCGTCATGGAAAGAATGAGCTTTAATCTCACTTCCTTCACCCTTTACTCAATTCCTTCCCTATTCACAGTGGATTTCTCTCTTACTGACTTGAATGGGAATTGACTTCTTCGCTTTAAATTCGTAGGTGGGACAGATTTCTGTTTCCCCCTACACAGCCCAGCACAGTTCCTGTTTTTCCAGGCTATTTTACCAATGGCCTAAGCTTTGTTCCAGTTATTATCCAGCCTCATCTCTTACAGATGAACTGGCCGTGTTGAAAAGCATCGTCTTTACACATAGTAATCTGTTTTCCCACATTTTTAGTAGCTTTACCTAATGGAGACACTTTTTACCTAAAGGTCATGCTGTTTATAGGCTTGCATGGTTGCAGTTGTTGTTTGTCCCCTGAAAACAAGGTACGATGCTGATGCTGGTGGCATCCCCAACAGATACCCGGCACCACTCACCGCTGGTTGCAAGAAACCACGTTCCTCGTTAGAAAGGGAAAGTACCAAATCAGGTTATTTGGCCCTGCTCTGCTCCAATGTGCCCCGATTTTACAGCAGGGCACCTTCAGGGGTTTACGGACGGTCACTCCAGGTTGCAAATGGTATAAAAGGGCAGGTTTTGCCCTAAATGTGTGCAGAGATACAAGACCCACTGGAAATGTTACATCTGAAGCAGGCTGTGAAAACTCGAGGCATCTGGGCCAGTTCTGTTTTAAACATAGCGTAGCCTCCTCCTAGAAGTGGGTTAAAAAAAGAATCCCCCACATATAAGTTAACTTGCAGCTTAATTTTAATCTCTTGAAAGAAAACTAGTCTTAGTAAACTTGATCTGAAAAACGGCAATTCCCAAACATCCTGGTTGTGACCTCTGTTACGTTCCAGTGCCTGGGCCCACACTAAGTTTAATATCAGATTAAACTGAATTTGTCAGATTTATCACCTTGCTCTCACCAGTTGAAACCTCACAGCTGGTCGCCTCAGGGAACGGGCCCCGCTGTCCCACAACCATACTATTTATTTGTATTTAGTAAAATTACCTAATAAGAGCATTCCCTGAACACTTCGAACCAGTGGAAACAACTTAGAGCTGTAAGTAATACAGAAAAATGTCACCTTCCTCACTTCGGCTTCCCTGAACAGCCCTTTCCTCCAGCCAAGCTCAAGGTAAATAAGATTTAAACTCAGTCCATGGACTAGGGAGGTACAAGCAGCTTCGCTGATAAACACCACTAATTAGAATCAAGAGAGACTAAGATAAACCTCGGCTTACACGAGACAGCTGGGGACCCAGATGTGTGTTTCAGGTCCGAAAGTAAACAAACACAGGCACTGAAAGCAATGGATATCCACGGGAAAACTTAATTTTTAGGATAAGGCCACTGGAATGTAAACATCAGGGCTGGAATTTAAGAGACGACTCCAGGAGTATGTATCCTGCCTAGTTCGATACAATAGCAGAGATATATATACACACACGCACACACTGACCGCGTAAGGAAAAGCAGGTTGGCTTACAGGCGTTGAAAATGAAGATTGGTAAGAAAAACCCTGGATCTCACTGGAAATTCAAGCATTTACCATTCAGTGAGGAGAGGAGAAAAGCAAACAAACAACAGACGCTGTGTTGTACTTTTTTGTTTTTATAGAATTTTTACAATATATTTCTCTTCATTTGCATATTTTACCCACATCTGTAGCTTTCTTTTTACATGTTGAACTGAACTGGAATAAATCTAAAGGTCTGATATATTTTAAACAACTGATAAAAATTGCAAAGTAGTAAACCCGTAAGAAAAGAAATTATAAAACTCTCATTTTTAAGTGTTTAATGAAAGCAAGTCAAATGTATCATTAGGAACAATATGGTTTGTTTTGAACACATCATAGGTGATTCAGGCAGGACAATTTTTTGTTTGTTTGTTTTTTATATTAGGCACATTTTTTTCAGCATACCTGTTTTCCAGACAGTTTTATACTATTCAATAGTATCATCTGCATCCACTTGGAACTGCATAATGATTTTCAAAACATGATTGATCATGAATATTCATTATTGGTATTCTCTTCCTATCTTTCTTTAAAACTATCAGAAAAAAAAAATAATTAAAAAAAAAAAATCAGTGTTTCTTGTCTCTTAAAAAATCCGTAATGAATGATTGAGTTGTAAGGCAGCAACAGATTCAGTGTCAACTCAGGTCACAGTCCTTCAGTTCCACCTAGTGGGTAGAAATTATATTTAGTGGACGCTGTTCCTGGACAGTCCCCCCTTCAGGGCACGACGACTGACTCACGAGGCCAGTTACTGCTGGTAGAGTAAGTTAAGTGGAACGCCTAGTAAGGAACACTGGCCACTCCTGTGTCATCCTTGCAGCCTCACGTCTTCATACAGAAAGCAAAAAAGACAGTCCAATGAAAACAAATGTGAGTATGATAGAGCCGTGACAGGTTCCATGAATGGTTTATTTACAGTCTTCATCCCTGATGTGAAAAAATGAGAAAAGCCTTCTTTGACTAAACCAGGTAGATGTCAGCAGCATGCTACATGCCTTAGCAAATCAGCCCCTTGCGTATCCTCGACTGCTTGGCCATGGATTCTGCACGCTGAGGCAGTGAATAGAAAGTCCTGCTGCTCAAGAAGAGCAATTTCAAAACGCTCACCTGTCCCAGCCATACGACTCCCTAGAATAGACTTAAGAGCGTCTTCCTTTTGGTGGAGCAACTCCCGGTGCTCAGAATCTGTTCATGCTGTTAGAAAGGGTGAAAGAGTTGGTTCCTCAGGGATCTCTCAGACACCCCTGCGGTGAGACAGCAAACTCAAATACGTTACTCGGATGTGGGAACAAAATGATCCACACGTTAAAGAAACGCCACAACTTGGGTAATTCTCTTCCAGTCGTGATCTCGTTCAGGAAGGAAGGGCTTTAACCAGGCTTTAACCTTCAGGCTTTAACCTTCAACTACAGCCTACTCAAGGAAGGGTTTCAGAGCAGTATCTCTCCACTTCCACTCAGTCTTTGCTAAATAGTACATTTTTCCTGAATTCCGCCATTCTCATTTCTTAAGAGGGCCACTCCATTCCGGAAGGCAACAGCTTCAGCATAGCACTTCTTGGTCTTCAGTTTTAAGTCTTTCAGGCAGAATAATCACATTCTGATGCAACCTCATCCTCTGGCTGAACAGAAGTCAAAACATCTTTAACTACAGCACTAGAGGCTATCCAAAAAAAAAAAAAAAGGGGGATGTATTACTGCATGTTTCCCTCTCCGAGGGAAACTGGACCACCCTTAAAATTCCAGTCCCAGCTGGTAAGACCATCAAAATTCAGGTCATCCCCAGAGCGGTGCTCCTGTGTGCGCTGCACAGTGCTGCTTGGGGACCACTCACCTGCTGGGCAAACAAGGTCAATGCACATATTCCCTTCTGACAGAGCCACTGCCCTTACACAACTTACATTCAGTTACTCCTGAAGCTCTTGGTTGCCTTTTTTTTTCATATTCTAATGTTGAGGTGAGGAAGGGAAGAAAAAATAATTAGCATAAAATGTTCTCTGAATTCATACTTGACAAGACCAGCTCTCCATACTGTGAAACTGTACACAAAATACACCCCCAAATCCTTCTATGTTCTGTTTTACTCTTTGGAAAGGGAACAACCAGCGTAGTTGAGCAGGAAGAAAGCCAATTTATTTTAGCATAGAAGGTCTGCAATCCATTCCATGTTCACTAAGAGTAACGCAGTTATTGCTCTAGAAGATAAGACTGGATTGATCATTAACCCCCACCCTGAGTGCTAGGAGTCCGGGTTCCCAACATTGCCAAGAAGGACCTCCTAAGCCACTGGTATCGAAATAATGAAAAGAAAAAAGCCTCGTGACTAATATCTTGTAAAGATGTGATCTTCGAGGAACGTGAAAGTTCCTCAGTTCTTCATATTACCACTGCCTTGTGAATGGTGGCCAGCCTGGGCTCTCTGCACTAGATTAATGGACTATTTAAAATAATACATCAGAGATAAATTAAGGTAAAGATAGATGATCCAGCTGATCAAATGAAAGAACAGGGGCAACATTAAGCTCTTGCACGAGGATGCTCTGAAATTGGAATCCTTTAACTGCTACACGAATCACCCAGAATTTGTTTTACAACCTGTAGTTTAGTAAGAATTAAAGTTCTTTTCCTTGTGTAGTAGCCTTCAAAACAAAAGCAAACATGACAGGATTCAAGCGTGGACCATTTCTGCACCAACCCACCAGATTCTGGTTTGCCTATTTCACTTCAATGATATAGAATAGATGCTGCTGATGGCATCACTCCGAGTTCAGCAGTATTTTCAAAGCTGTCACGTTCCATCCATCAAGTTTCCTTGGGAGCAGATGATAGCAACGTGGAGGCCTTCCATTCTCATACTTCAGCTACCTTGTTTCATTTACTTCCTCTGAATAAAAAAAAATATTGTTCTGTTTACTCTAACATGCTACAATATGTGCATACATAACTGTAGGCGACGCGTGAGTTACTTCAAGATGTGCTTTTTCGTTGAAGTGCGCTTTTACTTTTACAAATTCTACATCAAGGTGGAAGGAAGGAAGGCTGCAGAGTGCTCATACACTGAAGCTGAAGGAACTTTTCCTGAACGGAGTTAAGATGTCTGTTCCAAGGTTCCTATGGACAAACTACTCTATCCCATGCACTCTGGCCTGAGCCAGTATTAAACATTCCAGAAACTTGTTGATTTGTTCGGATAGTTAATGGCAAGGCTGATAGCAGCAATGTTTTTCAGGGCCTAGAAGAGAGAAGGACACAGAAAGTCACACCAAAGATGCTCCCCAATCCAAAATTGCAAAGAAATCCTTGTATGAAATTAAACAGAAATAGATAAATAACCATCCTGTTTCTAACCGGTCATCTCCTGGTAGGGCAGTAATCATCATGCACCCAGGCAGTTTCAGCAAGGAAGCTGCATTTCCAGTGGCTGAAAGACCAGCCCCTTCCCCATTTCCATGTTTTGGCAGTTGAGAGGTCAAATTGGTAAAACAGATACCCCTGATTATGCCTGGCAGCCAGCCTGTGGCACATCATCTGACTGTCAGAGACCAGCATTTGTGCCTACTTCATTCCTCAGTTTCAAAGGCCTGTCATGGTACTGTAAAGCCCAAGTATGTTCATACCTATTTTATAAAACTCTACTGGGCAATCAGGAATCATTCATTTTCTGTCTGCCAAAAAAACATGACAGGGGCTGTGCAATCTTATTACCTGTGCTGTGCAGCGATGAAGATGATCTTCAGTATTTAAGGCAAGCAAATACTCCTGTAGAGATCCAAGCTCCTGCAGCCAGAAAGCACTCAATGAACACCAACGTTTCTACCAAAGGTATCATCCTACTAACTAACGTTAAAACGATGATCATTTTAGCAGTCCCCAGGAACCAAAGGTATCAGAATTACACACAAGTCTCTCCTGGACACAGTCTGTGACCACAGAAATCAGTTCATTACAGGCTGTTCATATGTAACGCTCAAAATCAACTCAAGGAGAACCACATTCAAATACCTTTAAATTAATTATTAAATCTGCATTCCTCTCAGAATAAAGAGTAGCTTTAGGGCCACCGCCTTAGTCACACAAGGAAGAGACGTGGCTATTACTTAAGGTGCCACAACAGATAAGGCAACTCTGTGCCACTCCATTAGAATCTGCCACCAGATTCTGTAAGAGAGAGTCGTTAATGTTTCTGAAGCATTTAATGTTTCTAAAGCTCTGATGGACTTCGCCAAGATAAAGGAAAACTGCATTTAGTTTAACACGGAACTACGTATCGTTCCCAGCACTGGGGAGAGGAGGGATACAAATAGAGGAACTGCTTACAGTAACTCTGTTTTCTGTAACAAAGAAGAGCTCTGCGAGTGCTCGATGAAGAGGAAGGAGAATACCAGGCTTGGCCAAGTCATGACACAAGTTGTTTTCCATATGGGTGAAAAGCTGCCAAAGTGGCTTCAACAAGGTGAGGTCACAGTCCCTGAAAAAAAGCAATTTAAACGAAGTAGTGAATAATCATTATCTTATGCCTGTTTTGGGGAGAAAAACAAAAAAAATCCCACCAAATAAATTTAAGAGAATAAAGCCACACAGTTTTGACAGATGTATAAATAAAGGAAGAAACACAAGAAGCATTTTCAAATCTAAATTGAGTCAAGTGTTTCAGCACAATGACTTTCATCTTGAATCAGTGGAGAAGACCTAATATCCATGAATACGTCTAAATGACTTCTCTAAAACTGACTGGCCATCAAAATGAGAACTTGAAAAAAAAAAAAACTGTATACATCACTTTGCTAAATGCTCTAGCTCCACTGCCTGAAATGATACAAAACTGAACTACAGCACTGGGCAGACAATGCCCTTGCTTAGGGCAGACAGACAAAAATTGATATATAGCTTTAAAAAGAATTCCAACCCTGCATCCTTCCTACTGCTGAGTTAAAGCCAGCTAATCTAAATGTCACTTATCCAGATAGGATGACAGATATCATTCTATAGGGGAGAAATGGGAGGAAACTCATTTTCAGAATCTATCATCAGATTAACGCAAGAAAAATATTAAATATTATAAGCACAATGGAGACTTGATCTTTTAGCAATTAAATTTGTTGTCTGCATGACAAAGCAGACTTTTTCTGATGGGAAAAGTCTAAGGGAATTTGAAAAGATAGTAAATCAGTGACTACAAGTAATACCAAAATAATTTTTTTTTGGACTTGGATGTAGATGGGCGTATCTAAAATTTACAGAGAGTCAAGCAACGGTTCTGTGTAATTGCCCATTTTTATTACTATATGTAAATATACTTTTTAACTTCTCTTTATCTAAGTAAGATAGGGGGATGCTGTTATTTTCATGATTCTGCTTGTTCTAAACCAAAAGGACATAACCGGGGTAAGTGTCAGCATTCCAGCATTGCTGCCTTTCTATTGAATTAACGAGACTATACACACTTGCAAGATACTATAAAAGCTCAACATTTTTTTGAATGTGTTTTTCAATAAAAAATATGTATGCCATACACACTTAATCATTAGCACACCTATCCCTTCTGAAACTCAATTACAGGCTTACAACTAAAAATAATAATTTAAAAGTTATTTACTTTATAGAGAATCAGATCATCATTTCACCAGTTTATTATTCCATCCTCACCTTAATTCTGAAGTCAAGTTAACCTAATACAAAGAGAACAGATTTCTAGAAAATGAATTGAAATCTGGTTTTTTGTCCTGTTTTGGGGTGATTTTTTTTCCTTTACAACAACATCTGAATTCATGGGACCTTTTTTAAAAGCCAAGAAAGAAGAGAAAACATTTTTGAAAAACAACCCCTTATAATAAGTTTCCGCTACCAAGGCTCTGTCGTTTGTATCCAAAAGGCAAATTAAGAATACCTGCTTCCAATCACGTTTTTCTGGCTTCAAAATATTATCAGCTTGGTCACTTTTTCTTCTCCTGCCCTTTGCATTTCAGTGTACAACGCAGAACAGCACGCTTACCTCTGGGCGCTGCACTGCACTATCTTCAAGAGCAGGTGGATAGCCTTCAAGCGCTGGTGGCCCGTCTGTCGGCATGCTACCCCCACCTGCCATTCCCAGATTTTGGCTAGCGGGAGGTGAGGAACTACTCTTTCCTCAGACAGCATCTGCTTTAGAATTTCAAATCCTGGGAAAAAATAAAAATCAAATCAAATCAAATAGCTGTTACTTTCGCAAGGACCCACCTGTTCCTAGGCTCAGTTTTCTCCATATACGAAGTATTGCTTTGGCAAGTAAGACATATTGAACAAAAATACAAAACCAAAAATATTTCTGAGATAGTTCTAGAGTACATCCTGACATCACAAGTCTATTCTGTGGAAAAAGAAGTAACTCAGAAAGAAGCCTATCTGAAATACAAATTTTGCCCAAATGAGGCAAACAAAACAGCGGCCCTCGCTATTACGTGATTTGCAGTAATTTCGCTGATTACAAGTCATCCACCAGCTTCAATTTCATTAAAAATATTTAATTTCTAAAACTGACAAAAGCTTTCATGCTATATCTAGAACTTAGATGCAGAAGCAGCCTGTTCTAATGGATAACTACTTTTTAAAAACACAACTACAATTATTTCTGTTTCCAATTACAGCACCTTGGAGTGTTTACTAAATCCTCTGTGTAATTACTGTCATATAATGAGACTCTGAACGCAAAAACCCATTATTATAATTGTTATCTCCAAAACCCTGTGAAGATTTGGTGTTTCTAGCATAAAGTCACAGCAAATAAGAGATATTAGTCAAGTTTAAACTTGAACTAATCACTTATTTCCAAAACGTTGGAGAAAGCAAATTCTAGGTCAGTAAAAAGGGATACCCACAAGTCTGTCAAAGTTTGGCAAAATAACTTGAAAAAGTTCTTTCTGATACATTGAGTGGTGCTTACCTGTCTGAAACCTTCCCAGATGACCCGCTGTCACTGTAAACTTATAACCCCACTCAGTGTTACTCATGTCAGAAGTAAATCGGTAATACAGAGTGTCCCCTGTGTACAAGGGAAGGCAGAAAATGCACATTATTACCTGCCGAGTTAGTTTTGCTATCACAAATACAACCCAAATGAAAACTCTTGTCATAAATTAATCCTAGATATTGTCATTCAAGGGAGGTGAGCTTTTACTTTTTGGTAATTATGAAATGCACAGAACAGTATGATAAACAGGAGGCCGACGCAAAACACAGAATGATTTCCACTACATAAATATAATTAACCAGGATAACGTCTCCTATATTTTTGTCACCTACACAGAAGAAGAGGGAGTTAAAGAAACTCTACATTGTACACAGTTAAACTTCATTTTTCCCGTTGTGTTTATGTATCGCTTATGATTTATGAAGAATGAACCTCTGCATAGACAGCCAAGCTCACAGACCATTAAAGGTTAAAAAAATGTGAAAGTGAAGCTGCACTGCTTTTACATGTCAGAAAACTGAATTGCACACTGTTACTCTAGGGAGCAAAGCTGTTAAACTTAGTCACTTAAAAGCGAAAGAACAATCAAAACGTTTGACCATTTTGCAATCAGACAGTGGAATATTCAAGAAGTTCTTGTCACTGTAGTATCTACAGCTTCACAGAGATAAACACGGGCACTTAACTGTAATGCTAAAGAAAATTCATCCTTACCTATTGTGCTCTGTGATATTAGAGCTGGTTAAAACTTAAAATATCCTACTGTTCCATGAAAAACCCTATCACCCTGGGACAAGCGTGCTGGTTTTCACTGGGAAAGAGAATTTTCGAAGTTTCACGAAGAAGAAAAGTTTTGAAAACATTTTTTAAGGACTTAAAATAATTTTAAAAATATTTTAAATAATAATTAAAAAAAAAATTAACAATCTATTCCCCTTTTCATCATGAAATGAAGCCATTTCTCTGTCCTACTCCTAGGAGTCCTGAGAAAGCCCTGCCACCAAGTGAAAAGCCCAGAAGCCTTCAAATGCCTGGTTCCCGCTAATGCCTGCTGAGTGAAATCAAGAGCCTTAATCCAGACAGCCTTGGCTGGAAATAAAAGTGTCACAAGGTGAAACTCAAGCTTCACAGCCAAGGCTGCTCCAAAACAATGGCCCTCAAAGTTCAGTTTCTTGGCAAATGTCTGCAATTCTTTCAGAGGAAAAGGAGGACAGCAAGAAGTTCATAAAAATCCAAAAATATTTCTGCAGACCCACGTTTGTTTCTAACTAGCACCTTGTAACCCAAACTGCTTGCTAAGAATGTTCCTAAATCTATTGACATCTACTGACAGCATCATAGAATCACAGAATGGTTTGGGTTGGAAGTGACCTTAAAGATCGTCTTGTTCCACCCCCCTGCCCTGGGCAGGGACACCTCCCACCAGCCCAGGCTGCTCCAAGCCCCGTCCAACCTGGCCTTGAACCCCTCCAGGGATGGGGCAGCCACAGCTTCTCTGGGCAACCTGGGCCAGGGGCTCACCCCCCTCACAGCAAAGAATGTCTTCCTCAGATCTCATCTAAATCTCCCCTCTTCCAGTTTAAAACACTTCCCCCTCGTCCCATGGCTCCCCACACTGATCCAGAGTCCCTGCCCACCTTTCCTAGAGCCCCTTGAGGGACTGGAAGGGGCTCNCTGTCGGCATGCTACCCCCACCTGCCATTCCCAGATTTTGGCTAGCGGGAGGTGAGGAACTACTCTTTCCTCAGACAGCATCTGCTTTAGAATTTCAAATCCTGGGAAAAAATAAAAATCAAATCAAATCAAATAGCTGTTACTTTCGCAAGGACCCACCTGTTCCTAGGCTCAGTTTTCTCCATATACGAAGTATTGCTTTGGCAAGTAAGACATATTGAACAAAAATACAAAACCAAAAATATTTCTGAGATAGTTCTAGAGTACATCCTGACATCACAAGTCTATTCTGTGGAAAAAGAAGTAACTCAGAAAGAAGCCTATCTGAGATAGAAATTTTGCCCAAATGAGGCAAACAAAACAGCGGCCCTCCCTATTACGTGATTTGCAGTAATTTTGCTGATTACAAGTCATCCACCAGCTTCAATTTCATTAAAAATATTTAATTTCTAAAACTGACAAAAGCTTTCATGCTATATCTAGAACTTAGATGCAGAAGCAGCCTGTTCTAATGGATAACTACTTTTTAAAAACACAACTACAATTATTTCTGTTTCCAATTACAGCACCTTGGAGTGTTTACTAAATCCTGTGTGTAATTACTGTCATATAATGAGACTCTGAACGCAAAAACCCATTATTATAATTGTTATCTCCAAAACCCTGTGAAGATTTGGTGTTTCTAGCATAAAGTCACAGCAAATAAGAGATATTAGTCAAGTTTAAACTTGAACTAATCACTTATTTCCAAAACGTTGGAGAAAGCAAATTCTAGGTCAGTAAAAAGGGATACCCACAAGTCTGTCAAAGTTTGGCAAAATAACTTGAAAAAGTTCTTTCTGATACATTGAGTGGTGCTTACCTGTCTGAAACCTTCCCAGATGACCCGCTGTCACTGTAAACTTATAACCCCACTCAGTGTTACTCATGTCAGAAGTAAATCGGTAATACAGAGTGTCCCCTGTGTACAAGGGAAGGAAGAAAATGCACATTATTACCTGCCGAGTTAGTTTTGCTATCACAAATACAACCCAAATGAAAACTCTTGTCATAAATTAATCCTAGATATTGTCATTCAAGGGAGGTGAGCTTTTACTTTTTGGTAATTATGAAATGCACAGAACAGTATGATAAACAGGAGGCCGATGCAAAACAGAATGATTTCCACTACATAAATATAGTTAACCAGGATAACGTCTCTTATATTTTTGTCACCTACACAGAAGAAGAGGGAGTTAAAGAAACTCTACATTGTACACAGTTAAACTTCATTTTTCCCGTTGTGTTTATGTATCGCTTATGATTTATGAAGAATGAACCTCTGCATAGACAGCCAAGCTCACAGACCATTAAAGGTTAAAAAAATGTGAAAGTGAAGCTGCACTGCTTTTACATGTCAGAAAACTGAATTGCACACTGTTACTCCAGGGAGCAAAGCTGTTAAACTTAGTCACTTAAAAGCGAAAGAACAATCAAAACGTTTGACCATTTTACAATCAGACAGTGGAATATTCAAGAAGTTCTTGTCACTGTAGTATCTACAGCTTCACAGAGATAAACACGGGCACTTAACTGTAATGCTAAAGAAAATTCATCCTTACCTATTGTGCTCTGTGATATTAGAGCTGGTTAAAACTTAAAATATCCTACTGTTCCATGAAAAACCCTATCACCCTGGGACAAGCGTGCTGGTTTTCACTGGGAAAGAGAATTTTCGAAGTTTCACGAAGAAGAAAAGTTTTGAAAACATTTTTTAAGGACTTAAAATAATTTTAAAAATATTTTAAATAATAATTAAAAAAAAAATTAACAATCTATTCCCCTTTTCATCATGAAATGAAGCCATTTCTCTGTCCTACTCCTAGGAGTCCTGAGAAAGCCCTGCCACCAAGTGAAAAGCCCAGAAGCCTTCAAATGCCTGGTTCCCGCTAATGCCTGCTGAGTGAAATCAAGAGCCTTAATCCAGACAGCCTTGGCTGGAAATAAAAGTGTCACAAGGTGAAACTCAAGCTTCACAGCCAAGGCTGCTCCAAAACAATGGCCCTCAAAGTTCAGTTTCTTGGCAAATGTCTGCAATTCTTTCAGAGGAAAAGGAGGACAGCAAGAAGTTCATAAAAATCCAAAAATATTTCTGCAGACCCACGTTTGTTTCTAACTAGCACCTTGTAACCCAAACTGCTTGCTAAGAATGTTCCTAAATCTATTGACATCTACTGACAGCATCATAGAATCACAGAATGGTTTGGGTTGGAAGTGACCTTAAAGATCGTCTTGTTCCACCCCCCTGCCCTGGGCAGGGACACCTCCCACCAGCCCAGGCTGCTCCAAGCCCCGTCCAACCTGGCCTTGAACCCCTCCAGGGATGGGGCAGCCACAGCTTCTCTGGGCAACCTGGGCCAGGGGCTCACCCCCCTCACAGCAAAGAATGTCTTCCTCAGATCTCATCTAAATCTCCCCTCTTCCAGTTTAAAACACTTCCCCCTCGTCCCATGGCTCCCCACACTGATCCAGAGTCCCTGCCCACCTTTCCTAGAGCCCCTTGAGGGACTGGAAGGGGCTCCAAGGTCTCCCCAGAGCCTTCTCTTCTCCAGGCTGAACCCCCCAGCTCTCTCAGCCTGTCCCCACAGCAGAGGGGCTCCAGCCCCCCCAGCATCTCCAGGGCCTCCTCCAGATCCTTTCCAACAGGTCCATGTCCTTCCTGTGCTGAGGACTCCAGAGCTCCAGGTGGGGTCTCACCAGAGCGGAGCAGAGAGGTAGGATCAGCTCCCTCGCCCTGCTGGCCAGTACTCACAGTGCTCAGGGGGTTAAAACAACTTCACATAAGCAGCACAGGACCACGCAGTCCTTCAGCTCACGTCATTTGCTACTGGCGTTGTCAAAAATGTGCTTAGAGAACACAGGCTGAAGTTGTCAAGTCAAAAGAAGGATTTTTTTCAGCTACTCTCTGTGTCAACAAGTGGAGACAAGGCATTGGCACATACTCTATTTGCTCTGAGCGCTACTGTAGCACACAGGCAAGAGATAAGCCTATCTGTTTGTTGGTGTTTTTTTTTTTTAAATGTGCTTCCTGTGGAAAGTAAGACAAGGCAGAAACAATGTAAGTGAATATTGTGCAGAACAAGGACTGTGTTGGAACAGAATCAAGATTAAAATTTGTTTCCAGTAGCTAAGTGCATGCTTTGACTGAGGCGTGGAAAAAAAAAGGTCAAGTAGCAGAACAACAGATAAGCCTACTTTCAAGAAACAAATGCAAGAGCAGCATGTCAGAGCAAACAGACTGGGATAAGAAAAGGAGGTTTTTTCCCCACACATCTCAGAGACATCTGCATTTAACTGCCACCTTTCAGTAGTTTCTCTCAAGAGTCCTGGATATCAACAATTCCCTCTGAGCTTGCACTTTGAAAGATTGCATATTCACCTGGAAGCTCAAAGTCATTCCATTTCTGTGGAGACCCACTGAAGCTGTGCCGATCCTGCTGGAAATCACTGCTGCTGGACATGAGCAACTCATCACAGCCTTCTTCTGTATTACACTGAGAGTCAAACTTGATCGAGAGGTAGATAGCACCGGGAATGTGAACTTTATCCTGAGAAATAAACATAACATCTTTGTATACTGCAATAACCACATTACCAACAAGCCACTTAGCCTTCACCATACGAGCAAGGGAGATATAAAAAATAGTACAGCATCTCCATGAGAAAAAACCCTCTTTTGTTAAATTAGCTCCTGATAAAAATAACCATGTAAAGCATGGCCTATTGTCTGCATTAGTTGGTGAGTGTAAAAATTTACTGCTAGCAATGCTTTGCTTTTTTAAAAGCGGTAATCGTTGCCGATGTTGATCTCTTTGCCATATCCGAAAGGTTTATACACATTTTAAAAATAAGAATCAGAAGTCTAAAGGTTGCGGGGGAAAAAAAAAAATCCCAAGACTGACCAGAGGCAAGAGTTACTTACCAATATATAATAGAAAAATGCTTTCAAACAGGAGCAAGAAAAGAAAATCAGAAGTGTTTGTCTCAGAAGACAGTCTAAAATGGGGAATACAACAAAGACAGACTCCACTCCTTGTTTCTAACAGCACAAGGAAGTCACAGGCCAAGTGAAACAGCCGTTTGGATGAAAGGGTAGAAGTATTTGCTCATTAAGGCCTCGAAACCATTTAAGTATATGATCTGCTTCAAACACACATGTAGTAAAGCCATTTAAGTTACGCAGTTTTTGCATGATTGAATTAGGACTGCATAAAAGCGCCTTATTGGACACATTTCTCTATAAGGCAAGGCCTCGGTCGTTTGGCATCAGCCTCTTCAAAAGCACGACTGAAGAGGTGTTTCTCAGGTGCTTTGAGTGCAGAAGTTCCCTGGATGTACGTGTGGAGCACGGGCAGACACCTGCTCCAACTACCTCCATGGCTTTCAACTAGTCTTCAAACCACGCAAATCCACTCTACTGCAGCACGTGTAAAACTTACCTCAAAATTTGTATTGTTGTTATAAGGATGTTTAGATTCGCGCATCTGGACGGCCATTCCGGGCTCCTCCATGAACTGGCAGGCTGTCAGCGCCATCGTCCCCAGCATGCTCTCACTGCACCCCTGCAGCACCTTCTGCAGAATCTGGGGAGGAGCAACACCTCACGTAACTACCATCGGCCACCAAACCAATATCTACAGACTCACGTGCTGGTGAGTGATACAAGTAATTTCAAGCCACACAACGTTTCCCAAGAGAGAACCGAGGTACTAGCAAGAAACTAGACAAATTCACAATGATGTCTACACGTGTCATCTCCGTAAGTGCAGATTTTACTCTGTCCTCAGTTCCAGATCTTTCAGTCTTTATCTAATAAAAACGTGACAGCTATTAGCTACATCTCTTTCCACAAATGCTAGAATCAAGGCTAATCTGGGAAGTAATTAACAGTAAACTAAAGCTGTAAACAAGGAAGACAAACAACTTTATTAACATACTAAAGAGACACCTTTATCTTCTATATCTACAGCTTTTGATAGAATAGAATATCATATTTTAGCTAATTTTTAGCTAATTTAGCTAATAATTTAGCTAATATTTTAGCCTTCAAAATGTACGACTCATGTAAGAAGGAATGATTAAGTACCGGTTTGAAAGCACCAGATGCAAGAGCTGTGTCCTTAAAAATACGAATAAATGACGTTTAGTCTACCAGGACACACTGATAACCCCAAAAAACCCAAGTTTCCACTTTTCTTATTTTTCAAAAGCACACAAAAGCTCTGAACCAGAGTCCTGCTGCTCAAGCCCCTTTCCAGGTCTTCACTTGCCGTTTTCTCACTCCTCCTGTAAAATGTAATGCAGGCTCGGACCAAAAGGCTCATCTCCAAATCAGCCAAAAATTGATTTCTTGGGGAAAAGTTTAAAAAACAAAGGCAGTATGCAGCATAGTTCCCTGAATGCACTTTGCCTCCACACACTTGCAGAATAGCTGAAGACAAAGGCTAAACTTTTGAATTTAATACG
The DNA here is from genome assembly GCA_013400135.1 of Rhinoptilus africanus. Taxonomy (NCBI): domain Eukaryota; kingdom Metazoa; phylum Chordata; class Aves; order Charadriiformes; family Glareolidae; genus Rhinoptilus; species Rhinoptilus africanus. The sequence continues at coordinate 162,912 of VXBO01004775.1, forward strand.
CCTTAACAGATTGTTTTATCCTATCGGTTCATCCTGTCATTTTCTGAACCTATATAAACACCCTGCAGCAACAATTTCAATGACACACTGTGTCAAGAACCAGTTCTTTTGGTTTGTTTTGGATCTGCCACTAATTACCTTAATCTGACACTCCTTTGTTTTCTTACCGGGAGGGCCAGTGAATAATACTTGCTGTTAACTTTTGTATCTGCTTACTGTTTTAAAACTACAGAGAAGGAGAAACAGACTTTTTCATTACTCCTCCTCCCCCCACGACCTCACAGGGCAAAGATCCGGGGTGAAGAAAACTAGTTGGTTCCTCATGCTGAAGTTATTCCATGGCTATGATAATCCTGACAGTCTTCTCCAGACCTCTTCCAGTTACACTGCCTCTTCTTTTTCTTTCTTTTTTTTTTTTTTTTTTAATTTTTTAAAAATGAGATGAGGGAGTCAGGTCACACGCTGAAGCCCAGGTGAGAGCACACTATTGGTTCAGTGGTACACCGATGCTTTCTGGTTTATTTTATCCCTTCTTTGAAGATTCCCAGCACTTGATTTGCTTCAGTTGCTGTGAGCTGACATTTTCATTACAACGGTCTATTTTAATTCCACAATCACTTCCACCAGGGCAACAGTCAGCTCCTCAATGGAGCAGCAGGTATGACAATATACACGTTGAGATCTAACGAAAAGCCGCTTTGAAAACGGACTGCCTATTTTCCCAGTTTCTGTCTAAGATTTATTTTCCCATATATCTCTTTCACAACTGAGGGTTGTCTCCACAAAGCTAGTTTCTCCATTTTTTGTGAGCAAAATGGGTACGTTAAGACACTGACAGATTCCAACTGCTTTTTCAGAACTCATTTAAATTTTGGAGTTTCAATTTAGTTTAAAAAAGGAACCGCAAGTATTTTTTGTTAGTCAGAGTCCCGTGGCGTGTAGGCACAGGGCTTGTTCACGTGTATAGGTGAAATCCACTTACTTTTTCCCACAATTGCTTCTCCTCTAGCTGCATAAGCATGTCCAGTATGTATGTCATGTGCGCTGGGCCACTAAGATCTAGGATTTCTTCATTTATTGCCACATCATCCGGCCACTCAGCTAACAACGATGCCAGCACGTGCCTGGCGTAAAGAACAGCAGTTGCCTCATTTACACGATACAGGTAGTCCCTCACAGCCTTTTTACTTCTAGAGTCCAGCTCCTTGTGTAAGAGTATTGAACTCTTAGTGCGCCGTTGCTTGGCGTAACTAAGCTGTAGATCACTCTCGGTGTTGGTTATCAGTTTCTGAGCGACCGGATTGGTTTCTTCTGTGGCTTTATCGCAGAGCACAGGCTTCGACTGCAAAAAAGAAATGCAAGTTTGAAAACAGACTCTCAACCATTTACTTCCTTACGTTCAGATATCTGACCAGTCCGTCAGACTGTAAGCTGTATTTACAATGAATTTGTCTTTTACATACTGAAAATCAGATGCAACAGAGAAACCCCACAAAAGTGTGAGCTCTCACGCACCTACAGGGACAGAATTCCTCAAAAAAGACTGTTATATCAACAGACTTCCCTATACTCTGATACATTCATGACCGTACACACGAGTGGAACCAGCAGTTCGAATTCTAACCAGAAGTGTTAATTAAAGCTGACCTACAGAGGTAAAGCAACAAAGTGCCATCCTATTTGTGACACAGAATGAGGCGAGTTGGGAGGGACCTTTGGAAATCGTTTGGTCCAAATCTGACTTAAAGCTGAGCCTTGATTCAAAAATCAAGGCTTTGTCTACTTAAGTTTGGAGAATTTCCAGGGGTGGCTATTTCACAGCTTTTGTATAACCTGTTGTGAGGCCTTGTTGTTTTTTTTTTTAATTATAATTATGTGAAACTACTTCAGGAAGCCCTTGATCCACTTTGCTGTGCAACTGATAGACAACTGTGCTGGTGATACTGCACAGCCAGGAATCAGCACCCAAAATACAGCAAAAAGCTGTAGGACCACGCTGTTGAATGCAAAACCTTGCAATTGTAGAGTCTACGTTACAAGACAAATTCATTGCTTCCTTGTCCTGCTGAAATTACTGTAAGATAACAGAAATGTGCTAAAAGAGTAACACTTATGGCATAAGCTTACAGTAATTAGATACAATCTCTATTGTACAAGGAGAGGAAATTACAGCGTGCAATCACAATTTGTTCTCCTGACCTGAGAATCAAGTTCTCTTACTTCCTTAAGGAAAAAATTACAAGGAAGAAGTATTTGATTCTTATTGTACCTGCTCATTCATTCTGACATAAAACACTAACAATGGTTCATTTCAGACATTAAAGAAAAAAATCCCAGGTTTGAAGTTACTAAACAAAACCGAAGTCACTCAATGCCTAAATTAATTATTTCACAACTGCTCCTTTTTGTGGTGATGTACGGACCAAACAGGGCAAGATGATCATATCTGTATCCACTGCTTTTGAACTCTGCTCCTCCAACCTCAAACGCTTGCTGGGTTGCCATTTCTGAGCCAGTGTTCGGATCCTCTCATCTGTTGTAATTACATCTCCATCAAACCTTAAAAGAGGAAAAAAAAAAATACACAAATGTGTTTCGAAAGTAATGCAAACTAAATTAGTGCCGTCAAACGCAAATTACATCTTCCTAACTTCTGTGCCTTCCTACTTGTTTTAGAAAGATTCATTAAACTCTACCTATATTTATCATGCTAACTAGCTTCCCTGTCATAACAAGTCAATGTCAAAATTGCTCACCTCTGTGAGAACACGGTGGCTCCGCGACATGCTTTGATTACTAGAAGCCACGTGTAAGCTCTCCTCTCCTCCCCAGTTAGGATAATTTAGAGACATAGTAGATCTTCATATGGGAATTATCACATTGAAAAGAACATGCAATGTTCTTCATCAGAAGATGGTGACTCGTTTCCATAAATACAACTCAGTAGGAGTTTACTTCCTTACTTTTTCACACATGAAAACCAAGTCGTATCCTTGGAATAATTTTTATTTGGCACCTATTAGATTTTCGATTACACCCACACCTAGGAACTTTGTTTTTCTGCTGGGCCCAGGCTTTCACATACCTCTTTTGAACTTCCAGGAAAAAAGAATCTGTTCTTTTCATTTGCAATTCATACATGGCTCGAAGAATATGGAGAGGTGCATTAAGTGCATCATGTGTCATCTGAGCAAGGAGACAAAAAAAAAAAAAAAAAGAATAAAAAAGATGACATTACAGGGGAAAAAAGTGTGAGTTTCTTTCAGGATGATCTAGGTATTATTTTCCCACTTAGCACGTAGGTAGAGAATTAGTAAAAATTAAAAGTAATTTAGCAAAAAGCTTTCTAATTATTTCATAGTGTTCACTACTGTAGTTGTAGTTTATTTCCTTTAGGGAAATTGAAATCATAGACCCATATTCTGTAAATTCAGAAGGAAAACAGTCATTTAAACTACCAAACATTTTATGCAACTAGCAAATTCACAGTAAATTCAAAGGAGGTAAAATTAAGTTTTAAGTACCAAGAAGCATATTTTGGTGGCTTCATCCAAACCCTCCAGAGGATCAAGTTTGTTCTGCTCTACATCGACAGGACCAACAATGGGTTGCTCCACGTCTTGATCTTGTTCCCTGTCTTCCAGTTCAGTATCCTCACATTCAGCCAGGGAACTGATTTCTTTCTTTGAGGAATACAGCATTATTGACAAAATCTACGCAGAAAAAAAGGTAGCATACGGTGTGACAGCTGTAAATATTATTAGTTTATCTGCAATCAGCATTTTATAAGAACCTTGTAAGACTTGGACAGTACTTAACACATGGTATTCTAAAAAGAAGCAGCACCTAAAAAAAGAAAACGAAACCAAAGTAACACACAAAACCAAATCATTTCCCACTTCACAAATGAGTTACACCTCCCAGGCTGTTACAAAGGCAACTTAAGTGATTAGCTGAAAGTGTAAAAAATTGAGAAAATAATTATTTAACCATTTCAGCACCTCAAGGGGTAAGGATTCTTAGACAAGAACAGAGCAGAGGTGACTATCACCAAAAAGCCCGCAATGCCCCTACACATTCTTCTCCTTCGAAAGTATCCCTTTGGCTTTACCACAGCCAACACTAGTGCTCGGAACAGGAAGGGAATAACGTTACACATTTCCTTGGTCCTTCTATTTGTCTGGGCCTTGGTTCTGAGGAGTAATGCGCGGGCAGAGCTACGGTGAGACATTGCAGTGCTCAGGGCAAGACCGTTCACTCGGTAGGATGCTGGGATGGGGCTCTGAGCAACCTGGTCTAGTGGGAGGTGTCCCTGCCCAGGGCAGGGGGTTGGAACTGGATGAACTTTAAGGTTCCTTCCAACTCAAACCAGTCAATGATTCTATAAGGTGGGACACACGTCCGGGAGTCAGGGCTGGCTCTCTGGCCGCAGGGCAGGAGGCATCGAGATCCCATACACCAGCTCTGAAGCCAATTTCTCAGAATTCCAGGGCCCTGCTCTCTCTCTCCTATTGTTGCTACAGTCATCAGTATGAATTAACACAGCTCTTGCCTATGATAAAACATAACTGTTTAAGCATATTTAGCTTCCAGCAATAAATGAACATTCAGAAAAAGTGAGCCCACATGCATGCTGATGTCCCCTGACTGCGCTGCAGTAATACCCTGTACATGCCTGAGTAATGCAAGTAATGTTTTGCTTCAAGATTAATTATTATTTTTTAAATTGAAGAATGGCATTTTCAAGAACAGTCCAAATAAAATTAAGTAAAGAAACTTAGAAGGTGATTAATGGCTCATCTTGCAAATTTATTTCAAATACAAGCAGATTAATTGAAATCAGCTCCTGCTTTAAAGAAGCTAGACTATTATGATGGCATAATTATGATGGACAGAGGAAGGCAGATTCAGGGATACAGTTAAGTAAACATTTTTATGAAGAATAATTAGAAATTCTCTTGGGACTTTCTTCACAAAGGGGAAGTGCAGTGCCATAACCTTTCATGCCATGTAAAAAGCCTGACTTTTTACAAAACATAACTTTTCTTACCTCCAAGTCTCTAAGAAGCCAGGTCTTGCTGAAGCCAGTTCCTTTGCTACATTTCTTCACTAGAAGCTTGAGTAAACCAGACTGAAGAAAGGCAGCTTGGATCTCCTTAAAACCATGAATCTACACATACAGACAGACACAAATAAATAAGTAAAAAGGGAATGACGCATCACAATGCTTGCAAGGCCTTATCACACAGCCTCAGATAAATTTCCTGCCCAGATGAACTACATTGGGAATCTTTTTCTTTCATGTCCATAAAAAAATCCAAATCCCCACTTCAAATGCCTTAAGAGTAGCACCTATGACGCACACAGTAGTAATTAGGTAACTGTTGTGCTCTGACAGTCCAATAAAATACCGATCCCCTCTTCAAATACTTCAGGAGTAGGAAAAGGGGCAAGTGAGCTTCACCCCGTAGAGAGTTATCCCTATCTCAGTTTTCATGAATGGTCAGCCCCCCCCAGAGGAAAAGCGATCCAACTTTCAACTCAGACTCACAAACGCTATTTAAAGCCTACACACATTTTCAGCCCTCTACAGACAGAGGTTAAAAGCAGCCAGTTGTGAGAGCAATGAACTTGTGTTAGTTCCCCCAATGTGCTTAGCCAAGTTCCTGTGCTACCAAGTTCCTGCAGTGCAAGGTAGAATATGAACTTTTATTTATTTATTATATTCTATGTGTCAGGCAAAACATACCTTAAGTGTTCTGTAAAGCCCCTTTAGAGCGAGTGACAAGACCCAAGTTGCTTCCACTGCCTCAGCATAGCTACTGTCCATGCTGGTCTGCAGAAGGTGCGTGGATATAAGCACAAAGTGCTGGAGGTATTGTCTCAGCTGGGTCTGGGAATCGCTGCCTTCTTGTCCGCATTTCTGAATCAACTGGTAGTCTTTTACTACAAGAGAAAAAAAAACCGCAATTCACTAGGTTTGTCCTAAAATGTGAAATCCCCCCTTACCGCTACATATGAGTAGGCTGGGACATGAACATGATCCATACAGGAAGTACGTTCTAATAACGGTCTTGTACTAAAATTATCTCAGATCCATCATATGGTCAAGAAAATACTTAATTTTTCAGTGCAAGTTAAAAAAACCCTAGGTAACTTCTGGCCACGGCTGATTTTCTGCACATATTTGCACATAGACAGTACAGCTTACAAAGCAGCACACGTTGCTTTACAATTGAAATGGGGAAAATTCTGATCTGCAGTGGATACAATGAAATAAAACTTGCTGATCTCACTGTTTAAAGTGTCAACAGGGAATAAAAAAAAAAAAGCTTTTCTATTAAAATCCTTCTCCAGTATCAAAAAGCAGTTTAGTATGTTGATTTTTCCAAGTGTCTTTTAAACAACTTCAATAGTCATGTCTTAGGACAACCTTTGCTTTATTAACTTCACAATATTATATCACGTGTGCCAAAGCTGAAAGCCCTCACTCCTAGAAATACAACTGATTATTTGTATGTTAAACATTTAGCTTTAGTAACTTTTAAACAAGGTGAAATACGGGAGGAAAGTTCTGGTACAATGAATGGGACCCAGGAGGCAGCATCTATCTCTGGATTTTTGTTGTCGTTTTCTGGTGGGTTTGTTGTTGGGTTCTTTTGGTGCTTTTAGATACGATAATAACCAGCACATTCTACCAACATGCCCTAAAATTGATTATTCTAAAATATCCAGATGTTTCCTGGAGTATACACTACTTCATGCTCTTTTTGTACTTTTTGTGTCAAATTTTAGGGTATCCAAACTGTTTTGAAAAGTTCTTCCAGAGAGGACGAAAGCAGAGAAGGTAAGACCCCTGACGTTTTCTAAAGGACACGATTAAAGGAGTTAGGCTTGCCCTCAGGGCCTGCTTTTTTTACAGGAGCAGGAAAGAACAGCCAACATGGCATCATTTCAGAAACAATCAATCAATAATGGGTGTGTTTGAGTTTGCTCTTGGTCTTCATTTGCTCATAGGTAGTACATCTTGCCTACAATGGAAACAGGCACTTCAGTAGACTATCCCAAAAATGTTCAGCCTCTGAGTACCTTTCCTTTATATAGCAGCACTTAAGTACAGGGAGGCAGCATGTACGTTTTTTAGATTTGCAACTGTTTTAAAACATTAAGCGCATGTTTGCAAAGGCTGAGACACAAGCAGTAAGCAAATCTCAAACCAGAAACAATTGCTTAATCAAAAGCCGATTTCTGAGATTTCTCAGTTAATAAAACGGTCTCAACAGTTTCCTAAATCCTTTTCTGAATCAGTGGCAGAGTTTTGCAGAGTTGTAAAAAGAAAATGAGTCTCCATAATCTTTACTGCAGAAGCTTCACAGTTTGGTGTAACGTAAAAGCAGAAAAGCAGATGACTTACTAGCAATGGAGTTCAAACTCTGCAGACCCACACAAAGAGGTCTAGTTAAAAATATCCTTTTGGGTATCCATAAGAATCTGTAAGGAAATAGTCTACAATTCTTATATAAAATAAAAATGTCACAGAACCTGTTTTTCTTTTTCGGGTTTTGATGTCTACTACAACTGCCCTGTTTTTCTCAGTGAAGTGCTTCAGGATGATCACGTTATGAGGCTCATTAGCATTGTCCATGTACACAGACCGAGTCCCCATACACAGCACCTGAAATTGCAGCAAAAGTTTCAGTTATGATGTGGAGTACTTATTTGTCAATATACAGTCATCTTTTATATTGGTTACATTTGCTTACACTCGGTATTGCACTTTTTAGCTTAACAATCTGCTCGCTGCCAGGGATTTGTCGATCTTTAGAAAAATGGCAGTTCACTTGTATTAAAAAAAAAAGCCTACAACAACCAGCTTAATGCTACAAAGGCAATATATCAGAGTTAATGACTATCAAGAGTGAGACTGGAGTGTTTTGCTTGCATAAAAAGCCCTTTCTGATACTCAAATGTACTAAGCTGGTTTTCTTGTGATAGTTACAAGTAGCACTCGAAGAAATGCAAGGCAAAACCAGTGACGTTATTCCTCATTAGATAAACATGAATTGTGCGCAAGTGGAAAGATGTGAACTCTGACATACACCGTGTTTTGAGTTTAGAACAGATGTCCCCAATTGATGAAATATGTAGTATTTAGAAATAGAAACCTAAAAACTAAACCCAATTTTGTTTCCTTTAGTATCAATAGGCCACTTACCTCAGGAAACCCAACCAGCACCAATAAAGTGAAGATATTGGTGTGCTTTAGCTGGAAGGGCAGTTGCTTAATGCAATGGTCAGTGAAAGCAGCGATCACATTATGCCACTGCGCAGAAGAGTTCAAAGATCGAAGAATATCTGCCATGGAGCTTGCCCAGTCCAGACCTACACGACTGGAAAGCAAGAGCAGGCTGTATTAGGAGGGCTGACTACAGACTTACCTGAAACTATTTTTCCTCAAGACAGGGTATCACTGTTAATCTGTCATAGTTATAACTTTCATATCATTATGTAAATGTTTTTCCAAATATTTGAAGCTTTCACGTCAGCTGACACGTGAATTCTCTTTTGTTTTTCATCACCAGAGCATAAATACTACTCTGTTTTCTCAACGGGTTTACAGTCACAAATCAAAGCGTGCCTGAACACTGTTACCTTTAATTCCTAATTTTAGTTTAAAGCTCAGAAGTTTTTCTTTGCACAAGCAGTTTACTTCCCACATACGTGACTACCAACTCTCTATGAACTACACAAATAATGTAACCAGTCTGGCCTCCTTGCTCTAACGTTAGTCTTTGACAAACTCCCTTCCCTCAGCTGATCCTGTGGATATTCAGCCTTTAAATTTCATATTTACTTATGGACATTCCCCATAAAACACAGCTACAATGGCAAAGCAACACTATCATATTTAACAAGCATGATACTAATGTTAGAATGCTTGAGAGCTTTCCCAAGATCTTCAAAACAGAAGACCTGCCCTGCCCATCCTGGCTGTTTCCTGTGCGATTTTACTATACAAAAATGTCTCTCTCTAATACTCTTACATAAAAGGGCCAGATCCAGAACTCGGCACTGGTGACAGTTACCACATGACACACTCTCCTCCTTTCCCAAGTTACACAGGAGACAGGTAACTCAAGGGAGAGAATTAACATCATACAAAAAATACAGGACCATATTTTGGTTCTTTGCTCAAAGTTTCAAAACCTTACTTCTTCCGCCATAACACGCTACATAGGTAAGCACAGAAAATTAACTCACTCCTCAACAGACAGCCTTCTTTTGGAAGGCAATTAAGAGATTCTCACTGCAACAAGGGCTGCAGATGCTAAGCCGTTTCCATGACACAGGGGTACAGGTTTAATCAACTTTCTATTAAAAAGCCTCTATACCTGAGGCACACAAGAAATAAAATTAGTATTAGTCATCAGAGAGCAACTTATAGGTTTAAAGTAAAAGGCACCTGTCTAAACACACAGCTCCCAGACTGAACAGAAGATGAGTTGTCTTCCAGCCTTCTGGCACTGTAGACCCATCACCCGCAGCAAACAAATTATGTTTGGCCGAAAGGACTTTAGTCACTGCGGCATCCACCTCTGCAGGCATAAGTCTCAGGATTAACTGGCCCAAAAGTCCCAATGTTAAATGGTAAGTTTCATTTAGATGGCCAGCGTTTGAGATTACAACCTGAAACATCAGTGGAAGTATTTGTTCCAGGTTAATCAAAGACATTGTGGAGCCCTATAGAAAAAGAAAAATCTCAGTAAGGCAGGGAAAGAAAACGAGACTTTTAGTCAAAGTCATAGCACATACAAAAGTCTTCTGTTCTAATGCTCTTTCAAATGGAACAAAAGGAAATGAGAAACTATGTTCCTTCTTCTGTTCTTGACCTGTTAAGATGACCTGACACGTAACTCTAAGCTAATGGCTCAAACTTTGCAGATGTTGAAGAGTTAAGACAGACTGCTTTACAGACAAATTGAAATTCCCTTCCCTCTCCCCCTATGCAAAAATGAGCTCTTACATTCCTTACTAATGTGAAATGTTAAGACATCCTGATTCACATTTATAATGTGTAAGGAACAAGACCCATGTCCCACATTTAATTCGCTATGAATTTTCTTCATGTTTTTTGCAATATCTAGAAAACTACCCAGATTGAAAGTAAAAAGAACTAACTGATTTGAAAGGTGGTAACATAGCTGCCAGCAATCCTAGAATCCTCTTCTGAGAGCATTCAGCAAAAACTTGTTCCTGGCTCGGTATTAAAACCTTCTCTGCTTGCTTCTGGGCTGAATCCTCTGAGACGCAGCCATCTGCTTTTTAAATTAAAACAAAAAAAGAGAATCCCCAAAATGACATTAAGAATTAAAAAACAAACAAACAAAAAAGTGATAGCTTAATTTTTATCATTACAATCTAAGTATAAAACCTCTTTTTAAAAACGTTATTAGAATGTGAAAAGCAAGCCTTTATAAAAATCTATAAAAGATAGTAGCTAAAGAGATTTACAGCACCTATTCAAAAACATACAGGACAGTACTAGGGACAGATCCATTTTATGATGATAATTCTAACAATTTAACCTCTGCTTAAGAATTCAGAAGTATTGTGTTAGACCAACAGGAACTATAAGCTCTATACATGGACATATATCAGCGGAATTCTACTCCCATTTCTAAAATCCTTCAAAGCGACTGCAAGGTAGCAGTTGTTCAAAGCAGTGCGCTTGGCAGGTTTTCACAAAGCAGACAGCTCACTTGCATTAAAGACATTTGCAAATACACAAAAATGGGTTAGGAACATAAAATACAGCGGTTTGCTTTGCATATGAATGGATGTTTCTGTGGCAGGGAAAATGAGAAATAATCTTTTACCTGTTGGAGAAATATTATCATCCACAGACAAGTCTGACTCTTGTCTCGAAACAGCTTTCTTCGCAAAGACAGCTTTGCTTTCACTTCCTTGTTTTCCTACTTTATCTTCTGCAGGAGACTGGGTTTCAATGCGAGTATCTCCCTTCCCCTAATAATAAAACAAAGACACTGAAAGATTAAAACAAAATTTAATACTGGCAGAAACCGCCATGGAAAAAAGCCACCAGCCATCTGCATTTGTCAAACATTTTTTCCTTGAATATCCAAACCTTTTATTGGTTAAGAACTTCTTGATGTATACAAGCCTTAAGCTTCCGTTCAGTGAAAATAGCATTTTTCTATTTTGCTTGAATCTCTATGCATAAAATTACTGCACTGCCATACTTTTTATATACTGTATAGAACTGCAGGAAACACTTTCTCCTACCTAAACAGTGCTAACAGCTAGGGGAAATGACAACTCTTTCATAAAGGAGGATCTCTGTCCCTTGCCTCCAACGCTTTTGTGAATCAGTTGCCTGTAAGAACATAAGGTGATGCCTTCATCTTTGATCAGCTGGATTTAATAAAAAAACAACCAACAACTGTTCCCGTGCCCCCTCAGCTTTTACCTACAAATGAAATCATCGCTATCCCTTATTTCACTTACATATCCAGAATAGGGCGTTTAGGCTTCTGAAGAAGGCACATCTAATTGATATGGGGAGGATTCTGTAAATAACAGGTACTTACATTACAATGCATAAAAGAGCCTGTGGTTGGCTTCTCATCTCTTCCCTTCGCTGCTTTATCACCACTCTGACTTTCTGAAGCACCATCTGTGGGAGGACTGACTGAAACAGTCTCATTCTCTGAGAAGGATTCACCTTCCGGTAACATGCAGAGGAGAGCTAAATTTTTCAGACCTGAAAGCATGAAAGTTACAAAAGATATTTAGCTGTTGAGTGTCAAGATAGGCAAAAGGCAGAACTGAAACATTTCAGAAGAGAACTGCAAATTTCCCTCACACACTTCCTTTTGAATATCAGCTCCATCAAAAAGACGTTCCCCATCATGTTTGCTTAGTTATGTAGTTCTGTTAAATAATAGTGGTGACATTTTCCACCTCACAAAGATATCATCAGGGTAGAAGTGTTAATTAATTAAAAAAAAGTGTTAGAGATACCTCCCAACAGTGTAAATTATGCAAGGTAAATGAAATTTGTCTTAGCTTTTAATCTTCTGACCACTTAAATTAGAATAAAACTGTACATTAAAAACAAACCGATTAAATAAACAGTATGCATAAGTATGTGGTGGTGGTGCTGGTATTTCATCTGTATTAGAGCTGCTCGAAAAAACTACCAGTAAAATTATTTGAGTCTAGAATTTTTGTTACATTCAACGTAGGTCTCTATTATATCACCCTATTTTCTGCAGTAGGTCTTAGTTCATAGAGAACCTCATTTCCAGGCAAACAGACATCATCCCCAGAAACTTATCTCACACCACACATAAGGTTAAAAAATTCTTGCCAAGAGATGCAGAACAAAAAACATTTTCCACCAAGCTATTTGCTTTCCTTCAAGTCCTTCAGTTGCCAGTAACACGTTAGTAACAGAACATGCAGCTATATTGATTGATCCCTTTACAACATCTGAGATGGAAAAAAAAACAACCAGAGAGTTGCCAAGTTGTCTTCAATATTTATGTAAGCATAAAATTAATCTTCTCAAGCACCCTATTTTCCATGTTCCAGTGACCCTGAACGACACTTGTTCTACATTTGCTTTCAACATAAACAGTTATTCTCAGTGAAGTACACAGTAGCTTCCCCTTTCCTTTGGAAATTTCCAAGTGAGTAATCACAGACTTTTCTGACACTTGCTAGAAACCATTGTTTCAGCGAAGGAGGAGCTGACTTACCTTTTCCGTGCTGGGCTTTCATCAAGCAGTCTCCGATGAGCTGGATGCACTGATGTTGCAGAAGTCTGGCATGACTGAGGAGCTGTGAATCCAGTTTCTCTCCTTCTGCTTCCTCCCCATTTGCCAGATCTGCACTGTAGAGAGTCAAAGCTGCAAACAACAGCCAGGAATAATTGTGGACGTACGGCTGGATGAGCCTCTGCCGGTCACTGATTCGAATAGTCACCATGGGATACACTGTGATGCTGTGAGTGGGCAAGTGACTGAAAGAAAAAGGTACATCATTTTGAAATGGAGCCACTTTCTTGCTAACCAATGCAATTAGTAACACACGACACCTTTACAGGAAACTATGAAAAAATCAACACATCCCAAAGTTTCCAACTGTAGACCTTCAAGTGCAGTAAATTGTTAGAGCCTCATTGACTTCAGCAGTGCTCCTTTAACAGAACCTGAACTATCACGAGGGCTCCTGCTCCAGAAAAATGAAATTTTGTTAAGTTCTTTGGTGTCAAGCACTGAAACCTATGTTGTCTACCCACAGCACTGTTCCCTTCTGCTATCCTGTCATTCAGGGTTGAGAGCTCTCCTTCTGCAACTTTCACAGCCATGGCTAGAAAACAAGGGCTTCTAAGCTATTTCAGAGGTTGGGGCAGGTTTCCAAACTGCAAAAGTTTTTGCTGAACAGGTGCTGTGTTTGTTATGTTTCCCTGAAAGACACCTGCTAGATGTTCAGAGGTCAGACACAACCTTGTAGGAAGCGTCATGAGAATGACAGACTGTACTCAGTTGCACATTACCGCATTTCTGCCACGTGGGGGAACAAAATCACATATTTAATACCTGTCAGAGTATTTCTTTGCAGAATAGCATCCATAGCAAAGGTCAAAGTCATCACAGACATTGCAGTTCATTCTCCGACCTATGATAACTCCTTGACAGTGATCACAGGCATACTCCATGTTAACCATTTCATGGTCATCCTCGTGTCCTTCGGGTTTAACTCCACCTGGAAAGAAGTATTTGAAGATTTCCCTGTAAATCATTTTTGATAAAGGATCTTTCTTAATTTCAAATTGATGTTCAGTTTAGGAAAAACTTAACATTTCTAAAATATCCATAAGAGAAGTCTTTCACTTTATTTTATGTATAATTTAGAAGACACTATTTTACCTTTGAGTATAGGGTTTTGAGGTTTTGTTGTTTCTTTAAAAATCATTCTTACCAAGAAAACAGGTTTTACACAGATCCATGTCATTGCACTGCAGACAGCGGTAGCGGTGCCACGGTGCAATTTCATCACAGCCATCGCAGGATATGTCCACGTTTAACAGGTCACAGTAACGAGCAACGAACATGTGCATCTAGAGCAAGAAATGGACACAATTTAATTGAGTATCGTTTTCTAACTTTGAGCGAGCTCCTTTTTTAGACAAAAAGCAGAACACTTCCCCTGCCAAAAAAGGATGGGGATCTTTTCATCACTTTAGACATGTGAAGGCCTACAGGGAGCCAGTGATCCAACTCATTAAAAAGAAAAAAGGTCAGTTTAAGCCAGATTCCTTTCTCTCCTTTATACTTTTAAAAGTCTCCTAATTACCCCTTCTGCAGATAAGTAAGCAAATTATGAGGTCACCTTTCTCTGCTTCTCTGGGTCAGCTTGAGCTATCTTTTCATACCAGGTCTCAAACATTACATCCTGACACTCATCCATCCACTCACAGTTTTGCTTGTAGTCTGCAATTTCATCTTCTTCACTCCACTGACTAAAAGAAAAGCAAGTTCAAAATTAAGTTTGAATGCAATCAGGCTTCTCTGTAATGTAACTTGGGGTAATTTTTTTTTTTTTTAAAGAACAAAGTGCTGTGACATGCTAATAAAACCAGAATTGTGAGAACCCCAGTTCACTTGGTTAATAAATGACAATGCAGACACCGGCTTCTTGCGTCTGTGACAAGTTCTTAAACATATATGGGGAGCATAATGAAAAAAATCATAAAAATCTACACTTTCAGTAACCCTAGCAGATCAGATGAGAAATTTAAAAGGTTTTTGGCCTTTACATTTGCTCATCCGTAAGAAGTATAACTACTATAATGACGGAACATGCAGGAGTTAAAACATTCGATATTTATCAAACAAGAAACAGCGTTATCTACCTCCTGCTACACCACTAAACAAGTGAAATGTTCCAGCACTAATCAGGTTAAAGATAAAATTTTAATAGTTTTTGCACTAGTAATGCTGCAGAAATTTTCAAATACTTCAGTTAAGCCCTTGGATACAGGCCAAAATTTTGCCATACTTGTTAGTGGTATTTTTACTGCTTGTTCCAGCACAAAGTTCAGGAGCCTTTTCTTGGTAAAAATGGTATCAATAGTTCGTACCATGTGAAAGTCTGATTCTTCCTGACTCACCAAATGACGCTGTCATGAATACTTATGTTTTCTTGTGATGTAGTCATAAGAAGATGCGGTAACTGAATCTCAACAAAGAAGGAAAGATCGCTCGGTTCCCAGCTCATATCCAAAAGGTGAAGGAGAGCTGTCTGCACACATGATAAGGCAGGAAGCAACGATCTAAATAAAAAAAACAAGACAAAACATGACTGCTCCAACCTAAATCTGAAATTGTGTATTTGGGGATTAAGG
>VXBO01004775.1:178381-199656 GCA_013400135.1 Rhinoptilus africanus
GCGGGGGGGAATAAATCACTGTACACTGATTTCCAGGCTTTACTCTGCATTACATTAACTCTGTGGCAGAAACTCAGGGTTACTAATGCATAAACTTACACAATTTAGCAAGAAGCATAAGCCAATGCAATTTGACATAAAGATGGTGTATTTTATGGATTCAGTTGAGACAAAGCTTATGCTGTTGCCTGAGCATTAGCAAGCGGGTCTGTCTCTGCAGTACAACATTTTCTTGATATTTCACAGAATGGTGAGGGTTGGAAGGGACCTTCGGAGATCATCTTCTCCAAAAGCTCTACCAAAGCAGATTCCATTTGCAGGAACTTGTTCTCTTTGAAACCTTTGCCATGGTCAGTTGAAACTAGACAAAGGACTTGGAAGTTACTGGCAGGGAAACGGACATTCTATATAGTCACAGAATTCTCATTTTTTTAGGACACCTGACTATAAATCCCAACAATTCTAGCCAGGATGCTACAAAAACATGAGCTTTAACAGTAAAGCATGGTTGCAGAATTCTGACATTTATTGTGTCTTTTGCCAATGTATTCCACAATAAATTTGCTATTTCTAATATTTTGCTATTAAGCTTCAGAAACACACTGCAAAATTACAACTACAAAATGCCATAATAAGTGAAAGTTTGAACACTGATAAATTTATTGTGCTTTCCTGCACAGTATTAACAAGTAAGTCACTTGGCATTTTTGGTCATAAGATCCTTATTTAGTTCTGTAAATAATGCAAAGTATAGTCAAACTTAATTAAGACATTAAACAATACCTATCAAGTGACAAGCGAAGAGGTGAGGGAGAACAGAAAAAAAAATAATCTCACATAAATAATGCAAGCAATGTACCGTACCTGTCATTAATAGCACTAAATCCCTTCACAGAATTTACCAGGAACAAAACAAGCTGATAGTAGGATTCTCGAATCTCTTTGTGTAGCTCAGCACCACAGCCTTCCAAGTTTCCAAAGTAGCTAGGAAATTAAAGACTCGGTTTAACAGTCTAGAATTCACTTCTACATTTTAGGTAGCATGTTTTGTGCAAATTTTACAAACAGACAATCTTTTAAACGCTCCCCACAAGTGGGAAGGATGTTAGTTTGATTTAAAATGCAGTCTTCCACTTTCAAAGAAAAATTTAAAAGAAAAAGAAAAGAATCCTGTACCCGGAATCAGAAGTTAAGATAGAAAACAGGCAAAAAGAATATTCTCATGTCATAGAAGAACATTCCTTCAAATTAAAAAGGTGCTTTACAAAAATCTAATCAGGATCTTAAAGGAAATCAGTGCACTGCAAGATGAGCTTAAAAAGCTCTTGACATGTGAGAAACCAGCAGACAAATTTCAGGCAGCACTGTCCAGATACACGATAGAAATCAGACCTAAATTAATGAACCAGAATGGCATAGTATGAGCTGCTGCTTTGAGATAGCGCTTTCTAGTTGTACGTGCATATAAATGATTTGATCTTTTTTGCCTCTTTATTGTATGTGTATCTGCAGCCCCTACAATGGGCAGGCAGCACTTCAGACCCCAGCTTGCATGTCCGTGGCTTTGGCCTCTGGCACACAAGTGGAATGTATCACCCCGCAATAAAATGTGTCTTGTACAGGTATTGCATTCAAAGTTATGAAATTTCATGAACAAGCAAATGCTCGACTCAGAAGATACAGCATGCACCATTCTTGGAAGTTACTTCTTCTGCCAGATAAATATTACCTTGATTTACAAAGTAAGTTCACAAAAATTATAAAGGTGTAATGCTACGTATGTAATTACAAGTTAAATGGGTTAGATCACTTACTGGAAAGAAATAAACCGATCTAGAATTAGACAGGAACTTAAACTAAAGCAGTAACTGGAGAACTCCACAATCTTTTTGAGTTTGTTTTGATCTGGTTGGAACTGTAAAGATGTTTCTAGTTATCCACACTGTGATTCAACCACATGATACCCACTGGCACGAACAGCTGTACAACCAAGTCCCACTTGAAAATTATTATTAAATATTTATTTTAAATGAAGCATGCAAGATATGCACAGTAGCCTAAAAACTAATCCTCAGGCCATATTTTTATTACCCACATGGACAATGGAAACTTTCTACTGTTTTCAATATACATGCTGGGAGAACACAAAGACTAAGACATTAAATCACACGGCTGAGACTTGTCTAGCTAATTACTTACTTCGTAAAATCTTTCTGACAGGCTAGAAGTTCTAAGAGAAAAAGTACACAAGGCGGATGAAAACAGTGTGGCTGCCCAAGCGAGTCTAGGCACTGGCGGATTGTCTTCAGCACTTCCATAATACTCTGCCCTTGGGATTTTCTCAAAGCAAGAACCTTTAAAACACTGAGAAAAGCAAAAAAACATCTATGAGGCCTTCAAAACGTTGTGCTTAAAGTAACCCAAATAAATAATAATAAATCACAATTCAAGAAGTGCTTGATTAGTTAAACAAGAGTTTGAAATCTAAGTTTTCAATTGTGTTTCAGCAGTGGTACACTGCAGTTGGAGTGAGCTGTAAAGTTGCAACCAGAATCCAGGACTTCCTGCACCAGTACAAGTTTTAGAGCCTAAAATAGACAAACTGAGAATCGGAAATCTCCCTTTTGATTTACGTTCTCAGAATATCAGGTGATTTAATGAGATGCAACTATTCTGTATTTGGTATCAAGGATTTCTAGCACTGCTACACCACATCTTCACTGTTTGTAGATAAGAAGCAAAACTTCATTGCAAACAGATCTCAGGAAGCAAGATAAGACACAGGAAAGTAATAGTTTTCCACGTTCTGAAGTTCTACATGATAGAAGTGAATCAAAGGGAATGACACTCTCTAGGAGCCCCTATGTGGCTGTGGATAACTGAAGTTTGATACATAAATCTGACAACTATTTACGTACAACATGATTTTCAACACTATCTTGCAGCCAAAAGATATTTGATTCCACCTGAAGAGGTCTGAAGACAAGTTTCTGTATTTTATAATCGGCAACATTTTCAATTTGCTTACCTTTCATGTGAAAGCGATTGATCCTTAATAAAGTCTAATGTGTTTTTCAGCATAGGGTATTTCTCCTTCACAGTGGGCACAGCTCTCGGCTCTTCCATTGATCTGAAAGACAGCAGCCTTAGTCTTCCGCGGCTGAACTGAGACTTCCGCGTAGGAGTGGAAGGAGGTGATGATGTATCTTCTTGCTGTGACAGCACATTCTCAGCAGGCTTGCTATGAAATACAGATGCTTCTTCTGTTGGGACGGGGTCTGGAACTTGTTTAATCTTCGTATCAGGTTGTGTCATTTGGCCCCCCTCTTTTGAAACAGGATGAGTTCCTCCATTGGAAGACAAAGAGTGTGCTGCCTGGAAGTCTGTCTCCACAACAGAACCTTTTCTTTGGCATTTATCACTGACATACTGTTGGATATCATCAGTATCTTGGGCTTCCAAACTATGTGAAGCAGAATCTTTCGTCTTTGCTCTTACAGGCAAAAAATTCAGTAACAAAAGGCTCTTCTGCATACAAAGTTTTGCTGCAGCATAAAAATTGGAAGAGTTAAAATTAGGACAACAGAACACTAAACCTGTTATCTTCTGCTTAGGAAGAAAGTGATTTATCTTGTTTCTTCTGAGTCAAGACAGCTAGAAAACACTGTGTTTCTTATTATATTGATCATGATGCTATTAGTTTCTTAGTTCTAGATTTCCAAATGCTAAATGTGAGTAAACCACATGAAGCACACAGTAGTCAGTGAGAACACATTCTAGTAACAATCATTCTTCTATTCTAACATTAATTAGTTGTGATAACAAGTATCTACAAAAATAGATGAACCTAAGTTCAGAACCAGAGACCCAAGTAAGAGGCCACTCCCGGGAGAATTTTCGCACATACTGCTTTCTGCAAAGAACAGCAGAACAGGATCCCAGACAGTTCATGTAATGTATATTAGTTTAACTCTTAAGGTATTAAAAAGTAATCCCAGTTGCTAACTTACCTTTTACAGCAAAAACAATGACAACAATTTACAAGGCAATGCTTTACTAAACTACCTGGAACGCTTATACATTTGGAAAGGCAACACTTACCAAGAGTTTCTGGGTTCACCTCACTCGCTTCTGTGTTCTGCTTCTCCTCAGTATCATTTCCCCTGCCCATCAGGGATTTCTGCTTCATTTCCAACTGCAGACAGGATGTTAAAATAGTTAAAATATGTATATCCCCCTGCATAGCTATACAGCACGGCAATGCGAGGACTGCATCGCATAAAAGGAATTTAATCTCAGGAACAGATGACAGTATTTCCTATTCCCTACTGCAGAACAAAACAGCCAGTAGTCTAAAAGAACAATACCTAAACTATCAGAGTAGATAACACAGCCTCATACAGAGATGCTCAACGTTTGTAGGCTGACACCCTTCCCTGTCTTGTGACTGACATGTACCAGCCCTCCAAGAAAAAATAAAAAGGCTTCCCCTTTACCCCCACTGCTCAGGAAATTATATACATCTAGTCATGAGATAAGATTCTCCAAATCATCACGTCATCTAACTAGTAAGTGCTGTCAGATGCAAACGTGACCTGTCATGCAATGGGTACGATGCATTTACTCATTGTAACATCCATCTGCACTCATTGCATCTCCAGTGTATTAAGCTGCCTGGAATTCTTGCAGGCAAGAAAGAGGAGGGACGGGCTTAAAAAATTAAACCCAGTTAATTTGGGTGGCCCACCTTGGAAGGGCTCACAAGAGTAGTGGAAAAGTGGGCCATAGACTAAATTAGCTGTTCTCGAAGGCCACACAGTTGTTAACGTTCAGGATCTCCTGCAGACTAGAGAAATCTAACTGAGTTTTGGCTCTCTGCAGCTGCAGGTGGCGACGCAGACACCTCTCACCAGCTTGTGAGCTGTTAACACCAGCGCGTGACAGAAGGTATACCTTTCAAGGAAAATTACATGTAAAAAACATACTCTGAACTGAAGCCAGTTAATTGCTTGTCAAAGAAGCAATTATTTCCTTTTCCGTTAGCACTGCATTGCTGTAAGTATGGTGTTTAAGACTGATTTCTTTCTATGCTATACCTCAAAAGAACTCCAACTGCTATGTATGAATCTTCTTAAATTAACACCACCCATTCTTGCTGAAACATAACACGAATTTACTGATTTGGAGTCAAATTCAGTCCTAAATACTCACGATGATACATCAGGGGCTGAGTGAAGGAGGGGAGTGCAAGAATGCGTTGAAATGCTTAAGTTCAGAGTTTAGAAGTGAATATATGTTCTTACTAGGTGAAAAGAGCTGACCTAGAATCACTTGAAGGAAAACATGGTTCCACCCAACTCCTTACCATTGTAAAATATTAAGGTAAATGACATTAACAGACATCCTCCTGAGTGATCTTACCATCCATATTCTAATGGAATCGGCCAGGGAATACACTTGGGCAAACTCCTCACTCAAAGGCACCTTGCCTCCACTGTTGACTGGAAAGGAGAGAAAGAAGATTCCGTTTATTTGCAGCTCCATTTTTTACACAACTGGACTACTTCACTAAAACTAGTCTTCCCTTCATCTCTTAGTCAATGCTTGGAATTATGCCAGTTAGAAAAACAGGGAATAAAACCTGACAACTTTCATATGCTTAAAATACATAAACTGCACCTTGACAGGGTTATTTGCAAAGTTAAATTATGAATATCTTTCTTGTCTCCTCCCAAAATTGATGCCTGCGGTCATGGAAAATAAACATCTCTCCTTATTCAAGCAAATATCACTAATGCAAACTGATAGCAGAATAACCAAGGAATGTTTAGTACTAACTTAAAGCTCTAGAGATGTATTTAGTTATCAATTATTTTTTGCTCTTTTGTTTTATGCTATGCATTTCTGGAATGGACTTTTAAGATCAAGTTACAGAAATTGAAGATGTGACAAAATAATTTTCGTCAAAACTGGCCTGACAATGACTATGGAGAAAAAGATATTCAGAGTTTTCCTTCTTCCATTCCCCAATTTTTATTTTTAATTTTTTTCCTTCTTCGTTTCAGCACAATTTGTACGTACTGCACGTGGCATCATGGGTCCTGAAATCAGTCTGCCCCAGCAAGACCCACAGATGAAGCTATTAGCATAACCCTAGGATGGGTATCTTACCCACTCATTAATATTTTCCTGAGCTACCGCTGTTTTCAATCTTACTCATAAAATTAGATCAGCTGTCAGACACGGAAAAAATGACTAAAGGCAATAACCACTTTAGACCTCAAGTCAGTTTTTGTGTCAATCATTTTTACCTATGAATTTATAGCCCTAAATATAAAATGTTTTGTGACAGAAAGTGAAAGCCTAAAATGAAAACCTTCAAAAGCAAGTAACACCTTGTTATCCGATACTACAAACACATCAATAAGCTCAAAGGAGGGACAGTCCAAGTTAAAAAGTTGTTCGTTTTACTTATTGAAAATATATAGATTGTAATAGAACCGATATCTTACAAGTTAAAAGCAAAACATTACCTTTTATTTTAAAAATAAAAATAATTTTTAAAAAACGTATTTTGAGGATGCTGAGCTTAGTTTCCGTAGTGTAACATTTTGGGAGGTAATTCACAACTCCACTCCCAGCATTTAAAAATATATTGAAGTTGGTGCTGACTTTTTAGAAAAAATATGATAAGAGTGGAAAATGATCTAAGAACCAGAATCACTGGGGGCCACATTGTTCTGAATTAAAACCCCAAAGGACATCACTGCTCTCTTTGGGTATACCCTTATAAGGCTTAGTCAGTAGCTTATGATGGTTCGTAATATTTGGAGAGAGCTCTGAAGATTAAAAGCATATAAATAAAAAATAAACACTCTAGAGATAAGGCTTCCCTAGCCTACCTAAATGATGACCTCTTTATACAGAACATCTTTTTTAAAATTGTCACACTAAACTGATTTTTCAAAGTTTATAAACTGAACTATAAGATAGCCTTTTACAAACTTTAAGTCTTCATTATTAAGATAGTCTAATATTAGAGTTACCATATTTTTGAAGCTTCTCATATAACTCTGGAGTGAGATACACCAAAGCAGCAAATGTTGAGTTCACAGCTTGATCAACAGTAGAACCAGCAACTATATCTATCTTTGGGGTCTGTTTTTTACATGCCTGTATAAGTCCTTTGAAAAGTTCAGATTTTTGCCCACTGAAGTCCTGGGCAGGATCTGATTTTGCAAAGTCGATAAGAAAGTTACGGCAGTCATCCTGGTGAGAGCTCCTAGCCTGGAGAGAATGTTAGAAAACATTTACTTCAACATTATCTGAAAAGTTGTTGCAGCTCAATTTTAATTTGACAAATTTAATTTGACAGTTAAGTCACGTTGCAGAATCTCTACTGCAGCTGAGCAACCTGATCTAATGAAGATGTCCCTGCCCAAGGCAGGGGGGTGAATCAGATGATCTTTGAAGGTCCCTCCCAACCATTCAATGATTCTTTGAAAATGGAAACTAATAAAGGGCACAGGCCAAAGTTTCTTTCCTCCTTGATATTTGAATTAAGCACAAGTGTTGACAACTTGAGCACAACAGCATACGCTTAGGGACGTATCAACTAATTAAGCCTGAATGAAACCATTGATACCTAAGGATTTCACGCCAGTGAAACAAAAGCAGTGGGTACCAGTACCTCTTTTTTATCTTGGTGCCTTCTGCTGCTTTGACTGGCTCCCGGCAGCGCCTCAGGACACATCTGATGCCTGAAGACAGGTTTCCACAGAGGAGAATTAAGAACTGATGTTACTTTCAAAGGAGGCAAGTCTGCTTCACTACCTAGTTCTGCAAGAAATTCAGAACAGACATGTCAGTTACTAAGTATTTTTGTTCATTTTTACAGAGTAATGAAAATAATACATGTTTAACATCCCTTCAGGGAAAAAAGGTAATGCAAATAGACCGAACAAGTAATTTAACAACATTCTCGAACTTCTGCTTCTCTAATATGGTGCAGAAAACTGATGTACCCTTTCTTTAATGATAGCATCAATAGCTTATCTTATAGTGATGATATGTTATCCTACGGAAGGACTTTAATTTAAACATTTTCGCTGCATTTATGACCATAAAAAGCTTTTTCTCCTCCTAAAGACATAATAATTTGCTGTATGTAAGCATGCTCATATCAAGAAAGGAAGAAATATTCTATGATAAGAACACTTCAGTTAGTTCCCTAAATTCACAGGTAAGTACTTGCCTAATTTTCCAAGGTAAATAGTGACCACTTGACGGCAGCAAGAACTCTTTAACCTTGCTTAATTTCTGCCAAGCATTGAATGAATTCAGATTTAGGAAGATAGAAACGTTCTGGTTTTGAAATTAAAGAATAAACAACTCTTTTTTTTTTTCCTTTTTTCTTTTTCTTCTTATCGCTCCCATCTTGTATTTTACTTACCTTCAGTGGCCCAAATGCTAAGTGTACTTCACTTCTGGAATTAGCCAAACTCAATTTGTAAATTCAAATTTAAACCAATGCCAAATGCCCAGATGAAACTTTTTACATCATTTGTGTTCAGAAGACTGGGCAAACTCTGATATCAATTCCTAAATGTAATTCCATTTAGTATGATTACTTCCAGATGTCTGTCTTCCTAACATCGACTTCTGAACACCAGAGACACCACAGTGGTCCCTGTGACACTCTCAGAGCAGTCCCACAGAACAGTGGCCAGCCTGGCCACAAAGAGCGGGGACAGCTCAGTGACCAAACTTTGTGAAGCAGCAATACAGCAAGTCTTCCAGCTTCCGTCACGAGAGAAATACAAAAGGAACTTTATTTTCGCAGGGGATGCAAAACACAAGATCCTCATATCTCCTATTTATACAGCAACACAACTTCTGGAGCTACTAAATGCACTCACCTCGTAGAGATTTCAGGGACATACTTCGGGAAGCCAAGCGCCCCATCAACCGGGATACAAGAAGTTGTAAATCCAAGCCCCAAGAAACGGCAACATCTGGGAGGCCGTAAGCAGTGACGGAAAACTTGTAGCCCCACTCATTATTACTGCTGTCAGAGTGAAAGAGAAACTGCAGCCGTGGGCCAGCCTTAAAGGTCACTTTCTACAGAGCAACAAAACAGTCATTTTGCCAAATGTACATGACAGGAAGACGTTTCAGGGTAATGAATTTCCTTCAGCAACTGTAGTTTTTCAGTATTATGTTCTGTCCATAACAGATCTAATTTCCCCCACCATCTGAATGAGAAACCCACAACGCTAAGCAGGTAAAATTTCTATTTAATAGCTTAACGAGAAATTTTATAGATGATTGAGCTTTAGAAGTCGGAGCCATAAAACACTGGGGGAGCATCCCATTTGAGTAGGTGTCATTAAAGAAAGAGCATAGCTGCAGCAAGCACTACACTTGTCTCATGATGTAGAGATCTGTGAGAGCAGAGTGTCAACGAGTAAGTTTTACTCATGCAGTTACTGGTAGTTAGACACGATTACTATTTTTCATTTTGACTGACTGCTCCTTTGATCCCAGCAACAAAGAGGGATTTTTACTCATTCATTCCTTTTATCTGCATCATTGCAGAATTTCTTCCCCGCCTCCTGCCCCCCACCTTTCAGGCATACAAGCATGAAAGTACACATCCTTTTAGATGATAGGTTTTACACAAGAATCATAAGAATTTCCTAAGATTGGATCTATCACTTGGTTCAGAATTTTAAAGACGCTCACCTTAGGCCACTTCTCAGTGCCAACCTTTGTATCGTAACGAGTTTTTGCACCTCTGGCATCAGTAAACTCCAGGTAATCATACCTGTGAAAATTGCAATTCATTACTTCCATATCTACTTTAAGTTTTGGGGGAAAGTGTTTGCTTTTGGATTTTCACAAGTGCTCAGAGTACCCTATCACATCTTTCTGAACCACACTTGCAGTGCTTCACGTGACTGCAACGGAATTTAATCCGTGTTTCAATGCAATAGTCCCAGCAAACACAGACCTGCTTTCCTGCAGAACCTTCCCAGCCCTTCAGAATTGGTAACGGGATGCCAATTTTAACATCTGGCATGTCTTAACTAAGCAGTAGGCTGATGCATTTCCAAGAGAAACCAAGCCAATAGTTTTGGCTAAAGAGGGCAAAATAAATACCACAAGCACAAAGTGGGGTGGTCACAGCAATATTACAAAACAGATCAAGGCCAAAGGAAGCAAAAGTCATACAAACAGCATGTCTGTACGTTTGCCAGGAGAAGCGGCTTTCAGCACAAGAAGTCATTCAAAATAGCACATTGTATATTACTCGGGACAATGAAGAAACTAAAATGGCATGCTTAAGAGTGCAAGAAGTATCCTTGCACATTAAAACATGCCCTCCACAAACAGGTTTTGGAATCTAACACAGCACAAGACTAAATTACCTCCTTTCAGTTTCACATTTTTCATCAAATTCCACCTCAAAGTAAGTTGCCCCATGACACAGGAAGACTGAGACCTCATGGCAATTATTTTCATAGTTATGAGGAGATTCCATTGTCCATGTTCGCAATACTACAGGCTGTTCTTGCTGCCAGCTTTCCATTTCCATCTGCAGAATGAAAACGCATTCTTGAGAAAGTAAAGCATTAAAAAAAAAAAATTACCACACTAGATTTTTGTGTCTATACTTTCAAGTTGCCAGATGTATATACAAGGTGGAATTAAAAAAGCTAGAGCATTGATTTACACCTAAATTAGTTAGAAGTACACCCTTGATAACCACGTTAAAGAAGCATTTCTAAAGCAAAATTTGTCTAGTCTATTTGGGGAGGAGAAAGTCTCACCCCAGAAGAACCTACAAGTCTCCAGTGATAATAAAAGAGAGTCTGGACAACTAATGCAGATTTAAATGTCTACACTACAGACATACAGACTACTTGCATTACCACGAGCAACAACGCTAAAAATGTTAAGCATGTGTTATTTTTATTTTTCCTCTTTCGTCCTCAGAATCCCTCCTCCTTTCTGACTTCTAGGCTTCTCATTCCAGTTGCACTTTCTGGTCATTTTGCTCATATTCTGTACCAGTACAGACATATTTTCTAGTTCTTCACTCAGTACTTCATTACACACGCTGTGCTTGTAGAAGCTTTTCAGCTCCTTTCAAACTCTTACCAATAGAATCACCTGAGATGTCTTTCCTGCAACTTTGCTTTTGTTTCACCGTACTTAATAGTGCCTGTATCTTTAGTTACCTTATGAGGCTCACTACAAAGGCTTTTCAGTGGTTCTATCAAAGTGCTGAATCCCTGTAGCAGAGTACAGTATGGAATGTCTAAAGTGCAAAAATCCAACAAGAAGATGACCTAGGAGAAAACACAGGTCTCATGAAAATGCACGTAACCACAGCCATGCTACCCGGGAATAGTACAAAATCCCAACGGTCACTTACCAGCTGACGAGTGGCCATAGCAAAGACAGAGTTACTTATTTTTTCTACTATTGTTTTGCCACTATATTGAGATAAAAGTGACTGCAAAATCGTTCTGATATTTGACAGGAACTGGCCCACATCTAAAGAGAAAAAAAACCCTTAATAGCCACCTTAAGGATTTGCTACCACAACCTGCTTTATCAAACACGTAAGTGCATGGTGATGTGCACAAGAAGACAGACAGCAGGAAAGGCATCTGCTGCCCCAAGGCAGTGACACTCAAGAGCCAAAACAGTTCACAGAAGTTTTCTGTGATATTTCTATTGTGGAAACAAGTTACGCTTATCAACAGTATTAAAAAAAAAATAAAAAAGAGGAGCGATGAGTAATTTAATCAAACACTCCAAGACTGCTGAAACAACCTCAGTGTATCAAGTAGCTTCCTCTCTGTGTAAGCTCATGTGCAGCTTAAGTAACGAATAAGGCTAATAATTTTTAGCTATAGCCCTAGACCACTTTAAAATGTGAGACAGGAACATAACAAACTTATTTATACACAAATAACATAAATATGAAGTAATTTTACATAAAATTACATCTCCATGAAGTACTTGGCCCAATTAACTACACAGTACTGAGCTGCTGTATTACAAAAAAAAAAAAAGAAGGCAGCTGAAGCAAAACACCCCTTAGAAGTGTTCAGCTTCTTAAGTTCTTTTCTTCTTGCTCTTACAAATAACTAGGAAAATACATACTACCACACAGAAGCTTATCAAAATAAGGGAAATTTAAAGAAAGCAAAATGTTCAAATTAAAGTCTGTAACTATCTTTCTTTTTCTTTTCCCCCAGTATTTGACACCCAAAACTTACTGAAATGTTTTCTGAAGATTCTCCCAACATAAAATTATCAACATGGCTAAAATTCCTTGTTGCTCAATACCTACGGATGTCCTAGAGAGACTGGAAATGCTATGATAGTTATGGGATTGCCTCAGGCAACCACTGGTGAACCCTTATCACATTGCTATTTGAGAAATCATATTTTAAAGCCCTGTATTACACCACATTTAATTCTGTATTCAGTCCCAGCACTTACAGTTTTTAAGTATTCCTACAGCAAGATCCTTGGCAGAATTATCACTACCCTTAAGTTGCAGGTAGCACCATGAAAGGAGGCTACCTTGAACAGACCAGAATAAGGAAGACAAGACTGTGCCACTCTCTTGCTGTGCAACATCCAGCATCATCATTTCACACTGTAAAATAAAGAATGTAAGAAAAGGATATCCTCTTTTGCCGCAGAATGACATACTACATGTACTAAGTAAACTGTGATGGACATTATCATCCCAATCACCCCACAAGAAAGATTAAACGCAACTGACAAGCAGCATATAACACCATGAAGCAAGAAATGTATTTTGTTTTGATAAATCGCAATTTTAAGTAGGAATAGCTACGTATGAGTCACTCAATGTTCTCAGCACATTTTTTTTCTGCATATGTAAATGACCCTCCTCCATTTACACCTCCCTTAGTGGCATGACCAATTCTAACCTCTCAATATGGGATGATTACTTCTGTTCCCTAGTGTTGATAGGCTGCCATAAAGTCTTTTCAACGCTAAGGAAAAAATCCTCATCTTATACATCACTTACTCTAGTATTATGAAACGTTAGCGCTTAAAGGAAAATATTTCAATCAGTTGGAAACCCTAATCCTACAGACTTGAATAACCATAAATAGTTTTATCCAGAAGAACAGGAAAGCTAGTTCTTCGGCATACATCTTAGGCATGCAGCTTTTTTGAATACATATAAAAACCACAGCAAGGAAGTAGGAAGAGAGTGCAAAGACAGTTACCTCTCTTGCTGCCACTAGCAGAAGGGTATCCATGACTGACAGCACTTCACTTATGTCAAAATTCGCAGAAACTCCTTTCTCTGGTAATAATAAGAGTCCACCTGGATCTTGATCACTACAAAACAAAGATCTTCTTACTAACCAACGACAAGTAGCAGAGTTACAAAACACAAATTTAGTTATCCTTGTGACTAATCTGTAGGGATCCTACTGTATTTTTTTCATTACGAAAATCAAAAGTGTTTGGGTTCTGATGACTCTAGATGGATTAAATCAATACCAAGCATCACCATGGACAAATAATCACTTAAAAACTGGAAGACAGCCTAGGAGAAGTCTAAGAATAATATACTGATTCCAGTACCAACCTTGGACAAAGTTTTATATAGCTATTCGGTTAATAAACATATTAAGTAGTAGTACTCTCCTTTCTAAAGCAAGGTCAGTTGAATATTTTGGATAATTATTTTCCAGGGGAATAACATTTCTAAAAAAGATTAAAGATGAACTTATTAACAGATGTGGGGTATTAGACAATGATTTTGAATTTCAGGACCCCTTACCTGAAGTGGGTACACAAGGATCTGAAGGCAAGATGCACAGATTGCTTATGTTCTTGCTCTGTGATGTTTTTCTAGAAAAGGAAAAAGATTTATTTTTTACGATATGTTCTGTTTCCTTCCTCTCTGAGAAAGAATTCTAATTTCTGCATTCTACTATTCAATTTTGGTAAGAAAGGCAGGGTTAGCTCCTCTTTCTTTGGATAAGCTGCAGAGAGAGAGAGAAAGGGGAGGGTAAAAAGAGGCAAAGAAAAAAAAAATGAAGGTTTTTACTTTAATGGGACAAAGTATATGTTATTTGACAAAAAGAACTCAGATTTGTCCTCTTTTCTGCATAAAGAAAGCAGGTACTAAATCAATTTCTCATGTAATGGTTTACCATCATGGTGAAGAGCTGGTGTCGCCTGGTCTGTCTATCTGGGAAAAAGACCGCAGCTCCGCTGAGTAAGGTGTTCTTAACCTCCTCTTTTAGCATTTTCATAGGCGTGAAGTTACTGTCCCCCATATCCACTACTGCTCATACAAAAAGGAAACAAAATTACAAGTCCAAATTAAACTCCATCTAACACGTTAGAGGCATAACCGAATTAAACATGTTAATTGACACAACTTCAAGCCCTTGCAATCCCATCATACACACAGAAAAGGAGGGGAAAATTTTTGGCTTCCAGCAAGAAAGATTTTTCTCAGGACACATTTATTCATTGAGTAAATTAATTCTAGGAACATTAAGACTTGACAACTATCAAAGCTACTAAAGTTTTCAAGATGTGACAGATTCTATATAAAATGGTTTATCTCTAGCTTTCTTTTCAGGAGACTGAATAAAGAGGGTACCATCCTACTTCCAATGAAATCTAAAGTGTAATTCCCTTTCTCTTCCCAGGCTCTAGAATCTTCCCTGTGTTTCTGCAAACCTTACAGGCTCCTCGTAAGATCATTTATATGAAGTATCAGAAATAGATGAACCCCAGTAACATTATAATTAAAAGATCACATCCCCAAGCATTCAATGCTTGAATGTCATGTCTGAAAGAAGTTTTCTGTTGCAGCTGTTGCCAGACTACATGTTGTCAGAAAGTCTATAAAATCATTTCGTAGGGTCAAGAAAAATTCACTGTGATAGAGTAATTATCACACACTGACCTGAAGAGAAAACAAAGGAACAGTAGCTGACGTGGCCTCTAGGAATTAATCTCTTTTCCCAAATTGTAACTATTGTAACACACTTGTAAGCCAGAACAAACAAACCAGTTAATATAGTGAACATAAATTACCTTCACACAGATGTCTATAAAGCTCTTCTGCAGCTTCTGTGTGACCAGATGTTTTGCTCTGAGAAGTTTCTTGAGGTTTAGCGGTTTTATTGTCTTCAGTAAGTGCAGAGAAGCAGCTCTGGAGAAGCTGCAGCAGCAGTGTTTGAGCAGAGATGCATTCTTCCCTTGGGCTGTAAGAAAGCATAAAACAAGCAGAAGTAAAAACTAGAAAATAAGTTCTTTTGCATCAAATGATAATGCTATGAAAGTCACTATCTCAGATGGATAAAAAACACTAAATAGAAAGCACATAGCCAAAAAAGTACAGTTAACAGCTAAATTAATCTACATCTCAAGTTTCTACATAACATTATAGTTTAAAACACATATGGCAGCAGTAGGAAAATGTTATTTATGTAAATAATGTAGTTGAGGAAGAAGAAACTGCTGCAACTAAGCCAAGCATGCTTTATTTATACATACACACGCAGATTAGTGCTTCACCACACAGTAAAGAAGTGACTTACTTTTGGTGAAGTTTATTGTAAAAGTTCCAGAACAACTGCAAATCAAGGCCCGTGAAATCTAAAAATGACTTGTATTTTAATCCACTCTCCTTCTGTTGAACCTTCAAAAAGGCAAAGGAAATGTAGGATTGGAAAATTAACTCCATAAAGAACACATTTATAACAAGTAAATCCCTCAGCACTGGGCTTAAAGCAGCCTAGTTTCCTACAAATTTGCAGCTAACATGAATTCCAGCATAAGTTCTTTCATGGATCTTCCACTGTCTAAATGTGATAGTTCATGCTTAAACCTTCCCCTTCACAGAGCTACTAATAAGGACTTTCTCTCCTCTTTCCAGATGTCTAGTCTCCCACCCCTGTCCTCCACCACCAGAAGACTTCGCAACCTCTACCTCTTCACCTAATTTGATTCAAAGTAAGTAATGGCCAAAATAAGACTGCCCACGGTTCAGAATCGAAGCTGAGAAGGCAGAGATGCATGCACTGTATGAATAAAATATAGTTTTGACATGTATCCTCGGAAACAGGATACATCATGCTGACATACATCAGCACATACCAGCCATGCCTCTCAATTGTATATATCTCACCCTAAATATTTACAGAATTATTTCAGATAAAGAGAGGAGAGAGGATGGTTTAATCTCTGCAGCTTTTCTAGCTACCTCTCTAAGGACTTTCCCCCATGCTTGTTTCAGAAAGTGCTACGTTATCTAATAGACAGTAGAGCATCCTTCGGTTGCCTGTGTTTCACCCACCATTGTAACCTGACACTGAAAAACGGTTCGTAACTCTCTTCTGGACCCAAAGTGTGCATATTCCCAGTCAACCTCAGTAAACATACACAGAATGCTATTTTCCAGAAACATTTTTTTTTTTCTCCTCCACAGCGTGATTTTAAGTCACTAGTACCTTATCCATTCACAATTACTGTTAGGGTAGCCTTATTACTTTTGGCATGGTAAATACATGCTTAAAAAGACCTAAGTTAAAATACCAGGTCCTGTGCCAGCTGCTGGATGAAATGAAGTGTCTTCAGGAGAAGAGTCGTGCCACAAACGGTATCATCATCACTCTTCCTGCACTGTAAGCAGTTCATACTCCTGTTGGGCTCGTCTCGCATTGGCCGAAGATAGCCAAGAACATTCAGGCCTTGAACGCCGAGCCGTTCTGCTGTGTCTTGTCTTGTGCACAAGAACTTTATCATCAAGTACTGGAAGAATAAAAGCACATGATTTGTTTTAAAAGTTAGTACAAATTTGGCTTTCAAGAGACATGAGTGTGCATATGTGAGGAGACTGCAGATGGAGTGGGGGACGGGACAAGACTTATTCCCTGTCAATCACCTCCAGAAGTTTAAAATACTGATCCCAAGATTCAGGCTAAGCTGGAAATCTCCCCACGTCCAAAAAGTCACAGTGATGGTTCTGTGACCTCTACAAGCATCTGCAGAGTTAGTTAATTCATTATCTGTTCCATTCATTCTGTATACTCTGTTCCTTGGCTCCATAGCTACAGCATTTTTGCAGGTTAAAAAATTATTAGCTGCATTTAAAAGCAAGCAGGGGATCAATATGAAATATTGAAAACATAACTTTTATGCAATCTGCCCACAGCGAGGTACAGAATGCAAAGCTGAAGGGAACAGCAAGTTCTGCCATCCAAACGTACTAAGTAACTGTGAGCTCACAAGCCTCAGGGACTAAGGGTTACACATGCAACAGCGGAAGGTCTTAGCAAGCAGTGATGGGTTTAGAAAAATTCCCAGTTGACTTATAACTGTGCACCACTTCTACTAATTTCCACAGGACGAAAAAGGACTGGGCAACTATACAACAGACCCCTCCAGAAACAAGATAAACGCAGGGCCTGAAAAGCAGATTTCCCCACTTAAGCACTACAAGTCAAAACCCATATTCTGCCACTCTTAAAACTGAGAAGTCCCACATTCTTCAACGAAATCACCCTAACTGATGGAACTGCTCAGTCATTTTTTTTCCCTTAAAACAAGATTTGAAGAACCTGGCTCCTGAAAGAATAAATGCTGTAACTATGCAGTAGTTAATTCATCTATATATTACAACAAAGCAACAATCATTCATCCTTTTTAGAAATATTTCCTCATGATAAAACCACTACTCTGTGCATTACCGCATAATTTTGCATTAAATTTGATCCTGAAGGACCATTTACCTACAGCTATATACATGTACATACACAGAAAAAGAACAGAACTCAGAGGACAAAAGTTGCATCATTCACTTAACTAGAAGCCTGTTGATTTTTACCTCTACCCAGAAGAGTTCTTCCACAAAAAAAAAGAGAGTTATGTTTATTTCAACTGGGATTACAGCAAAGCCCAGAGACGAGCCTCTGCTCACTGGGACTGGGAAAATGGATTTTCCTGGTTTCTTACTTGGGAAACTCTGCATTGCTGCATTTTGACATCAACTTCATCCCATTCTTCTTCCACTTCAAACCAGCCAATAGGATCATCATCTCCCAAATCATCACAGGAACAATTGCTTCTACGTATAAAAGAATGTAACAAAGTTCGTAAAAAAAAAAAGTTTACAGAAACTGCAAAGTTGTTGATATTCTACCAAAATATTTTTAGCATGTTCTAGATATAAAGGTAAGAAGACAAACAAACAGAAACTTTCACATACCCAAACTCTATCACACACAAGGAAAGAAAATTAAGGAAATCTTTTTAGTCATGGTCCTAACCTCCCCTCACTCTTAAACAACAGTTCTGAGAAAGTAATTTAATAAAACCTAATTAACATATGATCTTCCTACAGATTGTTTCTGTTACCAGTGATCTGCATCTCAAGTAGAAAGCTTGTTTTGTTATATCCCTTTTTAGAAAGGTCTTTAAATCAAGGGATGAAAACAACAGCTATATATGTATTTTCTCAAACGCATAAAATTGAGGCTCATTAAAATCAAACAAGTAACAATTAAATGATGCATCATTTTTAAGTCATTCAGGACAATTCTCAATAGTTCAATTGTCATTGCAAAAAGATCTAATGTAGCATTTATCTTCCATGTATTCATTACAAAAAAGTCCACCTATACCTGTTTTTTAAGAATTGTTTGAATTCCCGCAGCTTCCATTTGTCATAGCTTTCAAATCTTTTGAAGTGTTCCTCTGCGTGGAACTTCTCCGAAGCACTATTATACGCAAACACCAGCCCACACTGGGCCCCAATGGCACCTCTTCGGACCTAAAAAAACACATCCAGTATTAAAAAGCTGACAATAAAAGAAGGGGTTGCTTTCACAGAAAAAAATGAAGCAACTAAACCCTGACAATACTGATCTCTGGAATTGCACATTTTACCTAAAGAAAAATGAAACACTTTTAGAGAATTGTTATGAAAATTTTTGCAAGTCACTGAATCGGGATCACATACGTGGGTAATATCTGCCACATATATCACTCTGCTACCACCCTAATATTAACTACAAGCCACATATTAATCCTAATTTTGTAAACTTTAATTTTAAAAAACCAAACAAAACTAAAGTTACGTATCCCAGTATCACGACACTGCAAAACAGTGTAGCTGCCTCTCCAGCTCCAATTAGAATTTATTACTTGCCAGATGTCCATCTATATTTTATTCTCTTTGACACTGAAATATGTATCCTTGTTCCAGAAATTAAAGTACTGCTTTGTCTTAAATAAATAAATAAATCTATCTGCAGAAATCTCACTGAAGTTTTGTCCTAGCCATGAGATTTAATCGCAAGACCTTGCTTTTAAACCAGATAAAATCACATTAAGCATTCAAATTACACTTATGTCTCTGAAAAGAATTTGAAACTGAACTCACATGCTATATATCTTGAAATCTGCTATTCAGAGAGTTGAAAAATTATTTTAAGGTATATAATTCTACAAATAAATAAATACTCTTCAGAGAGAAACCATACACCTAAGGCTCACCGGCTTGAGTATATTACAAGAGAAAGACAAAAGCAACAGAAAAGAAGTGGTTTACTACGCACTTGTGGCACCCTGTGAGAATTTAAGGCCTCCGTTTCCTCAAGTTCCTTGTGACTTACATTAAAGTAAAATCCCAAAATAACACTACGCATGACTAATTTAAAATTTATGTTCATACAAAAAAATTCTAATCCTACTCTACCATTAGGGAAAATAGCAATCCTTCAAGTAGAAAAGCACAGAGGAGCTACACACCTTTATTCTAATTTGTGTCACTTGAAATGAAGATTCGGTTCCAGTAGAAAGAATGATACTTGCTCTGGTCTTCCCAGTTTCAGTAAGAAAACCTAAAGCAGCAGTGGAAATGGAATGAGGTTGGAAGGATTGCTAGTGCAAGCTGTTTGAAAGAGAACACTAAGGTTGTGGACTAAAGGAGGAAACAAAAACACGACGTCTTTCAAGTGAAATGCTCAATAGGAAATGTTTCAAATAAAAGAGTAAAAGACAAGTAAAAAGACTGTATCATGTTAGTATATGCTCCCAAAGAGCATACACTGGTGTCTCCAGCCAGTGTCTCTCTGGGGCTGCAGTATCCACAGCAATTTCAAGAGTGTTTCCCCATTAAAGGTTATTAATAACTCCCAAATATTACTTTGGCTTGTGGCTCTATTCACTGATACGATTCATTGTTCCCCAAACTGTGATCCATAAAACAACAGAAGACAATCACAAAACAGCTAAAGAATAAAATCAAACACTACACATCAGCAAACAAAGGGGTAAAATAAGCATTCAGAATGTGCCCAATTGTCTATCACAATAACTTTCATTTACCAGTAGCACTGCACGAGACAATACAGATTTTTTTAAAAAAATATTAAGGTGGTATTTAATTTAAAAAGGAGGTCAAGAAACACAAACCTCTTTCTTTAGGTTGAACCAAGTACATAAAAACATTGCATTAACAAAGACAGGCTTTAAAGGAGAATTAGAGTTACATACAGTCTGCGAAAATATTTCTACCGTATCTCTCCACCAATATTTGTGAAACTGGCAGTGAATGATTCACGACTTCAACCCACAAAATGTGCTCTAGTATAATTTTCTTTGAGACAGCTCATTGCTGACTTCCACACAGAATATCAATAACTCTCCCCCAAGTCCACTCATTTCTTCATTTGTTTAGTTATTATAACAAGCGGGATCCTGAGTAACCCACCTTGTTGGAAAACAGAATTTATATATTGTTGGCGGTGAGGGGAGAATTCTTGGTGGTGTTTCGGGATTTTTTGGGGTTTTTTAACAGATCTTCCATATCATTAAACTCTTGAGTAGCACCAAATAAACATAAATATATATGCAACAGCACCATAGCCTTGTTAACAGCTTTTGTTTCTGGTTGAATATTCTGGATTTTAAGTCTGGGCTCTTACCATCCCCAGTCCATGGCTCTACAAGGAGGTTTTCAGGCCCTGATTTATCCTCTTTTCCCTTTACATCACATGCTTGCAGAGTCAGCCGTAATGGTTTTCCTAAACAAGAAAATGAACAGGTTTATCAATTTCATAAAATAAAAAGCCTACTTTCCAGTTTTAAGTTCTTCACACAGAAAACAAATGAAAAAAAACAACGTACAAAATTATGAGCTTTTTACCATTGTCAGCCAAAAAAAAAAAAAAAAAGGAAAA
>VXBO01004775.1:199708-211500 GCA_013400135.1 Rhinoptilus africanus
CTATCATAGCTAAAGCTTTAGATAAGGACAGAAGGACAATGAAAATCATGACAAAATGTTCTCTCAACTGTTTGCACAGTTTGGAATTCACAATATATGAAATACCACTTTTGTCTTGTAAAAAGCAGAAGCTACTCTGGGAAAAAATTAAACAATTGTCAAACCTTTTGAAAGTAAATACTAATACTACAACTATAAAATAATTAATGTTGTCTTTGGCAAAGCCAAGGAATCCTGGCAAAACCTACTAAAAGGCAAACAAAGGGAAAAATTCTTCATGAGAGACTAATGATAATCTCAGAAGTTAACACTTGAGAAAATACCGATTTATCAAACAAGTACACTCCATACAGCAACATCTTATTCCTTGTGCCATGCACAGTTCTACACTTAGGACATACTCAGATTGATTTATAAAAGTGAAAATAAAGAACAGTGAACAGATGCTAATGACATTACATTGAAAACACATGTTAAAATTTGCGCACATGCATGTCTGCAAGAGAGACCACTGAGGCTAAACACACAAAAAAGTTAGGTATGTTATTGGAAGAAGAAAAAATACTTGATGTCATTTGCCTTTTATACAATACAAGCACTACCACCACCTTGATACAGGGCCACTATCAACAACTTCCACATTTTCTCCCTCAAGATGATGCCACCTGGTTTGACTGTTAGTTCAGAGAAAGCTGACCTAATCACCAACTTTTAGGGCAGTTCAGCTTCACAGGCTGCATCTTCTTGGTAAGAGCTGTTAATCTGGAAGTCTTGTATCATTTTAAACCCCAGCAGTACGAGTAAAACAACTCAAAGCTGCATATTGTCTTAAGTACGTACAGTAAAGGATCCAACAATTACTCATTTACCGTATTTATAGAGTAGGTTCTGTCTGACTGTTGCCATGGAAGCGATAAGGGATGAAGCCTTGTATGGAGTGTCCAGATGATCGGTGATTGTACAAAGGGAACTTATCACTTTAGCGACACTCCCCCGGGCTAAGGCAAAGGCCAGGAGAGTAAGTTCAACCTCTGGAGTAGTACAACAACTGGGGAGGGAAAAAATACAACAGTATGAAAAGAAAACTCAGGACTTCGGTTTTAAATGAAGACAAATAATGCACACATGGAAAAATCTAATGTGCCTGTTTCTTAATGTCTTTGAATTTTTCAAGGTACTATAAGAAGAGCAGGTGAGTAAAAATGAGACACATTTCCTGTTCTTCCAAATCACTACAAATTCTTCTTTTCCACTACATCAGAATACATCAACACAACCTCACCTTGTTATTCTTATAAGGAAGCTATCAACTTCTTCCAAAACATTTGGAGATAAGAAGCTTGAAAAATCTGTAGAGCCCGGCGTCAGGGATAGAGGTGGCATGTGTTGCAGTGCTTTCCTAGTAAAAAGGACAGAATATAACATCAGAAACCCTGACAGAATCAGAGAAAAAAGCCTTCTAAAATTAATTAGACATTTGAATCTTCATGCTTTATATGAGAAGGTCTCTACAAATAGATTCTGAATGCAGAAAATCTGCAGCGAATCTGTTTGGGAGGTAAAAACAGTATTGCATTCTAGGTGAGGAAAGTTCAACAACTGATACATAATCTTGAATCTCAGCCTCATTATCTCAGATTTAATGAGACATAAATCAAGGGGTTTTGAATTAAACTGTGACAGCATTAGAAACAGCTTAGTACTGCTAAGTACTGCTTCATTTAAACAGTTCTAGAATTGAGTGAAAGCCTGATAATTAAGGGAAAATTGCTATTAAATTCTTTCAGAACAATTACAGAAACCAAGAGAGAAACCCGTTAGCTCAGATGAGAATTCATCTTTGATTTCCTAGGATACTGTAACGATCCCAGAAAATAAGAATTCTTAAGCAGTTTCAAAGTCATTCTAACCAATACTAAAGTTTGCGGTTTAGCTTTATAATTCTAACCACTGAGTTTGTAATTCCTGAATGCATATTTTCAGTCAAGACTTCATAAATTTTTTAGGTTTTATTATCTCAGGATCCATGTTACATTTCTAACAAATATCTTCAGTGTAGCAAGACTTAAGGCTCTCAATTTTAGTAAAGCTCAGAACTATGAACCTGCCTCTGCTGTAAGCATGTATAAAGTTATTTAAACTTTAAAGTGGTTTCATAGATGACA
This sequence comes from Rhinoptilus africanus, assembly GCA_013400135.1. NCBI lineage: Eukaryota > Metazoa > Chordata > Aves > Charadriiformes > Glareolidae > Rhinoptilus > Rhinoptilus africanus. The sequence continues at coordinate 201,874 of VXBO01004775.1, forward strand.
CAAATTAAGGATAGGCTTAAAGGACTTTAGCCTACAGTACTCATTAACATTATGACAACAGTGCTCTTAAGTGGTGGCATTATGGTAACTGAGCTCTATAAAAGTTGATGTGGGTGTGTAGCGATTTTATTAGGATTCCAATCCTTCACGTCATTGAGCAGAAGTGTTTAGCAGCCAAACAAGGAAACGTCACACAGAAAAACGGACAACCACCAAAACCAAACATCTGCACAGAGATACTGCATATAACCGACTATACCCCCATGTAATGCATGACAAGGCACTACACATCATGTATTTGCTGAAAATTAAGCCTAATTAAGCTTCTTCCATAAGTAGAAGCTGTCTAATATTTATAATCGATAATATTAACAAAGAAAATTAATTAATTTTAGGCTTCTCAAAAATATTACAAGCCAAAGGATAGGCAAAACCCATATTTTTCAGTATTCATTCAGTCATGGCTTAACAACTAAATTAGATACAACAGCTAGGAGAATTACACTGGTTCTAGTGTATGCAAAGGAATAAAGGAGAAATATCGAAATTTAAACAGTGCGATAGCTAAAGAGAGGTTTAAACACCTTAACGAAGGGAGTGGAAACCAGTTAAACAAGGGAGACTAGTTGACTAAAGCTGGAAGTATTAAATATATAACTAAGTCACGTCACACACCATGGAAGTTTGGTACTTACTGAGTATTTTGTAAAATAGTGTGAACAAATGCTGGATTTGTTTCCATGGAAGCTGTTACCAGAGAGGTCAGCAGAGACCAGTACCAGATAGCTGAAGCATCGCACACGGAGACGCCCACCTTCTTAACTCTTTGATAACCAACGGCCCTGAGTCCATGGATTCTAGTGTCACACCCATCACTAAGGCAACGCTTGATGTTTATCTGTACATCTGTCAAAACATAAAATAGAAATTTTTTTTCACCATTTCTTCTGATGGATTAGATCTAGAAGAATCCAGATAGTCAAAACAATAATTACTGCAAAACTTCTTAGAGAAATAGCAGCAGATATGTAACAGTACTCCCACACATAGACAACTATACATGTGTTTCTTCACCATGCACCCTACGATTTGGAAAATTTAGCCTGTGAATGGCTTATGTGATCCATTACATATTGCACAGCTAGAAATCAGGAAAAAAGCAGTAAAAGACCCTCAGAGTGGAAAACAGATTATAGACTATTTCACCAATACCTTTCTACCCACGTACATAGAAAGCATCTTGGGAGTGGTAGTGGAGAAGACAGGGAAAAAAGAGTAAAGCTTAAAATCAAAGTTTCAAGTTACATGAAAATTTTCACTAAGTTCTTGACCACTTTACATGGATAACATTGCCCTAGTTACTTCTGAGCAATGCTTCTGTGGCAGTCAAAAGCTCAGCTTAGTGAAAAGCGCCTATTTGAACAAAAGTCATCTTAGGAAGGAGCAGCTTTCCTCCGATGGATTCCAATATAGCACCCACACATCTACCAGACTTAAAAATAACACTACTTAAAAATCCTTAGCATAAAACCTGCTTTACAAAAATCATCTGACCAGCTTCAGAGTTTTGCTAACAGAAAAAGAAAACGTTGCTCAGAAGCAGATTTTTTGCTAGGTACTATTATCCAACATGTGCTTTCACTGTGCAAGCAAAGATATTTTAAAATTCCCCAGTGCCTTCAAATTGAGAGGCTAAAACTGCGTCTCCAGTCATTTCAGCTCTTCAGCCCTTAGCCCAAGTTAGACAGATGCCATGAGAAAGACTCAGAAGGCTCTCTTATAGGCTAGAAATTAAACTACAATTAAAACAATTTCTCTGACCCAAGGAGGAGGTCAAAAGTTTCTGCTCTAACGACCAAGATTTCAACAAACCATTCTATGATCAACCTTCAAAGCATCAGTAAAACAATATACCAATGGTATCTTTATTAACTCACACATCTGACTAATGTTAGCGTTTTCCAACAGTGTTACGTAGCCAGTGATATTGCTTGGAATGTGAACGTCTCGGACCTCCTGAAGACTGCTGGCATTCCTCCCCACTGCCACTGTAACTTGCTGTGGCATGTAACTCTGGTCATTAGCTGCCACCGCAATGGACAGATGTCTCAAAACAACATCTGGTTTCATCTTTAAACTGCAAGGCAAAAAAGATAGAACAGTTCTTGCAAAGGGAAGGTAAGTCAAGCACTTCACTTCTAGCTAAGCTTCACCCAGTTTCCACTTCTACAAGCACACAAAAATCCATCGGAAATTACCTGGTGCTTCACAAGTGCTACCCTGCACCATGGTGGATAAGTTAGAAAACTCGTAATTAACTCACAAGACAGTCACCTCAGATAGTAAGAATGTGGAAATTTCTCATTCCTCAGGAATAAAAATATAGTGTCAATNCTGTGGAAATTTCTATTCTTCAGCTTTTCAACTGAAAGCTCATTCACCAGGAATAAAAATATAGTGTCAATAATGACGCAAATTAGGGGTTTGTTTTTTTGTTGTTTGTTTATTTGCTTTTTGGTTTTGCTTTTTGAAATTATACATTCTACACATCCTACTGAAAAACCACTACACATTTCTGTTTCATGGAGCAGTAAGTTTCTAGACAGTGGCAAAGAGCTTCTATTCAAGCATGAACCAGTTTACAGTTTGGAAAGCTTAGCTACAAAACCAAGGGTATGTGCCAGCATGAAGATGCACGCATTTTACACATGGACACTTTCACTTGGTGATTAGGCCTTTAAACTTTATGCAGAGATTAAAGACTTCTGCTTTCAAATGCATTCATCTGCCACTTGTTAATTCCATAGTTTTTTGCAATTACACCCCACTGGCTGTAAAACGTAAGGACTAACTCTCCCTAAACTCAGATGCATATTGCTGTGTTGCTCACCGTATCCAATGTGAGCGAGCACTCCCATCTGACTGCCAGAAGGATGTAGTTTCTCCGTTTGTCATCTTATCAATATCGGCGGAATTGGATGAGGTTTCTATGTGAGTGTAGCACTTTGTGATAGACTTCAGTTTGTCCGACTCCTGATTACCATTCAAGTCACTGGGGTACTCTGCAAAGAAAACAAATCACCCATAACATTATTCCTTTTCTTTTTTTTAATTTTAGAATGATGGTACCTTTATAAGAATTTTCTCATATAAATTAACTTGTTGGCACAGAACACAGCTCCTGAAGAAGTATTTCTGATAGAACCTAGAAGACAGCAAAGCTTCATTTCAGATGAAATCACAATAATCTCAATCTATCACTTGCAGTATGAAAACACCTACTTTGCCTGAAGTTCAATAGCCTTTTTCTCCTCTTTCCATTAACAGCCTCATCAATGCTTTATTATTATTATGCCAAAATGCAGAGAGTTAAAAGTAAAATGTGATGGAGAAAACCTCCATTCAGCTATTTTAGGGAAGAGACAAAGCAGACTGTTTCCCCAGGTCACTTGATCTGTTTCAATAAAAGTGCAGAGATCTGAAAGTATCAGGTCAAGCTGTGAAGAAAAGGGGCCTTCCCTCTAGGGAGACCACCAGGACAGTCTCATCTGAAATACAATAAAAGATTCACTACCTCTACCCCAAAACAAGAAATTATTTTTTAATACACAACACTCAACCTCAGAAAACATTCACCTTGACAAGGAAACGAAGTTTCCAGCAACTAGTATAGATATTTCACTGAATAGAGAATTTCACAAATTAGTAACCATCATTCTGAAACAGGTCAGGAGAAAGATGAAAAACATCCAAGTCTGTTACTCAGGTTGCTAGGCAGTTATCAATTTACGTGCCTCAAAAAACAAAAAGAGCACACAGAAACATACAGACTGACTTCATAAAAAGTCATGTCTGTTCAAGTTTAAACAGCAATGAAAGTTTTTTACTTCATCTTCAACTTACGGTTACACTACCATCCTGAAAAAAAGGGAAGATACTACATACCTCGCTCTTTTAGGAGAAGTCGATCTAAAGAATCCTTCAACACTGAAGACCGCATAGTGCAGATGTTGTTGAAGTACTCCAGCACTGGGTAAGGGATGGCAGTACTAGAAATCCGATTCCGGTGCAAGAATCTCAGTATCATTGAAGCATGAAGACCAAGACGCTCTTTTGATTCGGAAAATATATCAATAAAACCTAGAAAGAGACATTATTTCTATTTTTGTTGCAACATCTGACTTGACCAAGTCATCATTTCCCCCTCTACATCTTATTACTGCGTAAATCCAAATTAAGCACGGGAGCCAATACTGGAACTACATTCCACCATAGGAAGTCGCTCAAATCGGCAGCCTTTGGAGCAGGACTGTGAAAGGTGCAGACAAATATTTTTGTCAGTTACTTAAAATGCCTGAAGGTGTTCAAAACAATCACCAGAAATCTTCCTTCTTGTGCTTATTTTGCTGTCCTTAAAGTTCCAAGCTCTTACCTTCAATACCCATGTGAAAGAGAGGATGCTTGGCTAATGAGCTGGTGTACTCACACCACACGTCTCGAGCTACGCTACGCATCTCGCTTTGGCATTGTGGATTATTCACAAAGAGGTGCCTAACGCTTTCCACCGACTTCATATGAAGTTTCAGCTCCTGAACAGCAGAACTCTGAATCACAGAGCATTTAGATGGACAGAATGCTACTCCATAGAGTTCTCTCCTCCGACTTATCTGTTTGCCAGTTCTAACACTTCTTGTCTGATCCTCTAAGGTAAATCCCCTTTAGCCACTTATCATCAAAAGCTTGGAAGGAAAGCCAGTAACTGATACTCATCCCACAAATTAAATTCTGGAAACTGACTCTTTCCAAACTACATGCTATAAAACATGAATTATGTTTTAGCAGGATTTCAAATGTTACATAACAATATAACAATAATAATCATAATAATAAAGTATATGACTCATCACCTGAAACAGACTCAGTGGAGGATTTATTCCTCCAGTTACCAAGTACAAGGCTGCGTTAGCTCAGCACTCACCAAAATTTTACAAGGAACTGTTTTCTGTCTGTGAGATAAACCAAACAAGGATAAGAAACTCCCCAGTCACACAGAGAAGAAAAAATTGGTTATTTTATGAAGGTAACTTAGCTGGACGTAATTACGGGCAATTTTTAATTTACAGCAACTTCACTTGCATGACACTAGAGAAGCCAGAATGACTCGGACTGTGGTTTTGAGAAGATTAGGACAAACAACACTATTAAAACAATCTACTGAAGCAGTGCTCCTTATATAGGGCAGGACTTGGGAAACCATTTTTTCTGTCCCCTGCTCTCATACCTGGAACAAGTGAACAAGCTTGCAGCTGCCTGATTACATGGCTAAGCTCCCCTTGAAGATTAGCTCCACTAGAATTCTTGAGAGCCTCCAGCATATTCTCCACATCTACGGTGCCATCTCCTTCAGCATCAAATTGTGCAAAGGCCTGAAGAGGAACAAAAAATGAAAATTTATTTCAGCGTATTTACTTCAAGGAGAAATTCAAGGGATTTCATAGAAACTGTATCAGTAAACATTACAACACCACTAAATAAAAATCAAAAGAATCCATTTTCCGTAGTATTGAATTCATGAGAACAGGAAACAGCCTGGCTGGAAATCTGCAATCTTTAGCAAGTTTTAAGGCATGTGCACTGCCTTCCTATCAAAGTCAACTGTAGTTTTGCTTCGGTGGAGACTGCACATCATCTGTGCCAGTGAATCAGCAGTATCCATCTGCCGACATCTGTGACTGGGAGGAAGGTGCTCACAAACGAACACGGAAAAGCTCTTCCATTAAAGGCTGAGCTAGTTCTAACAGCCACACCACCCATCACTCATTACTGCTGCATCCATCTCACACTGCATTCACTCCAAAGGTTTTCAATATTATCTTTAAGAAAGCGTCCTTAGAACCAGATTTTTTTTTTCAAATGTGCATTTCCTTCCATATCCTGTCCTCCTACACAAAATATCAGTTTAACTTAGTTTGTCAAAGTGTTTGTGAAAGGAATGGAGGGAGTTTGAAAAGATTTTTTTTTCTTATTGAAGGGAACCATTGCCAGCCTTAGTAACTTTGACCTTAACATAAATTTTTAATATAAAAAGTTGTGTTGAGCATGCATAAAAAGTAACTCACACAGCTATGCATCTCACATCTTTGTACTAACAAAAGTACAAGGTATTTTTATTCAGCTAAGCCTGTAAAACACAACCAAACTCATAATCGTAAATGGTTTTAACTAGCCACTGCAGAGAACCCATGATCCAGTGACACACTACTATTAAAAAACCTAGTTATGTTTTTACAATCATATTTAATTTTGAAACAAACTTCTGTTTAATTGCTGAAAAAACAAACCAAACCTACCCCCAAAAAGAAATGCAGTATTATCAGGAAAATCCAGTTTTTCATACAAATTTGGAATGCATTTACAAAAGATATTTCTTTACAAGCAAGACTTCACTCCCCCAGCCCTGAACTTGGTATTTCAAGTTCAGCTGCGTGGCCAAGTACATTTAGCCTCTAAACATCGATCATCTCACAAGTGTTGGACAGAGTCAAGAAATCGCTGCTCTTCGGGAGGAAGCTTAAGCTCGAATCTCTTGGTTTGTTACCTGATTATCAAACTTGATGTACCATTAAGAGCACTATCCTAAAGAGAAATAGTCCAGAATGATTAGATCATAATAACCTGCCAATTAACCATGACACAATTACACCACTTAAATGAGAGCAAAGTCCTCAGAAGACAATGGAATCGAAATGCTGTGTTTCAGCTGACTAAAGCTCCACCAGCACTTCTGCAGCACAGTGCTGAATTACAGCTGAGCAGTTTTATAAACTGTTAAACATACAGCCGAAACTATGCTAACAATGATTAAAAAACTTAGTCTTAGTAGCAAAGAGGACCAGTGCTGGGCATCCAGTAGGTACCACAGGCAGTACAGAGGACTGGTGCCGGACATCAGGTAGAAACTGAAGCAAAAAAACTTAAGACCTCTGCTTGAGGACAAGAATACAGAGGGAATTAATTCTAACCAACATAACTTGGTTGCAAAAAAAAAAAATTAATGTACAGTTTTGTACCATGCCATTTTTGCCTTTATGACTTTTTCTTCTCATTTTTGAGGGCAAACTGTGCAATTACTAAAATACGAAGTGAAGAAGCGAGCAAGTATTGTGATGTTGTTAGTGAAAACAAACCACACACAAGATGACAAGGCCGGGCCTGCTGATAGCTACTTTAAACCAATTTCTTATACTTTCATGTAAGGAGGGATTAGCACCTATATGCTTCCCTTTGCATCTTAATGCACTATTTTGTCATTTATTTTTAAACTCTTCCTATGATCTCAGGAGATTGCACCCACTGTTTTGTATAATTTAAACTCTATATTTGACACGAAACTTACACAAGTTCCACTGCTCAAATAAGCTGCCCTCTGCAATGGGGGTAATAAGCTAAAAAAAGAAAAAAAATCAGTATGCAAGCCAGTATTCTGAGCTTTTGAGTTGTGTTCACAACTGGGACATGATACAAATGCAGTAGCAACAACCCAGCTGCGTTCTGCTCCTAAATAAAAGCATTAAATCCACACGCTTCCTACCCAGTTCAACCCTGAACACGAAAAAACATAAAAGAAACATCTTTCCAGGGAAATGATAGGAAAGGTGACTGCTGGGAAAGCCAGCGCATGGAGAAATCAGCCCCTCATCTCAGAGACAGCGCAGGAGTTGGGCAGCGTGATGGAGTATCTGAAGTGTGACTTAGGAAAACTGTATTTTCATCCTTCACTCTCGGGTAAAACTGCAGCATTAACCTTTCAAGCTGAAGTTGGCTACACCACATGACCGCTGCCGAAGCACTAATGAACAAAAAAAAGGATTCAGAGGCTCAGTTTACCTAGAAAATAGACTTTGCATTTAAATGGAGGTTCATTTTGTCCATAAAGTATTCGAAGTATACGGTTCACAAACCCCACACTAGGAACAGAAGAACTTCATGGGCAGACCAAAGCTTAGTCTGTGTCAGACAGGATTCTGTAAACGCTAACAAGTGAAACCTATTGACCCGCCACCCACACACTAACTTCTCATCAGCATAAAATACATCCTGGAAATCTGAACTGCTGCAGCCCGTGGGCCAGTGTCAGTAATAGCAACAATGACATCAAGGTTTTCCACACAACTCCCAGCATCTCCCCTTCACAGGACAGACGAGATGCGACCACACATCTGTACCACGATAAATCCTTTGACGAGTTTTTTCCCCACTCCCAAGAACAAGGGGAAAAAAAACCCCAAACAAACTCAAACCCCAAACCAAACTATTCTTCATGCAGAGGAGGATGTGCAACACAGACAATCCTCAAAACATTTCTGAAGCCTGCAAAGCTCAGCTGTTTTTATTATCAGAAGAACCCCAACGTACTAATTTCCCTCTTATTGTTATTACACAAGAAGCGTTCTTTATTGGCTCTTGTAAAGGAACTGGAAACGGAGGCAGCATTTTAGCAAGGTACTTGAAACAGTCTGGTATAAACATACATATCTGTGCAACAAAATCCAACCTCTTAAGTTTCCAGTAGCCTTGTTAATACGTCAACATTGATTTCAAGGAGTGTATGTGCAATTTAACAGTTTACCAAGTGATTCTACTAGGCAGGAGCAATACAAAGACAAACTGAAGTCACTGGCCAGACTCAGGAACTGCATGTAGTAAGAAATTCAGACACAACCACTTTCTCAACTGAGTGTGAAATTCCCAACAGGGTATTCTACTGCATTTTAAATGCTGGCTATAGAGTAAAGCTAAAGCTTAAACATTCTAGATGTTAAGTTTCCCATATGCCTTCCCACAGCAGAAAGGGAACTATACTCTCTTCAACCATTAAAACCTTACCTTAAGACCTTCAGTCTGTGGAGAGGGAACTCTGTTACGCTACTTTCTTCCAAGTTTTCCAAAACTCTTACTTTACAGTAAGTAATGGGATATCAATGAGATACTTAACAATGTCACTGCTGATTTTGAAAAGCAATAATAAAATTAAGTCGGGTAAACTCTGACTTGCTGATACCGTCAAGAAGTATCTCAAGAGGAATTGCTTGCACAGAATTTCCTACATGTGCTACCACCAGCTGTGCTAGCGGTAGCAACAGTATATTGTTCCAAATAGCCATTTTATTCACAAGTGTCTGCTGAGCACGATCACTGAAAACAGGCATAAATTAAAAAAAAAAAAAATTATCCATAAGTTGACAGCTTGCCTATCGGTAGCAACAGCCGCCTTTTCCACCTTGCTGTAGAACCCTCTGGTCTGGCCTTGCCCCGGGTACCAGAAAGGCGTGACCAGATGGTGCCAGTGGCCGCGCTGCTCGGACCGCTGCCACCGGGCAGCCCCCCCCGGCTCGGGGAGCCCGACCTCCATCAGCACCCCGGGGTCCCCACCGCTCCCCAGACCTCCGCGGAGGGGGCTTTTTTGGCCGNCGGCGCCGCGCGACACTCCGCCGTAAAGCACGCACGCCCCCATTACCCACACACACCGCGCTGGCCACACTGCCGTCAGCCGCCGCCACGCTGCCGTGCGGCGAGGAAAGTGTCGTGAAAGGGCGCCATGCGGCGGGGCGCGGGGGCGGCGGGGGC
>VXBO01004775.1:211612-251696 GCA_013400135.1 Rhinoptilus africanus
GCCTCCCCCAGGCCCGGGCAGGGGCCCTCCGCCGCCCTCCGCCCCCTCCCCTCCTCGCTCTCGCCGGGGGAGCCGGCTGCCAGGCGGGAGACGCTCTCCAGGACCTCGCAGAACTGCTCCAGGCTGACGGCCTCGTCGCCGCGGCTGAGCCGCTCCTCCAGCCAGCGCACCAGCGTGCTGTGGTGGCGCGACACCAGCGCGCCTGGCTGCTGCCGCCGCCCCGCCACCGCCTGCTGAGCGCCGCCGAGCTGGCCCGGTACCGGGGGGCGGAGGGCGAGTCCGGCCTCTACCTCGCCGTGCTGGGCCGCGTCTTCGACGTAGAGCGCGGCCGCAGGCACTACGGTCCCGGCGGCGCCTACAGCGGCCTCGCAGGTAGCGCCTGAGGGGCGGGGGGCGCTGGAGGGCCGCGTGTTCGAGTCTCGGAGGGGCCTGGTGGGGCCCAGAGGGGGCCTGACGGTGGTCGGCGGGGCCTGACGGGGCTCACTGGGGCCTGACGGGGCTGGGTGTGAGCTGAGAGGGCTCGGTGGGAGCTCGGAGGGGCCTGGCAGACCTTGGGTTGGGCTCGCTCCCTGTCCGGGCCTCTCACGGCCTGTCTGCCCCTCAGGGAGAGATGCCACCAGAGCGTTCGCCACAGGCGACTTCACCCCGGTGGGGCTGGTGGACGACGTCTCGGGGCTGTCGCCGGGCGAGATGCTGGCCATCCGGAGCTGGCTGTCCTTCTACAGCCACAACTACAGCCCCGTGGGTGAGTGAGTGGTTCCGGGAAGGGAAGCGGGGCCGGCGGGCGCGGGTGGGTCTGTGGCCATGGCGGGTCGGGGACGCAGCTCTGCGTGGGGACAGGTTACACCATGTCGGACGTGGTGACAGCCCTCCACCTGCGCCGCTGGAGACTGAAACCTGTCCCTGTGAGCGACCTGCTGCTGAACCAGACCTAGTTTGTGGTCCGTGTTCCTCAAAGGCGAAGCTGAGCGGTTCTCCTCCCCTGGGCTGTCGGCTGCAGCTCTCTGCCCTGCTTTTCTTTGTCTCGGCTGAGCAGAAGGCCTGGAGCCAGCGCTGCGAGCACTGAAATTAGGAAGACTCGGGAGACGGTGGCAGCAGCGGTGCAGGGAAGCTATTTTGGGGAATGAGGTGCATGGGCGGGAAAGACTTTTGGGGTCTGCAGCTGAAAATGGCATTGACTCTCTGGTCTCAAATGAGTCTGTGCCTGAGGTTATCCTGCATAGGTTTATTAACATGGGTAAATCACTGTGTGATCCAAGAATAGAAGGGATTTAACTTAGTTTCGTTTTAAAATTGAACCATGGTGAGATCCTCCTTTTTTTTGTCTTTAAATAACAATTAAAAAAAAAAAAGAACCAAAACCAGAACTATTAATTTTCCTAGCCTGGAAACACTGCGGTCTTAACTGACTTTCTCTCCCAGGGAAGCTGGTGGGCAGATTCTACGATGAAAATGGGGCACCAACAGAAGCCTTAAGGCAGGCGGAGGCTGCGATTGAGGAAGCTCTGAAGTTCGAAGCAGAAAGCGAGCAGAGGAAGCAGCAGTTTCCACCCTGCAACTCAGAATGGAGCTCTGCTAAGGGCAGCCGATTCTGGTGCTCCAGACAGAGGTAAACTGCCTTCCTGCCATCGTGCTCAGACCTTTGGAGCAGAGAAATTCTGCCCTTCTTTTGGGTGCCCTGAGCTTTGTCATTGCATCTTCTGGCAGGAGTGGCATGGGAAGATCTAGGTCCTGCAGTCGCTGCGCTCCGTAGTCTGTAGGTGAGGTCTGATGACTTCTCCGCAGAAGGGCATGGTGCTAATGTGCCGAGTGCTGGCATGGCTGGAGTACGCCAGGCACGGTCCCTTCCCCTGCCTGCATTCCTCAGGCTGTGCTTTCTGACAGGGACAGAACCGGCTGTTCCCTGCGCCAGGGAACAACGCTGCTGCTGTGTGAATCGGAGTCCCCAGATTTTCTCTGCCAGTCCAGCAACCACCCGGTAGCCCCCACCCAGCCTGGAGCTGCACAGAAGTGCAGGTTGGGCTAGTGAAAATGTTCGCCAGCATGAGGCAGCGGAGGGGAATTCTGCTCACTGACCTGGTGAGCAGGTAAAAGGAAAACAAAGTTTCATCCCAATCATTAATGCTTTTAGGAAGTTTGTTTCTGAGGCTAAAACTCTTCTGTCACACTGGAATCAAAATCAGGTTTCAGAATTTCCCACACGGGGATGTGATCCTCCTCTTCTCAGGGAAACAGGACGGAAACCCCACTAGGACCGTCTTCTGCATTCACACAGGTTTTTTTCACCTATTGGGAATGCAAGGATTAGCTCATGTTGTTCAGACAGTTTCACAACCTGTCTCAGCGGCTACTGCCACAAGAGTTTTCACTTAAAACCACATAAAAATGAGGTTGAGCTTTGAATAGTCATTTCCTGCTTGGCCTATTTAATCATATTCCTCTCTCAGTTTAGGGACAATTTTGTTTGAAGATGAAATCATTTCAAAGACCACCCTGCAAAACGTGTAGGCTTCATTTCAGTACACCAGTAGCACCTGGGGAATCTGTTCTATGCATGAACGAGCTTGGGTGCAGCCGTGGGACTGGGTCTTCTGTGGTAATCACTTGTGTAAGAGTTTACAGGCTTAAAAAATGCAGTAGTTAGAGGAACAGGCAGGATCTGGCCCATAAAGAGACATGATGAAGTCGTTGCGGAAGGACTTGAGACTTTTTTTGTTTCTTTTGCCCTAGTTCTCAAAACCACCGTGTTCAGTCGTGGCACAGAAGGTGGTGCGTGGTTATCTGTGAGCAATTAGCTCCCCCCAGAAAAAGCATTTTGCCATTAGACACGCTGTGCTACATAAGGCTGCGATTCTATTTCCAGCAATAGAAACGTGGGAAGCAGAAGTCGGTTGCTCCCAGAAGGGTGAGGGCATGTAGCAGCACCGATGGAACTAGGTTCAGGCCACAGGTTTCGGAAGCACAGCCAATAAAAAAAGTATCAGAAAGCCATGGGATGTTGGCGCTAAGTCTACCTCAGTGAGCTTAGTATCGTTAGTTCTAACTCTCTCAGGTTGTCTTGGTTTTTATCTAGTGATTCTCAGTTCACTGGAAGCATTTTCGTGGGTTTGAATTGTAATTTCTTTTATTTTTCCATTCTTAGTGGGGGAGTGAAGAGGGACTGGGCTGGAGTCCCTCGGAAGCTGTACCAACCCGGTTCGAGGGGGAGTCACTGCGTGTGCGTGAGGACTACTGGTCCCCCGCGGGGCCAGCCAGACGCCACCGAGCACAGCGACAGGGGCGACCTGGATAACCCTCTCCTGGAGGAATACGACGGCTGCCATCCACTGGCCGACCAGTGTGTCCTAACAGTGTGATTCCGAGCGCTGGATCCAAGGGGGGCGTAGAGTCCTGCAGCAAAATGTTGCACTTTGGATGGGCAGCTCCATCTTTGTTCCCTTCCGTCTGCGCAAAGGGAGCGATAACAACCTCACGTTATTTGTGACTCTCTTTTAATGTATGGAGATGGAGAAGGAAACGCTTCAGCCAAGTTAGCGGCTAAAAAACCAGCAACAGGATGCTTTCTTAGTCCTTTATTCCTATGGTATTTTTACATCTGGCAGAAAACTGTAAGCTGCACAGCCTGAATTACATTTAAAAACTGATTTCTTGTGCAGTCAGGAAACAGACGCTCGTGCAGGGTGGCGGGTGGGATGTGTTGTGTTGTAAGGCAGCGAGGTAGCGAGCCCAAGAACTGCGGCAGCATCGCTGGCCTGTTTACGCACAGTCCTCCAGGTGCTTGAACTCTGCCAGCTGCAGCGTAGTGCTAATGCTTCTTCCCGGGCACCCCATTTACTCCAAAGAGTTTCAGGGGAGCAGGGAGAAGCGTGAATTTCTCCTACGATTAAGGCACATAGTATCTAGGTGTGTGGTTAAGTTATAAAGCGTTATCAAATTCTTGGAGTACAGAAGGCAAAGGTCATAGCTGTATTTCCTCATTTAGTGTTTGTATTAGATACTGTGCAAAGAAGATACTGAAAACCACCTATGAGGATCATTGGTTTATATTAACCTCTCCATCTTCGGCCTCTGATTCACTACTTTCAAACTACTCAGATCAGAAATCAGTAGTTTTAAATAGGCAGTAACGAAAGCTCCGTGGCAGCACGACTGTCCTGCTGCAACCTGCCTCCTGCTTCCATCCTGGGAGATGAGCTCCCGTCTGGTAGGTGTCCATCAGACCATAAGCCAAGGCTGGATGTCCCCTCACAGGGCCCAGCTCCCCTCCAGTCTGTACCCATCGTAACACAGCTGGCAAAATTGAGTGACTCCCAGAAGAGCAGGGCAAGTTATCACCACTTCTGTGCCGGGCTGGGAAGACTAAGGGAATAGCTGCGCAGGGCTTGGGTGCTGTAAACCCCAGCAGGGGAGCAGGAGCTGGTTTTTGTCAAGTCTACCATTAGAATCACTTTCCGGTGTAGCTGCAGCCTCAAGAGAGCTACCCAGATGACATGGAGTCCAGCAGCGGCACAGATCCATCCTGAGCTGCGTTCAGGTCTTTTCCTTAAGGCAGCTGCCACCTATGTATAAAGAGCCAAGAAGCATTTATAAACTCATTAGTTTTGAGTTATAACTGCCTTTAAAGAAAGGCCCACAAAGCTGGGTAATTAGTTAATAACTAGTGAGATTACAGGAGGCCTGGCAGCGTTGCTTCAAAGCAAGAGTCATAGCTGGATTGCAGCGACAGCGGGACACCGTTCGGCACTTCCCCCTGGGAAGTTTCAGGGAGGCTGCAGCTGCCGTGGGTGGGAGCCACGCAGCAATTTAAACATGCACGTGCTTAGTGGGGTAAGGGTTTGGGGGGGGGGGGCGGGGGGTTTTTGGTTTGTTTTTTGTTGTGTTTCTTTTCCACTGTAACCTTGACGAGAAGTCCTTTACAGCACCGTCGGTCATCGGGGGCAGTTGCATGTGGAGCTGAGTGTCAGCAGAGCCACTGCACATCGTCACGCTTTTAAAACTGAAACTTGGGCCTGGGCTTGAGCCCACTTGGGGAGGGCAGCAGGCTGCTCATTTCACACAAGGACCCTAAGGATAAGGTTGTGTAAAGTCCGCAGGAAAGAGCTGCAAAGTGGCGCTTCGTTGTCTCCACAACTTGGTGGCCATTACAAGTGGCAGCAGGTCATTTGCTTTTGGACACATCTCCTTTAACAAGAATTTGCATTTGGAGGCCAAACCGTCCCCCCAGATGATTGGCAAAGGCTAGATTGCTATTCCATAGTTTACTGTTTGGAAACACTGGGAGTGGAGGGGAGAAGTTTCTCTTGCACTAGGAATAAGTCATCTATTAAAGCAGACAAGGAGACTCCCTCACTGACCTGAAGTGCCCCAAGATTATCTTGTGTCTACTCAAAGGCTCAGCTCTCTTATCTATGCATCCCCTGATAGGAAAGGGTGGGGAGAAAAATAGCAATAGTTACGCAGGGGTCAAGTCAGCATAGACAGTGCTCTAATAAAGCTCACCATTCATCTGCAGTACATAATGTTTTATTAATAAAAGACTAATGCATCACAATCTCACCACGCCGTTTTGGTTGTTTTACTATTGCACTGAAGCTTCCCTTTTCCCGCAGTGGAGCCGGGGCCGGTACACGCTCCGCCAGGAGACCGTGCTGCCCACACCAGTCTAAACTGAACTCACTGGGAGTCAGTGCCACTCGGCTTCTCCCTGTAAATGCAGCTGAGCGGAGAACTGATTTACATCACGAACTAAGCTCTGGCCTGGAGGAAGTTGGGATTGTTTTAAGAACGACTGTAGGCAAGTCCAGTATAAGGCATTCAAGACAACTGTACGGTACAAACCGGCAGCCTAGACCTCCTCAGCCAGAGTAACGGTTGCAGCAGTTCCACATTACAATGAATACCTGGAATAACTTCAGAACAAAGAATGAACGCGCCATCCCTTGTGGCTCATAAAGGATAGCTGGCAGAGGGGCAGTGTCTCTGCGGGAGAAGACACCTCCTACAGCATTGGCTGACCTCATGATGCATTATCTAGTTCTGCCTTTTATTACAAGTAGATTCATTACACAACAAAGTAATGCATATTGGAAAAATACATTTTTACAATGACTCCAGACAAACATTGCAGATAAAATGCCATTGTTCTAAGACTTCCTTTTCTATTTCACAGAGGGAATTAGAAGGTTCAGTTATTCTTTGTCACTCGTACAAGCTTGCATTTTTTTTTAGAGACGAGTTTGCTCAGTACCCAACTCTGCTGGTTACAGGAAAAAAGAGGACTTGCCTATTAGCATTTGATCTACAACAAAGTCCAGCCTTGGCCGCCCTTATTGTTACGTGTTAATCTATAAGCACTAGGTGAGAAGTTGTACAAGCCGTGGATCTCCAGCACAGGAAGTCATTAAGGCATCTGTCAGCTTTTAGCCAGCAGCTTGCGATGCTGGGTCAGTACCTTCAACACCAAGGTTCTCACTCCACTTAGTGGCGTGAAACAGTGACTACACCGTTTTCAGATACACCAATTAAAACCTACGCCAGACCACATTTTGTGCTTGTGTAAGAGCGCAGGATGACTGCAATCAAAAGGAATCCAGTCTCGGAACAAAAAGCTACAGCAGGAACCACCACAGACTCCCATGCAGCCCCACGGAAGTGCCTGAAGCCTGGTGTGACAGCATCGCTTCCCAGGGACAGAAGTTGGTTTTCCACACACCCTTTTGTTCAACTCTTGGCAGATTTGAGTCTCAAATTAATAGCGACCACTCAAAGACAGCAGCGGTAAGAGGGGCGGGGGTTTCGGTCACAACTGCAGCATGCTACAAAGAGGAAGAGAGGTTGTTTGTGGAGTTAGAAATGCGTTGACCACTACTACGTTACCAAGGGCCTCCATTCACGTTTGTACCACCCTGCGGTGGAGCGCTGCCAGCAAAACTCCCCAAAAATCTCAGAGGTGGGAGAGTTCAGACCAACACAGGCAGAGTGCAGGAAGGCCTGAGCCCCACCAGCTGGCTGGGGGGGTGGGGAGCGGGGGGAAATCAGCCCCTTTAGCTGAAGCACTAGCACAGAACTAACTTGGGGTTTAGTTCCAGTTGTGAGCTTTTCCCTTTTAACTCTGGCAGAAAGCTATTTAGTGTTGGCTGGAAGGAAACTATCTCCAAGGCACTTTAAAATGATCAAATTTGCTGAATTCAGTTGCTTTAAATGTAATGAACGCTTCAGGCTGTAGGCTGGTTTATCAGTAACTACCTTTCCTTTCAGACTTCACTAAGAAACCTGGTATACAGCATTGGCTGTAAACAGCAAATTAGGAACATCGCGTACGGCTTCCCACATTTTTCCCAGAGCTTCAGGCAATTATAATTAATTTTAAAAAGAGCAACTAGCCAGCCTTAAACTTGCCCTTCAGTGAAGCTGAATTTTCACAAGATCTGTGTTTTTCACCATTTAAAAGGTTGCTTATTCTGTCAGAACCGAGCTCCCTGTGCCCTTGCCCTCTCCATCAGAGAAGTCACTGAAAAAAAATAAAAATGTTTAAATGCTTTAGCAATTACATGTTGTGCAGTTTTCCAATTCAGTAGAAGCCTGTAGGCTGCAGCCGTGGAGGAACA
Organism: Rhinoptilus africanus; assembly: GCA_013400135.1. NCBI lineage: Eukaryota > Metazoa > Chordata > Aves > Charadriiformes > Glareolidae > Rhinoptilus > Rhinoptilus africanus. The sequence continues at coordinate 219,220 of VXBO01004775.1, forward strand.
CTCCTCTACCACTATCCTTCAGTATTCCGAGCATACACTAGCTGCTCCATAGCGCTGTAGCTCCAAACAAGGAAGTCAACACAATGTCACGGGATACACTAGAGCCAAGACTTCTTTCACCGAATGCACTTTCTCGCCACCATCGTTATCTTTCACTCTAGAGACTCAAACATCTAGTCCCCTGCTTCCTAAAGCACAGTGTTTCCCATCATCTATTTCACTCAGAAAACCAAACTGTAGATTGCAGTTAAGTGCTTCAGACACGATTATTTTCCACCCCATTCACCCAGAGGTGCACCATTTGTATTAACTGCGTTACAGAAACCAGTTGCGTTACCCAGGGCATTCTGCTGGGACACTACAGCAGCAGACATTAAACAGTGAGGCAAATCTGTATTAGCATCCATTATTCTTCTCTAGTGTTACAAGGGTGAGATTCTAGTTACAATATATGCGTACTGGAAGATCAAAGTGCAGATCAAGTGAGACTTGATGTGAAATTCATCGTGCAAATGTCAGCAGTTTCACCCTCTCCCATCCTTTTCTCGTACAAGTTTGAGAAAACCCTCAAGCAAGTCTCCCGCAAAGGCAGGAGGCTGGTTTGCCACCTCATCTTACCCCGAGACTGACAACTCCCTATTCCAAGCAGGGCAATGCGTCACCAACTTGTCCATACTGTACACTGGAGATAACAGTCGTTAAATAAATGCACACCAGTTCATGGAGCAGAGATGAGCAATGCTGAGTTGAGTCTGAACTAGGTTCATTTCTTGGGATGAAGACAGCCTTAACAGGGTGTGTAGTTTTGCTCAAGTATGCTTTTTTCTTAACCCTGACTGAAGCCTTCGCCCAAACAAACCATAACCTCGTCTATCAGCAGTTTTTTCCTGTTTACTTAGACAACATGGTGATGGATTTTTGCAGGTTCAGCATGTTTAAGAGAGCACGGCTAGCCTAGACCAAGGAACTGCAGCTTATTCCAAATGCCCGGCACCGCACTGCCAGTTCAGATTCCTTCCTTCAAGGCCAGAGGCTTCATGTTAATGGTAAGCGTCCAAATACGCTCCCACTCACCAGCAATCCTGCTGAAGCTGGACCCAAATGTAATGCCTAGAGGTGCAGCACACTTCACACTGGTAGGGTCGCTGGCTCTCCTGCAGCAGTTAACCAGGGCCTTTAAACCAAAAGGAAAGTGCTACTCTCCCTCATGGGATTCATAATGCACTTCAGCATTTATTGCCGTATTGCGAGTTAGTCTACTTCACCAGTTTTAGTGTTTCTCCATTTAGCATATGCTTAGGCCTTTCTGTGCAGTTATGTTCATTTATACAAGTTTCATGAATTGGAAGGACTAGCAATGTAAATATGAAAGTGCAACAAAGACTCTAACAGCTCTAGCAGGTATGAGCAAGAGTATTTGCTGGCTAAAACAATCTTGCGCTTCTCTTGAACATGCCAAAGCTAATGAGACGTTTACTGAGGAGGTATCAAGATCTGGGTCTGCAATTCTGACTGCTTTGCATCAGATGTTGTAAAGCTTTCTGTTGTAAGGCCACAATTCTCAAGCTATGCTCAGAACTACTCCCGGTTTTCAAGAGTTTCTTGAACTGAACAGTGGTTGCAACAGCTCAGTCTAGCTTCACAAGAAGTCTTCTCTAGAGAAAGGGAACATTTATCTTTAAGACAAAGCAAAGAAAGATACCTGGTTACCCTGAAACTTAATGCCATCTCTACTAAGCAGCCTGAAAGCCACAGGACTTAATAGAGTTGCTCAGTGCAAAGCACCATGTCAAGGACAGACCTGTTTCATGTTGATTCAAACATCAGCCTAACAATTTTAGCTTCCATATCCCACTGCAACTCGAAGAGGGTCCAAATTCTTTTGTCACTTGGTTTCAACGATCCACTCGAATTCCTAATGAAGTCTATCACAGCCCAATACACTTACAGTCGTACAAAGTCATTTATACCAGAATATATCATAACAGGGTCCTTAATTAGTTCAGTCTATTGCAGAAGACATGTATAGGCCTCCTCTTCCCTATCCAGAGGGCTTGTAAGCAGAGCTGCTGTCAGGAGCACTGACTGGGAATCCCTTTACTTCCACAGCGTACTAGGAGACTCCTCCCAGAGTCAGGACATCAAAGCAGATGTTGCAAACTCGAACTGGCTTGTTCAGATCAAATTTTATGATAGGAATCTCCTTTGTTGAGCACTTATGGCAGAGCAGGCGTCCACAGTGTCGGCTGTCAATAGAAGAGGGGTGGGAGAAAAGTGAGTTCACTCGTGAGCACCAGGATTTTACTGTTTGGTATTCTTCAATGATAGTATCACTAAAAACGTTCAGTATGAAGCGCTACATGTTTCTCGTATCTTCTGGTATCTCATGTAATAACTGGATACTAGCACTAAAAGACACATGCTGCTTCTATAGGAGTCAGTCACCTAGTACTACTTTAATTGATGCATGTGCAGTTTCTCTGGAGCCCTGGGCAATCTGACCTGTGCCAAGAGATAAAGCTGAACTTCCATCTAACCCAGCATATTCTGTAGAAGTTCAGACTGGTTAAGAAAATGCAACTCTTGTCTCCACAAGAGCAACTCATGTCAGCACCTTCTGTCATTTCCACATTACAAACATTACCCCAAGCCTGCGCTGGCAGTAGCTGTACAAATCCGTCACCCATTTCAGAGCAAGTCAGCCCCACTGCTGAAAGCAGCTGTCCAAATCCCCTGTTTCACTACTGGAACTTTGACATGATTTCTCATTTCCAACCAGAGTATTAATTGTAAAAACTCCCGAGAACACAATTTTAGTTAGACCACAAGTTACTGATCTGGGACACACAATGTTTCAGCTGGATTACTAGCTATATACCTATGTTAACATGGAGGTTTCCTGAACAACCAGAAGGAACAAGCCTGGCTACATTTGGAAAAGGAATCTGTTTCCTTGTAAGTACAGCAAGATGTGTCATATTACCAGTGATGCTTTCTTGTCGTGACTCCAAATTTGGCAGTGCATTCATAGCAGTTGGAGCCATCACACCAGGGAGGTTCTTTTGTCAGCATATCTGTTAGAGGCAAAAATGTAAAGGCAAAATGGGCTCAGACACCTCTTGAGTACACTGTAACATTAAGGAGGCCTTTTTCTAGTTCTAGATTGCATCCAGCAGAATTGATTTAACTGCTCTTGCAGTAGCTGCACCCTTGTTTGTACAAAACGTGATGCTGACAAAAGCAACTATACACAGCAACTACATAGCACAAGTTAAAAAGCACTATCTAGGTTTTAGGCTACATTAGACTGTAACACCAGACAAGTCTCCATGTCTGTCCCTCCAGAAAGAGTCGTATTTAAGTTTAACAGGTCTGCACTGCGCAACTTTCAGTTGATCATGAGAAAAATTAGTATTTCTACCCCTCCATTTAAGGTAGCAGAATATTCAGAAGTTCAGCCCCTCTGAAATGACTGTGATGGAAGTCAGATGTCCAGAGACCTTGCCTCCACCAAAGTATCTCAGAAGCAAAAGCTAACAGCCCCTTCCAACTGCAGCAAGCAGTACTTACCTAGCAACCTAAAGAGAAGCTGTTTTGTAGCAACTTGGTAGTTGAAGATATTGACTCCTTGATTATTGTTAACTCCAAGACGAGCCCCAGCTCTCACTATTGCACGACACAAGTTAGCGTTTCCCTTCATGTAAGCCAACAGCAGCACTGGAAAATAAAAGCCAGATACTTCCCTGTTAACAGAATGGTAGGTCTTGTGTTACACTCAGTCCAGAGTAGGAACTTTATTTCGTTTAAGTTTGCATCTTACTGTATTTAACATGCTACTGCCAATTATTTCAGCAATTTAGAAGTGACTTGAGAGACTTTCAAGTTTAAGAGCTGTTGAATCCCACCTACCTGTGTTTCCTTCAGCATCAGGCTTGTCTAGAGGGTATTCTGGCATACACTCCAAGAAGAGGTCACAAATGGCTGCTGCATTATCTTTCCCGTATTGCCCCAAAATATGCATTGGTGACTGGCCTCTGGGGAAAAAAAGTTTGCCATCCTGATCAAAGTCTGCTTGCTACCACAGTTACTCATCCAACTCATTCTTTTCCAAGTTAGGTGTACCATTGTATAAGTCTGAACTGAAGTACCTCAGTACATCATACACAACTGCCTACTTCAACTGGCTTTTCTTGGTACACGCAATTTCCATACAGCATGCTCTGCACACTTCACTGTAAAATTCAGTGGAGAAATACTATAATCCAAGCCAAATCTTTGGCATTTTATTAATCTAGTCATACCACCACATATTTTAAAATACACTATGGTTCTTTTAGCCTGTTAGGACTATACTAATTACCTAATATTAAAGGCTTCTGCATCTACATTGCACTCTGTGAGGAGGACCCGGATATTGTTTAGACGGCCATGCATCACTGCCAGATGAAGAGCTGAAAAGCAGAAGAGAAGTTTCAAGAATCTGAAGTAGTCAATGTCAGCAATAATTACAGCCTGATAACATTAAGTGCTCTCCTTCCACTTCCCCCACCCTTCCCTCTCCAAAACTCCTTTCACCAGCTTTCATTTCTTGGACTTTCCTTCTCCTTTTCATCTTTGAAGAGTGAGCCCCTTCAGTGAGCTCTCTCTACCACTAGGAGATATTATGATTAATAGACCTACTGGAACATTTACATCTACTTGTAAATCTTTAGAAGTTTACCATTATTTCCATTTTCATCTACAGCTGCAAAGTCTACGCCATTCTCCAGAAGGACTGAACAAATTGTGGGCAAATCTTGCTGGGCTGCTAAGTGAAGAGCAGTCTGACGGTGCTTAGTCAGTTCATTCACCTGGGCACCTGCAAGCAGCTGTCAAGATGCAAGAAGGAATATGTTCAAAGCTGTTTCCAGGGCTATTAGCCAAAAGTTTACTTCTGTGAACAAAGCACACAAGACTCAACTGAACAGAGATACTTCTAGGCCTCCAGCAGATATAAAATGCTGTCACCACTGAGCTGCTGCAACTTGTGTTCGTGTTCAAATCTGCACACGAAGTGCAAGGTAAGGTTCTTCCTTTAAAGTGAGCCATGCCACCTCGTGGCTGCTGCAAATCACACACACACATACAAAGGCTCAGCTAAGTGCAAGCTCAGGGAACTTTATGCAAGTCTGAGTTCTGTTACAGAAAGAGTGGTATCACCTTCAGCTGACTTCTCCAGCCTACAGGCAATACGCATTAAGGCAGAATGTGCCTTTTTAAGTAGAGGAAGAACAACTCTCCAGTACATACCAGATTACGCACAATGATCTCTGAGCCAGCTTGTACAGCCAGGTGGAGAGGCGTTAGTTTGGAGGCATCCTGGACCCGGGAGTTGACATTAGCCTGTACGCTTATCAGGAACAGCACGCTCTCAATGTCCGAGTTCTGAACAGCTACGTGTAGGAAATTCCGACCTTTATTATCAACCTGTGGCAGAAAGGGCATGTGAAATGAAATCCATTATTTCTGTAGAACAGCAAGTTGATACAGCAGGACACATTTTCACTAAGATATCCTTGCTCCCTGTATTTGAGGTGAACTGTAGAGTCATTCTTTTCACTGCTTGACATTAGAGACTTATTTGATAGATGTGACTATAAAATAACTGAAGTGAGAAATTATCAGCTGCAACTGCTCACTCTAGCCTGCTTCAGACTACTTTATAGCCTTGTCAGTTCTTGACCACACTCTGGAGAGTATTATGACAGACAAAAGGTTAACAGCTGTTGTAGTAAGTACTGAGCAGCAGTTAATGATAAACTCAGTTAAGTGAAACAAACTCGAGTCAAGTTGGCAGTTAACACCAGAGAAGCAAGCAACATGCAATCCTGCCACACTGGTACAAAGTGGCCACTGATTTTCTGGCTTAATACCAAGTGCACATTGTTGTTCGTATTTGCCTTCAAGGTGATGTTAAAGCATATTTAGAAACAGCTGTATTTCTAACCACCTTTTACATATGTTACAAGAGCTCTCTAAGCACTCCAATACTTTACTTGGAATTAGGCTTACATGGGGTAGAAAGAAACTCCTGAACAGCTGCCTGAAGTGTCACACCAGAAGCCTGAAGATACAGTTGGAGGTTTTATAGTTCAGCAGTGCAGCACAGCACCTATTATTCAGTTATTTTAGGTCAGGGTTTCTACTCTGCATAGCTTTAGGAAAGCTAGGTAACAGGTTATTTTTCTACTAGTCCAGCACATGACAAGAGTAGAGTTAGAACTGCCTCTTTACATGCCCGTTCCTCAATTTAGCACTGACAAGATGAGACTGATGAGACACTTGATGTTCTTACTCATACATAGCACGTACACACCTACAGTTTCCTAATAAATCCTGCTACAGAAAACCAGCATCTGGCAAATGCCATTGCATGTAAAACCACAAAAGCATAAAGCAGAATTTGCCTGTGGAACACTTGTTACCACGGACTAGAGCAGTAAGACCACCAGCACGCTTTGAATACTCCCAGCTTACCTGTTCAGCAGCTCCTGGCTCCCTCTTCAAAATTGCTTCAGCTGCTTTGTTATTTTTATACGTCATAGCACATGCAAAGGGAGTCATTCCTTGCCTATCACGTACATTTAGCTTAATATCTGGATGCGAAATCATAAGCTGAATGATAACATTATGTTGGTTGCTAATGGCAACATGGATTGGAGTTCTTCCTTCTGCATCCTAGAAGGAAACAAGGAAGTCTGTTATATGAAGATTCTGCAATACCCAAATCCTTCCCTAACTACGAAAAGTAGCGGAAGCTTATTAGTTTAGTTCTGTGACATACCCAGCTGCCTACGGCTGGGACACCAAAACAGTTGCAGTGGGAGCTCAAATCCACAGTGCCAGTGAAGCACGTTGGTATTTGTTTCTCCAGCTCGGCTGACCTCAGTCCTGTGCTATAGAGCTATTTAGCCAGCTCAGAGTAACATTTCCCATGCAGTCAGACATTTTGGGGGCAGAGATGAGCATTCCAGACTACAGCCAAGCATTCTAAGAAAATGTTTTCAAACTAATAGTAGTCTGCAATATTTGATGTTAATATTTTATTAACAACTTGTAGAATTCAATTTTTATCTGAAAGAACGATGTGCAGACTACATTATACAAACCTGAAGTATCATTTCCATAGATTCAGCACTGCAGATATTTTCCTAGCTTGACTCTCAGCCACTAGTGCTAAGTTTTCTGGAAGCTAAACACTTGGAACTTCCCTCACTGAAAATACAACAGCATCAGGCATGTTTGTTATGCAAACAGTATATTAAAGCCTAGCAAATTCAAATAGGGTGTTTAATCGCTTGTCTGTACCAAGCAGCAGTTTACAGCCACAGCTGCTTTGTGACTGTCTTCTGTGTCTTTGATGTCATTTTCAGTTGCATCAGGACCTAGAAATATTATGTGCTCATTTCTTTTGTTGCTATTTGTCAAGCTTCTGTTTAAGGATTACTGTGTAATCCAAAGTGAAGCGTAACTCAGTTACCTCACCTCAGTTTACTCAGCAACAGACAACACTTCCCAAACATACTAACAAAGTAGAGTATTCTGTCATTTTACACTAGAGCTGATCTAATGATTAAACGCAGCAGGTAACAGCCCCGCTCCTGCCTTTAATTCACACTAGGGACAGAAGACTTGAATTCCAATCATTGTATCAGAAAACTGATGCTGCAAGTAGTGTTCTGTGTCATTATTTTCCTTCAGTGTGGCTTCCTGAATTTGAATTAATCCATCATATGGGCAGGTAAACACTAGATTTGGTAACAAGGGACAGGAAAAATAGTAGAACTGTAGCCAGTCCTCACGTTGACTCAGCCATAATAGAAGGATGCTCTTTTTCTTATCTAGCAAAATACACAGCTAAGAGAGAAGTTTGTTTTCACTACATTAGAGGCAAAGAATCATCTTCAAAGAAGCTGCACAATTTCTCTACCTACCTGAGCATTGACATTGGCACCAAACTCCAAAAGGCACTGGATCACCTCTTCTAGTCCCCAGCAGGCTGCCAAGTGTAGGGGTGTTTGTCCATCATGAGCTTCCTCTTCTCCTTCTCCATTTGGGCCTGGCTTCCTGGGACTATTCACATCACAGCCACTAGAACAAACACAGTACAGTCAATTTATTATGTTTAATCCAGATTTAAACCGTTCCAAACATGGGTCAGAAAAGTTTGCAGGAGCTGATCTAGCAACTGCTGACACATTCTACATAAGCACAAGTTCCTGGTTTTAGTTTGACTTTTGTCACCAGGAACATGATGCTAATATAGGTAAAAATGTCTCAGATAAATCAGATTTCCATAAGTCCACCCACCAGACAAAAGTCTAATGAAGGCACATACCTGTTACTGACTCAAATTAGCATTCAGTTAATTTATGCCAGGAAAATACATACATGCACATTAGCAGGTTTGTATTTTAGAAGAGGGTCTGACCTGCGAATAAGGAAGCATGCTATTTGTTCATTGTTTTCATCAATAGCTCTATGAAGAAGAGTTTGTAAGCAGCCACTTGGTCCCGACCCCCAACAGGTTGAATCACAGCCATGCCTAACCTGGAAGGAGAAGCACAATGAGGCAGTGAAGGGGTTTTTTTATGTCTCCAGCAGGCTCCTACTACTTTATATAGTCCCTTACTAATACTTCTGAAACATTACCCCTTTGAGACAGAATTTGAGATGCCTTATCTATTTCTTGCGACAGCCATTGAATTTCAGGAAGCTACTTTAATATCTTCCTGACCAATATTTTATTGGTCTACTATATAATACTTAATTAGGTAGTGTTTACTAACAATTCCGATATTCACTCATATACCCTGAACAGACAGGTCTTAAGCCAGTTTGGGTAACACCTCGCTTTCAGCCATGACAAGCACCTAAAGCAAGTCCAGCAGCATCGGCAGACGTTGCCTGTGAAGGCCTGGCCCCTTTACTTCTTTCCTACACCGTTCAGCTAAACCAAAATAGTTTCTTCCAGGAACTGTATTTCTAATATTTATAGTCTTCTACTACAGAAGTAATTAATGCAGCACTAAGTAAGACTTGTTCCACTCCATTTTACAAAATATTTGAAAGGTTTATACACAAGCAGTTTCAGTGGTGACTCCTTAGTCTTATCCAATAGCAGCACAAATGGCCAAGTACAGTTATGAGATGTATTTCTCAGCTCATCAGCATGGCTTTTAAGTAGCTGTGTCTAGTAGACAATGACTGGATATCAGAGACAAAGCTTTCAAGTTCCACCTAAACATGAGAAGGAACATCTTTCCTCTGAGGGTGGCAGAGTCCTGGCCCAGGCTGCCCAGGGAGGTGGTGGAGTCTCCGTCTCTGGAGACATCCCAAACCCGCCTGGAGGCGTTCCTGTGCCCCCTGCTCTGGGTGACCCTGCTCTGGCAGGGGGTGGGACTGGGGGTTCTCCAGAGGGCCCTGCCAACCCCACCATTCTGTGATTCTCTGTAACTTCCTTATAAAGGAGACATAAAGAGGTCTACTTATGTCTCCTAAGAAGTCTCCTGATGAATCACCTATAAAGTAAATAGTCCTAAATGTAAATATAAGCCTTTAAAGGCCTTCTTGATGGAACTTTAAGATGCAGTAAAAGCCACCACATACATACGCGTGTTCAGTTTTATTCAGGAAGCCTATCATTACACAAAATGATGGTTTTAGTAGATCCTTACTCTTTCCAGAATCAGGAATCCAGATGTCACATTCTATACTTTCATTTGAGTGGCTGCAAGGTATTAGACTACAGTGTTTATAAAAGATTTTGCAAGAAAAGGGAACTTCTGGTGAAGAAAAGAGCTTGTAGAAGTTTGATAGAGGTATAGGACTACCCTGTTCTTCTCATGCATTGAGTTTGTTTTTGCTGATGAGCCCTTTGCTGCTAGCAAGACGCACAGAAGTGAGACTAAATTAAGTCAACTGACAGTCTTACCAGAGTCGATGCAATATCTTCCAGGTTATTTTCTAAGGCAAGCCATAAAGGAGGATTTCCTTTCTCATCTGGCACAGACATGTCTGCTCCCCTGGTACAAATAGCATCAACCACAAGAGGGAGCTGGTTTTTTATAGCTAGCTGTAAGGCTGTCTCTCCATCCTGTGTTCTGAAATAGGTACAGTTTGAAGTGTGTTACTACAGTATTATAAAGTTAGGCCTCCTGTTACAGTAGTTTATTGTCAAAATCAAGAATTATATCCTCATGTGTCTATTTTTGCTGCAGCAAGACCATGTCTCTACAGCCAAGCAAATGCTTCGTGTTAGTCTTTCATTACAGCTATGTAGTTTACCCTTCTCCCTACTTTCAGTAGCAATTGATTTGTAAAGTTTGAAAAGCGTGTTAATGTTCTTAGCTCAGAGACACTGTCACTTCCTTATGTGCAGCCATCATTTGAGGACAGTTCCTTCAAAGCAAGCCTACTGCCACAGAAGCAGACAAATTTGTCTGCACTGTGATAACGCTACAAGCAACCGTCAGAAATACCAACTGTTTTAAAACTGAAGTCAGAACAGCAGTATTAGGCAGTTTGTACCCATGATATTCATTACAGCATATATCACAAATTTCAAGGACAGCCTGAGTTCCACCTAAACATGAGGATGTTTTGTTTAGTCTTGTATCGACGTGTCTGGAGATAATCATCAAGTCCTATCAGAATTTTGTTGCTGGAGCTACACGTGATGAGTTTAGATGGTAGAAAACATGCAGTTCCAACAAGCTGGCAAACAGATGAGACTATAGACCACATCTCTAGGACTTCAGAATCTGTTACAAAGGATCCTGCTCTACCTAGAATTAAGTGGCACCGCGCTCTGCAGCTTCAAGAGGAACTGATCAATGGAGCTATACATATGTCCAAGTTCACTTATGTAAACTCTGAGCCGAAAATGGTGCCATAAAAAGCACCAAATGCATAATTACATAGAAATCATGATTTGAAGGCAGCCATGACTACCCATCTCCTAAATACACACCCAGTTGAGTGTTGTATGAATTAAGATCTTACCTGACATTTATATCTGCCTGATGCTCCAGCAAAAAGAGTGCACTCTTACTGTCTTGCCTCTGTATTGCCATATGTAGTAGAGTCTGTCCGTCTGACATTGTGTCATTGATGGACGCCCCAGATCCAAGCAGCTGAGCTGCTATTGTGTGCATGCCTAAAGAGTTAAAGCTCATTAGTATTTTACCTTCAGTTCTATAAAATGGACACGCTGAGGATTAGAAGCTTGAAGCTTTATTTATTAATTTTATGTAATTACAGTAAGAGATTTACTGTATCAATGCTAGAGCCTCTTAAAATTCACATAAATGAGCTAAACCAACTCAGGACTCTACCCAGCTTGAATATTCAGACTTACTGAATGTTGCTTGAGTCCTTTTGGTCTTGCTTAAAGACACAAGCTACGGCCTTGTATAAAGAGCCTTCCCATTAGTTCTGCCAACTTAAATGTAGTAGAGTGCTCTTTAACCATACCTCGTCTAATCCTTCATATTGCTTCAGATTTTTGTCCAACATACATATTAATTTTGGTATTGCATTCATAAGCTATTCCCTCAAATATTACTATATTAGATATTTAGCTTAGTTCCTCCTCCTCTATCTCAGAAGCAGAACAGGGCAATAGTACAGAGAAAGCTATGTTTTAGTTTCCTTTTGTTGGAAAGGAAAGTGAAAAGCCTGGACAGTGAAGATGTTTGTTACGTATGGATGACATCTAGGACTCCTGTACAGAGCAACACCACTAAGCATTCTGCCTCATCTCTTCCGTGCAGAGTATGAGTAGCCATCCCCCACAGAGCTGCTGTTTCCATCTCAGCAGGACCGTATGTAAATTAATTCAGTAGTGACCACACCACCTTCTTTTGGCAATGTCCTCATTGTCACTCGACTGCAAACAAAAGTATCTCATTTTCCCCAAAACATTCCCCTCCACATTTCAGACAAGAAAGCATCTTTTGAATCAGGACTTCAAGTTCCATTTCCCTTAATATCTACTTAAGGTAGCTCGCCTTCCCTTTGTAAATGTCGGCACCACTGTATTAACCAGCACCTAGAGCAGTTAGCCACGAACAGACAACACGGTGATCTGATATGAAAACTACCAGGGAGTGGAACAACTCCACAGAACTGCAAGTACAGTTGTGGGCAAGAGCCTCAAGGCTACTTGATAGTGAACAAGAGAAGCTGTAGGGGCTACAAGTCTATCAGTAAGTCAGATGCAAACATCCAGTTTTAGAAGCTGAAGAACCATTTAAAGCTCTCCTTGACAGCTTCACTAGCAGCACAAGCCAGGACATGAACACACACCTGTTGGTTTGTCTTAAAGAAGACTTATCCACATCACGTGGACATCAACAGCTTCCATATCTTTGTAAATTCTCATCTTGTTTTGAAGGCACATACCTGTCCAAAGAGCCAATCCCAGCACAGTCTGGTCTCTCGAGTCCTTTAGACTAAAATCAGGAATAATTTGCAAGTTGTTGGTAGCATGAAGAGCATTAGCTAGAAAAAAAAAGCATAAGGAATTAGAGTATTCTTGTACTTGACTTGCAGTTGGACATTTAAAGCTGCAGGAGTAGCAATGTCACATTTTGAAGTGGGCTGTTTGAAAGATCCTAGCAAGATACCTTCAGTTTCCCAGATGCAGTACTGCTTTGGATTCGGGCAGTATTGCCATTACTGCCTAATCTTAATACATATACTAAAAAACATTCAACTTTCTAACTAAAAGACTTAACCTGCCCCATTTCTACCTCCACTGCCAGAGTGGTGCATACTAAGTTCCGAGAATGACGAGTGAAGGCTATACTGCAAGACGGCGGCTGCATCCCTCCTCCTCAGCTCCCTGTGACAGGGGACATCCTCCCAGGCTCACCTACTTCCTCTAAATCACACTTATAGAAGGAGACAAAACAGGCCTTGCTTCAGCTGTCAAACTCCCTTCCTGCTGCTAGAAACGAACAGCTGAACTAGTAGCATTAATTGTTATCTGCTAGTATTTCAAGACTCAAGTCTCAACTCTACTACAATAACTAGTATTACCCTGTACAAAATCCTCTTACTGAAAGAGTTGAGGGAGGCAGAATTCTCACCACAGAAAGATGTCTTTATCCGTATTTGATTCCAGCGTTTACCTGAATGAAATGCTTTGTCAGGGAGAGAAAAGGGATCTCAGTCGTACAGCTGGAATGCAATCCGGGGCTAAGTGTTCAAGCCCAGTATCTACAGTGGAGAATTTAGCAACTTTTATGGGCAGGTTGACTTTCTAGTCTTAACAAGTAGATGATTTGAGTTTAAGACTACATTTATCCAGTCTTACTAATTGCTCCACCTAAACAATGTTCATAGGAAGACATGCTTTATTGGTAGTTTGTTAAAACACAGTTTGGATGCCATGTTGACAAACCAATCAGCTACAGCATCAATACAGTCTGAACCAGGAAAACCCTACCTTTTTGTTCCAGGATGACTGACACCACATCTGGGTGATTGTAAGCAATAGCCATGTGAAGGGGAGTTTGCAGATAAATGTTCTCCGCTGTTGGAGAAGATGCATCCTTCTGACAAAGCACTGCTTCTGCCGTCTGGATGTTTGGATTGGCTCCTTGTTGCAGAAGTTCTGCTGTCAAGTTTGCTAGGCCATGCCTACAGGCTGTATGCAGTGGTGTTTCTCCCTTTAATAAACAGAGCAGTAGGTTAACAGCTTGAGACATGAAACCCAGAAGAAAAGTATCTTTTAAACTACTATGACCAGAAGAACTGGTCAGAAGACCAGAACAAACTTGAGCATAGGAAGTTCCACCTAAACATGAGGAGGAACTTCTTTACCTTGAGGGTGGCAGAGCACTGGAACAAGCTGCCCAGGGAGGTGGTGGAGTCTCCGTCTCTGGAGACATTCAAAACCCGCCTGGACGCGTTCCTGTGTAACCTGCTCTAAGGTGGCCCTGCTCTGGCAGGGGGGTTGGACTAGATGATCTACTAAGGTCCCTTCCAACCCTAGGATTCTATGAGTCTATGAACTGGTGTTAAAGAGCTTATGTCCTAGGAGTTGAAGCTCCTTAGGATTTCCAAACTACTTGAGTTAGCCTGTATTAAGGACTTTATTACAACAGGCCCTAAGGGAAGTTTAAAAGTGTGTTAACAACTGGTGATGCTGCAAGAACAGTGCCACGAGAATGCAACAGCTGTCTGATCACTAATAAACATCTGAAAACATGCAAAAGGCTCTCAGCAGGTGTTCCAACTTGCTTTAAGCTATGGTTAGCAACAAGAGCTCTCTGCTGTCTTATTTCTGAAGAGAAATAAGGAATTTTTCAGACTATAGTCTGTAAGTTTCTGCTTTTACCCATTTGTTTTGGTGGTTGACTTTTGCTCCATGAGTTGCTAGGAAGAGAGAAGCCGCCTCATTTCCTGCACCAGCTGCCCTCTGAAGCAAGCAGTTTCCTAAAAAAAAAAAACCACCCATGAACACCATTAGAGCGTTATTCCAACCACACTGTGACATTATCCAGTGTGTTGGCACCTTCACCACTATCTTACAACATTAAAATTTGAAGCCAACAAGGAAAATCCTACCATTGCAATGCTGGACTGCCACATATGCTACCATTTAGCAATTATACATTTTGAAACTGTAAAGAGGATGTTAGGACCTGGCAAGGAGTCCAGATTTTCTGTCACTTCCTGCAAGTCAAACTCAGCTTGGGACCCGTTAAGTGTTCCAGCTCTGGCTAAAGCTACTACCACCTACCATTTATTATGCAGCAAGTGCTGCTGAAACCTCATTTAGCTCCTCAGAGTGCAGTTAGCATTAAGCAATTAAATTACAAGCCTTCCACCTACACAGAAATACAAACCTCTGTTTTACCTGTCACTGTGTCTGGAGCATCTGTATTGCTGCCTCGTTGGATCAACCTTGCTGCAAAGCTGTTCTCATCAAATGAGGTTCCATTTACAACAGGGGCATCCTCAAAAGGGTTTACAGACTGATCAGACGATACAGTGATATACTGAACTGCAAGCCACAGAGCTGTGCTTCCTTCATGATCCTTCAGCTCCAAGTCTAGTCTAAAAATAAAAATTAACGTTCCTCAATTTATACATTTAAAAGTGGTCCTCGATGCAGCTAAAGTTTCAAGTGTCATAACAGCTGTACCAGTTTATCTAATACCTCACTAACAAGTGCTGCTTGCCAAGAACCATACTGTAGCTCCAGTTACTTCAGAGAATTTGTGAATACTCTGAAACAAGTAAGACACCTTTTATTCACTACTAGATTTAAGCCCATTGCCCCCAGGACAAGCACGGCCCTGGCAGATTTGTGCTCCCACTAACTGTAACAAAGAGGTGAATCCTCTTGTATTCAAGTAAACTGAACAAGAATTGCAAATTCAACTACAAAGAAACTGAGTCGAATGAACTCTTCTGCTTCATCACCCTAAAAGTTACTTGTATTAGTTTTAAGCAGTACCCACCTTGAACTCCAGAATGTATTCAGATATTTTTAAGAGCTTTATTACTCCCTTTAGCTCCACTACTAATTAAGTTATTGCTGCATTATTTCACCTATCCCTCTTTGAAAAACACAGAGATGCAGTTTGCTTCCTCTTTACAGTAGGGCAAAAACGTACTTGGCTTTTGGCATTGTTCTGGCATCTTAATTTTGCAAAGCCTTTATGCAATTGGATCCCAAGCCTATTGCTAGCCTTATTATATAAGGCAAAAAGGCACAGAAGAGTTGTTAAACTAGTTTTCATATCTCCATTGTACAAGGTAACCTCAGTTTTTTACATTTAAGTGAGACTTACTGTTTGCACTGGAGAAGCTGGCTGAATACAGGTTCATTCCTGACCACGATTGACACATGTAATGGGGTCCTGGAATTAGAGCAAAGTACAGCCACATTAGTGAGAGGCTCTGGATTTTGTCCATGATCACCAACAGATTTATGGGGCTAACTTTTGTCTCTGCTTTCAGAAGTGCAGGAGCACATCTTGAGAGAAAGAGCAATCTCCCTTTTAGTGGGCATGATTCCAATGAATTCAGCAGGAAGCAACTCTTTACACTCACGTAAGAGCTAACCTTCAAGGAAAAAGCACTTTCACCCATCAGATGAGCTTCACCCATCAGAGTTGAGTAGTTGATATACTCTAAGTCTTCTACATCATTTTATGTACTTGTTTGCCAGCCAAACCTAACCCGTAAAGCATTTTTCAGGCCCTACATTTCAGATAAACACACTGTAGCTACTAGCTCTTTATGATAATTTCAGTTTCACTGACAGCTCCAAAGAGAATTACCTCTCAGGAATACTATTTGTCATCTTAGCTAGCTTGCTTTACTGTTTGGTGATTCAATAAAGGCAAGCTAATTGTGTGCCATGTGTTTTAATACTTTCTACAGCTGGGCTGTGTTTAATTGGTCATGACAGGCTATCATTCAGCCTGCAAAGGTTTCCGCTTTGAGTGCTACCCACACAGGTCTCAAACTGAATTAATGAATTCACTTTTCCTGCTTCCATTATCACCTGTGCTTTGCTGGCAGAGCTGAGACGATTCTTTGTAAGCTACATTCAATCACCACAGTATTATCTGGTAAACCAGCAGACCTTACTTCACCCACTATTTACCTTCCTTTGCTGTCCTGCATATTTGGATTGGCTCCAGCCTGCAAGAGGGACTCTGCTATCTGTGCCATCTCTGCCATGACATCTGGCAAATGCTTCTTGGGGCTGTACGACGCCACAAGGTGCAGAGGTGTCTCCTGGTCTCCCAGCGTAGCAGCATTCACACGGGCACCGTTTTTAATGAGGAAGTTTGCTGCAAATTTATCTCCTTTTGTGAAACAAAACAAGGTTATTTATGGATATATACTTTGTACATGCTATGTACTTCATGCAAGTCCAGACACTGGATGCACACGATTTCCCTCCATACTATACAATCATTCCAATACAAGTGTCAGCTCCTAGAATGCCCTACCACTAGGTAACTTCAAGAACGCTTCATTGCAAAGTCAGGATTAAAATATTTCATAACAACTCCTTGGAAAGCGTGTTGTGCCCAGAGGTTACATGTGACTCAAGTTCACACATTAGTTTACTTGTTATGGTGATACTGAGTTTGCTAGTTCCTCTATCAAGATAAATCCATTGCTGCTTTAATGCACAACTGGACAAATTGTGAGATGAAACATACAAGTAGTTTTTGAACAAAAGGTGCTATTCCAGAGCATCAGTCAGAATGTGTAGTTGAAGTTAGTCAACATCTGTTCAGTCTTGCTACATAAACAAGCAATAACACACCTTTCGCTCTTGAAAGTTTAGGTCAAATTATATATAGGGTAAGGACTTCAACAGTTAGACCCACCATGCACAGTATTCCTAAGAACTCCCTCTTGAGAGCTTCTCAGAAGTCAGAACTTATCCCACTTCTGTACACAAAACCTTGGACTTGAAACACCATTAACACTAATTCCCCTTATCCAAAGAGTACTTTGAATAGACATATTCACAAGTTGCTTGTCCTGAATGCAAGACTGGAGAACAAAGACAACTGTTCGCCTTTATCTCCGTCAGCAAAAAACAAAATCCCATTTTCTGATTTCCACATCTGACATTCCCCCACACTCCGGTGGTCATAAAAAATAAGAATCATGAGACAAGTTCAGACAATTTGCTTTAGCTCCGTTTCCAGAACATGTGATTATTAACAGTGATTAATTCACTGAAGCTTTGGTTACTGAAAAGCAAGCATTCATTCTCAGAGCTCTAGCATAGACTGGAAGCAGACATTGAAACTAAAGGACAAATGCTAGTATTAAGGGCAGCCTGCTGCAGTCTGTCTAGCGTTTTATAGGGCTGCAACCATCACAACACTGACCTATGCCTAGGTGGTCTCCTACTCCTGCTGATGAAGTTTCATTCACAGGATCAGACACCAGCATTACCCTGTTTAGATAGGTAGGAGATTAAATGAAGAAGCTGGGAGCTGCATTTTGAACTCATGTAACTTAAACTACTTTTAAGAGTCCAGAAGAGATTGCTGTTTAAAATAAACTTATGTTTTTAATTTGTAGCACTACAATACCCCTGAGGTCCAGTCACAGGTAGGGTTTCCGTTGCGCTTGGCTTTCTGGAACAAACAGAGCTGCCAAAGTTATCTTTGCAGGCAAATAGTACTACAAGGTGTTCACTACAGATTTTTACCAGACTTTTGCCATGGGCCAAGATGCTGTTGCTGCAATGCCTTCATAGTACAGCAGCCACAGCAACCAGGTCCTACAGTCCTCCAGTTCTCATAAGATGCGTTTTCTACTCTAAGGTGGAGAACAGCTCAGTATAATCATGTAGTTGTATTCAAGAGTCCACCCTGAGAGCTACACTATCCACTGGAGCTTTGAAGATATTCAGACTGACACAGAAGCATCTCCACTTGCTCTTCCTCTTCTTCCAGTCAGCTTTTCCTCTGCTAAAACTGCTGTCCAGTATCAAGGACCCTTGCTGTTAACCATAATCACAAAGAAGCATATGACGCATTCAACCCAGGTCTAGAGAAAAAGCTTCGTTTTTATTTATGACTAGGCTGTCGTGTGCAATTCAATTATTTGTTGTTAAATTAGAATATTCTCAGCAACTCCCTACACTTCTTCCTCTAGCAGACAATACTATACTGCTTCTGGATGTCATGTAGTATAAGTTTAGTTCGCCAGCCAGCAAGCTAGCTTTCAGATCCCAAATAAGAGTTTGTTTGCTTTTGGGCTTAAAAAAAAAGAAACAGGACAAAGTTTATCCTTGACTACAGTTTTCTAACTGAAGCATCAACTACAAAGTGACACAGGAATAAACTTTGGAATATATATTCCACACTAGGAACAAGTGCAAGTTAACACGGCTTCTTATCTTATTTACTTACCTCTTTGGATGGCTTTATGTAATAGACTCCAGCCTCTCTTGTCTGCCCTGTCTACGTCAGCCTTGTAGTTGACCAGTGTAGTTGCAATACTCTCCAACCTTTGGGCAAGGGCTAGATCCAAAGCAAGATCGCCATTGTGATCCAATTCATTGAGTTTCCCAGGAAGCTACAACAGATTCAGTCAACTGACATTAGTTAGAGGTATGCTCACCAGCCCAACATCATATTTTAACAGCCTGTTCCAACTACCACAATGTTACAATGCAAAATGCTAGTGATGCATTTAGGTAAGTAGGCCTTACACAGGAAAAGAATCACAGACGAGCATCACCACAGGCAAGTCTACCTAAAGGGCTGTTCCAGGAGAAAACAGAACTTGTTTGCAAGCCTTGTTTATCTCACAGGACACAAGACTAGTACACCCTTAAAAGATGCTGCCTATACAGGCATATTCAACATTGTACTAGGAAGAATTATTCAATTATTCCTTTAAAATACCTCAAATCCCAATGGGATTAGCACCTAAGGGTGCTAAGTACTGCTGCAGTCCCAGCTTCCAATTAGGATTTCAAGCATCTTAAAGAACTAATAAGATAATTCTTGATAATTAATGCTTGAATAATTTTTCTGTCCCCTTTTTTGGGGTCAACTTATTTGATAGTTGTTTAGAGTGTATCCATCCGAATGGAACAAATACCTGTAATTTCAAACATTCAATAGAAGAGGAAAAACATTTGTTCTAAGAAATGATGCTTACTGAACTGCCATAAAGCAACAAGGTTGACTGCTATACCGTTCAGCTTTAAATGTGCATAGCAATATCAGGTATTGACATGTTATTACATCTAATCTGATACATGTAAGATTCCTATAAAAGCATTATGAATCACTTCTGAATTATGTCTTTCTAGAGCCCTTACCACTAGACTTCCATTGCATACACAGAAGTAGCTATAGCAGTGATAAACATGCAAATAAGAATTAGTGACAAAGATCAATAACGAGGATCAGACTGGCAGTTAGGAACTAGTTATTTGAAACACCAAGTTCTAGGAGACAGACCCAGTCAGTCTTACCATACCTGTGAATCCATTTCAATAAGATACAAAAAGACTACATCTTCTCTCTCAACTTTAATAGCCTTATGCAAAGGATATTCTGTCTTTGACTTGAACATTTTATACAACAACTGAGCACTCATGCTACTGAAGTCTTCTTTACGCAAGTCATCCTAGAAGCAAATAAAAAGAAAAGGGTAAGCAATATTCCTGTTTTATTTATAAGCAAGGCATTGCACAATGCAATTATGAAGTTCACAAAACAAGTTAAGTTAAAAGCTCCATTTTGACAACATCACAAGAAGCAGGAACAATCCAAGGTAGCCTTTTAAGACCAGGAAGAAGCACGCAGAAACTTTTACATTTTACAATTTAGTTTCAAGATCAGTTAGTGAAATTTTTCTTCCATTTTGCCTACAAACATAGAAGACTAGCATTTCACCAGACACTACAGTAGATTAACATCTGGTCTCTAATTCTCTACCTGGACTTAAATCACAGATCAGCGTTTTCTGACAAAAAGTACTACAACTATTGAAGACTGACAACTCCAAAGAACTTTGAAAAACTCCAAATAAAAGTAAACAGAAACTTAGAGGTCTAAAGACCTCAGAGTGGAGTTAGTGCTCATTTGACTAAACAAGAACAAACTCATTTTCACGTAGAATACAGTATCAAAAGTTAAGAGCCAGAAGCAGGAAAGGGTTTTAAATGGCTGACCTGCAGGTTCAGATATAAGAATCTTTATTATACATTCACAGATCAAAGCACTCCCTTTCGCTTTGGCATTAGCCCAACAAAAAAAACATTCACAGCTGGATGACACATTTTAGATTTAAAATAACCTAAATCCTCACGCAGTAGTCTGCTGTTGACAAGTCTTATTTTAAAGGCTAATGCATTACTCCTTAATCAAACTTTCCTCAAAATAACGGATCAGAGCAAGTGAAACTTCCAAGTCAGTTGCAAGACTCCTCACCACTCCCTCCATTACAGAAGACAAATTCTTCCCTGGCTTCCCTGGATTATTTTTAGAAGTAAAAGCAGGCCTGTGATCTGTATAGACAGAAACCAACTATGAATGAACTTCTAAACAGTTCAGCATCCAGATTTGATAAACAACTTTCTTGCTTATTAGCACACAGTCCCTTTGGTCTGGCTCATGTTTAGGAAACTAAGATGCTTTTTACAGTGAAGAATTTCCACTGAATAGAAGAACTCTTCAGGCTCTAAGCTACTTCTCCAGTCAAGACATGCACGCCAAGATAGACAATGGACATAACCTCTAAAGACAACAAAAAAATCTCAGAGAAGGAGCCATTTAACGTGCTTTGTTTCAAACACATAATTATGAATTAGTATTGTAGAGAATATCAAATAACACAGTGTCAAAAGCACATATTATAAAGATAACCGAGACAGATGGGAAGGGAAAAGTCACTCCTGCCCCAGAAGCAGCCCCTCCACTCACACCAGGGGGCAGGGCAGGTAGATTTCACAGCTTTTTATCAATACTGTTGCTCCTTGCAAACATATAAGGGTCAGCGTAATAGGTCACCTTAGTCACTGAAAGTTATCAGGAATCCATGTAATCCCCATCCCAACTGGAATGCTTGAATGCTGGCATACCAAGAGATACTCCTGAGGTTAGACAGTACAGTAAGTTAAGCGAAATTCTACTGATTAAGTTCCCATATTCTGCAAACATTTTTCTTTGCTTCCTTGTGACAGTACTTACCCAGTGACTTGCAATTATCTCAGCACAATAGTTCAGAAGAGTGCTAGCATTCAGCTCCTCAGCAGTCTGATAGAAACGAATGCAGTTCCTGACATTAACTAGCGACATAACTCCTTTTTCACATCTGTCAAAATAGGAAAGCCAGTGTTCAGTAACCAGGAAACAGCTTTACTGTAATCACTCACCCATGCTGTAACAGGGTCCTATATACTCCTTTTCCTAGGCAACAGCAGAAAAAGGCTTGGCCTTGCTTTACTATAAGGGTAAGCAACATAAACATACTTTACTCAGAAGCCCCATAAGATAGCTTCCGTAAGAGCAGACTCTCATTAAAGCACAATCCAAGCCGAGGTCCCATGATATACCACATACTACCGGAGACTGCAAGCAAAGACAGGCATCCTAGTTCTGCTAAGGGAACAAACTGCAGATCATTCACTGCTATGAAGCAGGGAAGATGTCTATCTCTGCAGGTACCACAACGACCGCAAGCAGCTTTTGTGCCAAAGATAGAAAGAGGCATGCCAAAACCAGCTATTTGATTCACAAAGAGAAGAGATGAATTTTAACAGCAGATCCAACAAATCTTTATAGAGCTGAAGTTATTAGTTTGATTTCATAGTAAGAAAATACAAGTACATCAAAATGAAGTTAAACATGCCAGCGATCTCCAAGCAGATATTAAAACAAATGGAAACATTTGTCTCCAGGTACATGTACCTACCAAGACATCTAATAAATACTAATAGCATACTGCATGTGGACTTGTCTCTAGGCTACCACGGAGAGCCAAGAGCTGAGGAATGTTTAGGAGGTACAACATGAAGACAATTCTGGTTGGTAAAAAGGCTGAAGGCAGTTTTAACATTGGCCTTGTAGATGTCAACTTCTTTGGACAGAAGAACTGACAGCAATTTAGTTTGCTTCATGTTGAGTCACAGCTAAATCACAGATTAAAAGTGTTGTGTCCTATTACAGCTCCAGACACAGGTACTTCATCGTTGACTGAATTCAAGTCTTCAAAGTTGTACAAAACTTGAAGAGGTTTCAATTTGTACTCTCAGGCTTCTCACTAACTCTAAATGGTTATTTAGAGCACTCTATACGTTCAAGATAACAACCTAACCCCTACTTCTATACGTTCAAGATAACAACCTAACCCCTACTAGAATGGTGTCAATCATGTCGTCCTCAAAATGGCAGAACACTGCAGTGTTACATTAACCTTTATGAAGAAAATTAGCCACCAAGATGCACAGAAGAACAACTACTGAAGTTAAAGTTTTCACTTGTGCCATTTTAATACTGCAAGCCACTTGCCACTGACTCTTCCTAGCATTCTCTTTAACAATTCCTTTCTTGCAACTATCCAGGCCTTGTTACTAACTGATCTCTGCTTCCTCTTAATGACAAATTAGGGTTATTAGTTGACTGGTAGAGGAACTGGAAAGTAAACATAAAAGCTACCAGAACAAACTGCTACAGTTTAACTGCAGTGCAAGACTTTGTTTCCTGTGATCAACTGAATGTCCTGTTGTATTACTGAAAACCTGCAGACTTTGAAAAAGCAACATTTGATCCAATTGCCAGCAGCTTTCATCTTATTTCTATCTGAACAAGGTTGAAGAGTTCAAGAAGATCCACTATATTTACCAAGACTCACCTTTCCCTAAGCAGCTGGAGCTGAAATTTATTAGCCAGTTTCATGAGCTCTGTCAAGAAGATATCATCCTCTCTTAGCTCAAGTTCATCTGTGTAGATCCACCGCAGCATTGCCATGGTTACCTCTGGGTCAGCATCTGGTACAGGGAGCAACAGGGATTAATAAAATACCCAAAGAACAATCACCTATTCAAGTAGCTGGTATTCCTCTGACTGTTAAAGCCACAGCCACCATGAAAAAAAAAAAATATAGCTTCGTTGAAACTGTACTGCTTTAGTTCAATCAAAGTGTCAAAATAGAGGCAAAACTGGTCAGAACTCAAGAAACTAGTAACAATGCTGGCACCAACAAGGAAGAAAACCTTTTTTCTATCAGAACAGTGTGCAGAGTGCAGGGAGCCCTATAACATTCACCTGCTACACAAATACTGCATTTAGGGGACAGTGATGCCCCTTTAAAGTCTTTGGTCCCTCACATATGACTAAATCCACATCTACATGAACACGCACAAATCCCCTTTTCAATTCAGGAAACCTCCCTCTTTTATATTATAGCCATACGTTATGAACTGTTGCATTCCAGTAAAGGTACTTACACCCTGGGAATGACTACAGAGTACTTAAAATATCTGGGAACCATTTTTAAGAAAGGTGCAAAAGAGTAAGTTTAAGCAGCTGGTTAGATTTCAGGTGTTTACAACACTGATCACACGCCTGATGTTTTTACTAGCAAGGAAAATAGAAACCTGCACCACAGGACACAAGATACATAAGCCCAATGGCCAGGGACCTTTGTCACCTAGTCAGCAGCATAGTGACAATCCTACTTACAAGGCTATAGAGAGAATTACTGCACAACACAGGATCAAACCAATCACAACAAAAATATCATTCATTTAGAAAGATAACATTAGCGCCCTAAGCTGTTTTATTTGTTTTTAAAACAAAACCATGCATGTTTAAGACACTGAAATACCCACCCTAAAATACATATCCTTCACATGGAGGGTTGCCCCAGACTATTTGCAGAGTACTAGACAGTACTTGAGACAGCACGCAGACTGCTTCCTAAGAAACAGGAGGTTCTACTAGGGGCAGGATCTTTTGACAAACTCAAAGTAAACAGAAAACCTACTTGAGCTGTAATATCAGCTCTGCCTTGGCAGATAAAAGAGTTCATTTTCTTCCTCCCAAGATGGGCATCTTCTTAAAGAGCAGAAAATTCTATAGATTACATGAACTATGAAAACACTCAATTTTAAATGCTGCCTGTACTTTGAAGTTAGGATTCAGGCAATCTTAACTTGCAAGTTCTTAAGAAAACCATGACAGTTTTTAGGGAACAGCTTGCTGCTTGCTACAACTATTTCATAACCTAATCCTTGTGCCATTTATCAAACTTTCTAAAAAGTTTCATTTTATATACTAGAAAGTATCATTCACTACCACTTATTTTAAGTGTCATTCTATTATAGGAAGCATTTGCATTGTTAAACATGCAAGACTTCAGTTACAATGAGATTCTCAGACTAGCTTAAATGGGGAGCTAGAAGTGGTATGAACTGCCCTTTGCAACAAGACAAAACAATTAACATAAGAGCTTTTTGGTAATAATCTTCTGTTAGTTTAGCACTCAATTTAAAAAACACTTGGCATCTGTTTTCTTGTGGCTGCAGAAAGACGCACAAATCCTTATGCAAGAAAGCCTATGCTGTCTCACACAACTTGCTTGCTGTGACTTGCTTCTTTCCAGTTTGTCTCCACTTACAATTCATGGTAATATTAAGTGCAGAAAGTGAAACCAATGCTTAATATTCAACATGCCAGACAGCAAACCTGCTTAACTTCATGCCTGGTTTTATTGCTCAAAAATTAATTGTACAAGACTTCTATACTGTTAAGTACAGAAGAAAAGTCTGTCAAGAGGTTCAATCTGCAGAAATACTGCCCAGTGTAAGCACATGCAAGAAACAGCTACAGAAAAATAAAATATCATCTTGTAGACGACTGTCTTTTAGAAAACTTCTCTTCCGCACTTATTTTGCAATGTATCAAAGTGCCAAAATTAGTAACTTTTTAATAACACATCAGTATTTGTATTCATTTCCCACACACACTGTGTTAACAAGAAGCAAGGTATTTCCATGACACACTTTGGAGCAATTATGCACACTACCTCAACAAGCCCTGTCCTTAGAAAGGAAGAAGTCAAGCTCCTCCACATAGATTTGTTTTTCATTACGCTTAGTTGACTCTAGAAAAGACAAACAGGCCGCCATTCTCAACCCCTGCTCATTAAAGAGAAAGAAGGTAGGTTATTGCCTTAACTAGCACTAGCACCAAGTTCACAAGGGTACTACCAAGTTGCAGGGACAGAATTCCATAATTCATGGACTAAGCACCACTTTTTGTGGATAGTAGTAGTCT
This sequence comes from Rhinoptilus africanus, assembly GCA_013400135.1. Taxonomy (NCBI): domain Eukaryota; kingdom Metazoa; phylum Chordata; class Aves; order Charadriiformes; family Glareolidae; genus Rhinoptilus; species Rhinoptilus africanus. The sequence goes on from VXBO01004775.1 coordinate 245,058, forward strand.
AAAAGGTAGATAAAGAGCCTTTTCCCAACAGGCCCTTTCATCAGTCATCCTAAAGACAATCCAAGCATCATACTGCTAAGCAATGACTGACCTGACAGATCCAGCTCCTCTGTTGAGGCAAGGTTGGCAAGACTCCAAGCATCACTGCGTGCCGCCAAGACAAATTTGTGAGCACTGATGTGCTTGTCCCCAACCTTTATCTTCAGATCACTGGTAAGAGAAAAAAAGTATATACATGTATAACGCAGGCTTACCCTGTGCTTAGATATGTATGGATTCAGTATCTCCATAGTATCTATGTGCCAGTATCCACATTTAGGTTCAAATTTCTGAGACATCAAAATACATTTAATTGCTTAAACAGAACATACTGCCAAGGTTCTTAATTTTTCTAAGGAGAAATGCAATGAAGCATTAATATTTAAAGTCCTTGCGGTTTTGGTTATTTTAACCATTTTGAAATAAACTGCAAGGGAACTACTGTAGCAGATAAGAAAATCCAACAATCTTGAAGTTAAATATTTATGTTGCAGTGTCCATACTAATACTGTCAGCTAAGCACCAATGGTTTCAGGCAAAACCAGTAAGAGAACAAACGATGTTTGACGGCAGTCTGAGTACAAGGCAGACTCCAAGAATCCCCAGTTCCCAGGAGACCAGCTGTCAAGAACACTCTGATTTCATTCTGACCCCTTTAAGACCAGGTTATCCTTTGTACTTAGAAAGTACCTGCCCTGTTATTTTAAAATCCCATAGCTTCTAAATGTTCTGACTGTAGGTGTAGGTGTATTTTCCAGACCATCTTCTAAATCAGAGCACTGCTATAAACTACAGTGCAAAATACAGAGATGTTACTTAACAAAGCTTGCATTAGGACTTACTTCCTTTCTCCTTTTATAACTATACCACTATTCTATGCCTTTAAAACTCAAAAGCTGAACAGAATTGAAGCAATCCAGGTCTTCTGACATATGCTACTTAACAAATCTTTTTACCCAGTATGCTACAGTAAGTTCTGCCAGGCACAGAGCATTTTCTCAGGAAGGCTCATGAAGAGATGCTAGAGGAAGGAAATTTTAATCAAAACTATATATTTCCCCCTTAAATGCATGAAATCCTTTACTATACTGGCATTGCTTTCCATAATAGCAAAGACACTGATAAGCAACATTGTAGTCTCAGAATTAAATCAGTTAAGGGATCTAGACCCTTAATGTGCCTGTGGAAAAGAAACCATTAAACCTAATTTTGTGTTGAGATTCAAAAATACAGACCTGTTACATCATATAACCAGACAGGCCAATTTAATCAGTTTAATTCTTTACACACAACAGGAGAACGCAACTGGTTTCAAGGACATACCCTTTTAAGAAAGGGGGGCTTTCCAGTTGGTAGAAGATACATTGTGTAATTAATCCATCAACTAAGTACAGATCAGTTTAAAATTACTTCTGGTCAAAGGGAACTTTGCTGTTGACAGTGAAAATGCTCAGTTTTCTTTAAAATGGTCTTAAATGTCCGTCTCAGAGATGAACGTCTACTTAGAGCTCTTGATTCGAGAGTTGGATTCAGTATGCTACCTGATCACAGCATGCTCTCCCAACTGCAATTGCAACCGAGGACCCTGTTCATCCCAGGCAGTAGAGAAAGACTAGTACCGATTGCAGTCAAAGTCAAAGGTTCCTGTAATGCCCCCTTCCCCAAAGGGGAATTTCTTACCTGTACTGCTCCTGCTGATAGAGTTCAGCTACAATGGTAAGAAGTCGACTGATGAAGGTGTCACTGGCATTGTCTTGGTTAGCCTGGGCAGCCAGAAGGTTGCATCTCCTTTCTGTATCAGCCAGTTTCTTCTGCAGTTTTACATACTCCTGGCGGAGAAGCATCAGGTGCTTTTCCAGCTTGGCCACCTCCTCTGCAGAGGCACACAGTGTTACTACAAGACTGAAACACGCACACCTCTGTTTTGCTTCTGAAGGTAACTTGACCTTACCAGCATACCACATGTGTAGTTTAATCACAGAACACCCCAGTAAGAGCCTCTCCTCTTCCACACTACTTGAGAATCTCAATCCCAATACTACACTTCTTATTTTATATCTTTGCTAGCCACAAAGACACCGAAAAATCATCAGAACACAGTGACAGAAGTCACTTAGAAAGAAAGCCCCTGAAACCTGCCCAGTCAGGAATGCTTTAAGTTTTCCAAAATCATGGGAGTCCATGACTGTGGGAGTTATGGTGAGGCAGAGGACTAACTCTTTAGTTCTTACCCATTCATTCAGTTTAGTGAAGATGCTGTTTGATTTTACAGCTGAGGCATCAACCACCAGTGAGCATCAGAACAGTTGCTGATGTACCACATCTACCTCAGAGCACTTAACTGACCTGTTTAGAACTCCGCACGCTGACAGCTAAGAAAGTCCTTAAGAAACGGCCAGAGTAAAAACCAGATTCTCCCCAGAATCTAGGTTTTAAAGGCCAGTCAAAACACATACAAAACTCTCGTTACTACTGGCACACACACACATTCCTCCATTGGAGGCACTGCACCGACACAGCGTCACTATGCAGGGTCAGGTCCATGGTGGCTACTGCAATTCAGGAGTAGCACAGCAACAGCTCCAGGGAATCTGATCCCTGATCAAGTACTTCCATCCTGTTGCAGAACCTGCTTTTCCACCACACTTAAATAGTCACTCCATAACATGTCGTGATAAATTAGTACAGTGAACTCAACCCAGGCCACCTATACGACAAGCCTCTACTTCACTGCTGGAAGGAAACATCTGTACAGCTGCTTAAAAACAATCCAACTTACAAATACTTACTCATGGATTAGTTGCACAAACTAAACGTAGCTATCATTGTGCTTAATTGATTATTTCCCCCCATCATTAAGATGATTTTCCAAATAAGGTACAAATCCAAAAATTAATCCGAAAGCGAGAGGGGGCAGGGAGGAGAAACTTGGAAGCCAACCAACAATTTTAAGTGGGAAAGTTCCTACAAGATTACTCCTTATCAGCCAGGAATTCCATGTTCAACAATTTTTCTCAAATATTTACTGAATGGAAGCCACTACTACAAACAATGAGAAACTGAGCCCTCTTGACCAGTGTTTTCTTTGTGCTTCTGCAGAGAGTTCAACAGCAGAGCTGACCTTGGCCTTGCTCCAACACAGGTCCCCAGGGCAGAGCATCTTTAGAGAAAGCTCAGCTGCAGACAGAATGCCTCATTGAGGCTGTCCTCCATGGACTGCTGCAGCAAATGCTCCCTCGTAAGTCTTTTAACTTAAGAACTACCATAATGGATAAATAGACATTAATTCGCCCTATTTTACTCTTCACTTAATACTACTTGAGCAGCTTTGGCAGCGTACTTCCTTCAACAGTCTTTTATTTAGCTTCATCCTTTGAAAGTTAATAGATATAATCTCTTTTGGGATACTTCCCTTATTTTAATGAAATATGCTATGATTTCAGAATTGTGCTACCAAAACCACACCAACTCTCGAAGAGGGTTTGAAATTCTGCTCTATTCTTTCTATTTAAAGATAATGCAGTTTCAGTGTTCCCAGAACTAGAAGGACATGGTTTTTTTAGGAACTGCTTCCTCCTGACTGATTCATAAGGAACATGCCAAGGGTGTCACAAAGCAAGTCCGACTGTTACAGTAAGGAGAGCAACAGTCTGATAGAAACCAAGAGCAATCACTGAAAGACGCTCAAGAACCACACCAAAAGGTAGTGTATGAACACCGTCACTGCTCATACAGTGAGTTTTTTAGGTGCCATTCAAATGCTAGGAACAAGTCATTGCCTGCTGAACCTCACAGCATACATCATCTTGAAGAACTACTGCATCTTCCAGTCAAGCAATGAGAGTGTGGAGGTGGGAATGAAGACTTAGTACCAGTCACACTCTAACTCCAAACTACTCTGAAGTCAATAGGACACAATGCAGAACTGCCTTAAACCCTCAAATAGTGATAGCTTAAGCTTTATGCATAACTGACACTCAAGCTTGCTACTGCTGCTTCCAGGGCAATCCAAGACAATCACTGCTGGCAGTGGAAGTACCTCAAAGAGCTGAAGCTTTGAAAAAAGTCTTGTTTTCAGATTGACAGCATCCACTTCCTGCAACCTCAGCGAGAGGGATTGGTAAATCCTTGCTTGCTGTAAAAATTACAGGAGCTGTTGCCCTGGTTTGAGGTTAAACAGAACCAATAAATAAGAGCTGCTCTTATTCTGCACGCCAGCGTGCACACCAGCTGTGCAACAGCTACCACTGCACACTTGCAGTTGGTATTTGATCTTGCAGCACATTTCAAGTGCACATTCAAGGCATTCCTCAATGTCCAGTTAATCAACATTCACTGCAAAAGAGCAAAGCCTCAAGTTTTCCCTTTGAAGAGTTAGTAAGAGAATTACTTAAAATAAGAGGTGCTTTAAAAGGGGAACCTGCTCAATCTCAGGTAGGAGCACCACCTCCATTTAAACAAGCAGCACCACAACTTCAAGTTTACTATTTCCAGTCCTCAATTTTGGAAGGGTGAAGAAGTGCTGTCACTTTTTAAAAATCAGTGTAAAGTGACCATTGTATCTTCAAGCTGGTAATCATTTTGATAGAGCACATATTATTACAGAATCACAGAATCANAGTCTACATTATATATGACCATACACTTGACTGTGTCCCAAGTCTAACATGCAATTGCTGCACGCATACACACATCTAATGAAGATCCTTGCATCAAGACACTGAAAGGACAGCCTTACTGGGAGATACCCGTAAGTCTCTAGCTAAACATCAATCCACATGCATCAGTGAGGAGGACGCCTGGGTTCAGCAGAGAAGCACACAGAAAGTAACTCCTCTTCTGAGCCCATAGTTCAGGTACGGAGTTAACAGATGGCTGGACAAGAAAATAAGAGCCGTGTTTGTTAACATCTTTCTAGCAGTTAGACTAGCATATCATGAACTGTCAGAAGTTTATGCTCCATATCAAAGACTTTAAAGAGGGCTTCAGAAAAGGCTACAGACATTTTCTCACAGGAGAAGGCACTCGAGAGCAACTAGACAGCTGGTGGCAACGAGATAAGTAGGGAGGCAACAGGCAGTGGGGTGACAGATAGCGTGTACCAAAAACTAGAGGGAGGGTCTAGTGGAACTCATTACACTGCCCATCCCATCCACCAAAAGCAGTGACAGAAACAACATGGATAAGTATTTATTTAGTTATGAAGTGGATCCAAGTGAAGTATTTCAGAAAAACACATTACTTCCTTACCCCCTTCAAGTCAGGTCCTTCATCTAGTGTTCCACACTGACTCCCATCTCCCCATGGCTGTAAAAGTTACTGCTTTCCTGTTCTTACTCATTTCTGCACACTTATGATCTTTACCCTGACAACCCCCCCAAAGTACTACAGCATACTTCCTACTGCTCTAGACTCAAACATTAATCAAACAATTTTTACCTGTGCTTGCATGTAACCCAGTATCCTCTGGTGGTGGAACACAACTCTTACTGAAGTTACAAGAGAAAGCTCAGTTCTTGTCTTTATAAACTGTTCAATCAATTGGTAGCTAGTAATTGCAATACATCTAATTCAGGACTTATGCACACAAGCAACATTTCCATATGAAAACCCACTCAGCTTCTGAGCAGATAGCCTTCCTTAATAAGCTTTCACTTTTCATCTGACTCTCTGATACCATCGCTTCTTAAGTAGAAAAGCGTTGCTGCAGATAGGTACTTTGTTTGAACAGACAAAATGAGCCCCTCTGCCCAGATATTACAGGAACTGAGTAGGAAGAGCTACAACTCCAGTCTATTGCTCCTGTTCATGCAGGATCACTCACTGGTCATGTGCTTCCGTTAGCCAAAAGATCAGAGAATTACTTGAGTTAGGGAAGAATCTTTGGGAAGTACACATGTCCGAAACAGGACCTGCATCAATTGCAGGTTCATTCTGCAGAGCAGGACACTGAACAAGAGTCTCACTAGGGAAAGTTTCACCACCTGAAGACATCTAATGCCCACCAAACCTGGGCCACCAAGGCTTAAAACAAGGCTAAGAAGCTCGTCAGCTAAACATGACACAGTGGTACTTCAGCACACAAGTTTGGAGTCACTCTAAAGATTTATTTAGCCAGCTTGACTGCAGCATCCCCTTGGCTGATGCATGCCAGGAGATCAGCACCTCCGAGTTAATCTTCCACAAGTGGTTTTAAAATTCTACCACTGTCTGAGAGTTGCACTTCAAGAGCTGAAGGCTGTGCTTTGAAGACTGGAAGTTAGAGCCTTAATGTCCTTTGTAACTTGGGGCATTTCAGCTCAGTTTGCCGACTCAGTTTCCTCCAGGGGGGAAAAGAGGAAGCTTCTGCCTTGCAGAAAGGAGCAGGACTGCAAAGATCCAAGTGTTTTTTTCAAATCTCATTACCTCAGTCAAATTAATTTGGAAGCAGGGTAATTGATAGCCTCCAAGCTATCAATTACAAAAAAGCAGTCTCGGAGCCCTGCAGATCTCATCAGAGCCCAACTTCGACAGGAGGACTCAGCCCTGCAGCGCGGCCGCTCTGCCCGGCCCCAAGCGAAGCCGCTGGACCCCGCGCCTGGGGCGGGCCCGGTCGGGCGC
>VXBO01004775.1:253879-283009 GCA_013400135.1 Rhinoptilus africanus
CAAACGGGGGCGTTCAGTCTGATGGGGTCTCTAAACACACGGCCATTGCTCCTGTCATCGCTACTTCAGCTCCCGCACGATCTGCTTTTGTTTCAGAGTCAAAAGTCCTGGCAACTGGATGGGTACCCGGCAGCAAAGCATGTGGCTGAGAGTGGAGACAGGCAGCGGCCAAGGAACAGAAAGGAGATGGTGTTCTGAAGCCATGTGTGCGGCACAGCCCACCCTCGACTGTCTTCATTGCTCATGATCTTTCCTGCCGAGATACAGCAGAAATACCAAAATATTCTACGCCGTTTCAACAGCAATTTTTTTGCTTTGAAGTGCAAATTCCAAATCAATGTTTGAGCACATTATGGACAGTATTGTTTTACAGAATTTTCTCCTGACTTCACCATTAAGTGGTCTTTGAAAAGTTACTCTGCCTCAGGCCTGTTTTCTGTGCCCGTTGGTTAAAATGGCGAAACCAGAACCATGCCTAGACCTAGGAGAGCCACAGGCTATGGTTTATAGGCAGATCATGAAACACGGCCCGTCTCTTTTCACAGCTTAATGACAAATGTGTCTGTCTTTGCTACATAGCTAACTTACACCACCGCATTATGGGTGTTCCTGATCATCTTGCATAACTGCAAGGTAACAGTCATTACTGCCTGATCAGATTTAGTCTTTGTTGAATTTCTGAGCAACAACAGAGATCGGATTTCAAACTACTGCAATGTTTTGCATGTGGGGAATCAGCAGTCTCATCTTTTGTAGAGGATTTGCCTGTGCAGGAAGGCATCTTATTACAGCCTCACTTTAAAACTTGAGCGCCTTCTGGTTTGGTTTGAAATCACTCGTATGTGCTTCTGAGGACGCACCAAAATTCTAAGTCTTGTGGTGCTTCTCTGTTTGCACTGTGATGGCACCGTACCAAGAGCAGGACACCAGATGGTACAGGCACAATGCAAAGCCCACCCCCATCGGCCTACCAAAAACCCAAAATACACTTGTAATCACTTCATCATTAATGTTCTCCATTTATTGATGCTCTAGTTTCAGTAAGCATTTTCTACGCATCACATCAGGAAAGAATTTTAAAATTTTAGCTGAACAGCCCTTCTCATTTTTGACAGAGATCTTCTCCGATGCATAAGGGGCAGGCAGCATGGAGAAATATGAAAAAGGAATAAGGATGGCCATGCTACTTTGATATTTATTAAAATTCCATGCTTTTCTTTGCCTTTCCCTCCCATGATGCAGTGTTATCTGGAAAGCAGGCTACCATGCGTTGGGGGAAAAACCAGCACAAACAGCCATAATTACAAGCCTCCAGAAAACTAGAAAAAGTGTAACTAACTGACAACCTACATAAACCAAACTAGATACAAGATCCTGGTACAAGTGAAACTGAGTAAGAATGCTGGTTTACTCGATTGTTCAACAAGTACTATAGTACTACTACCTGTATGTACTGCGACTCTTCAACAGCGTTCCTGTCTCAAGGCCAAGCAGAAAGTTCTGGTTGTATCAGAACCCTCCTAGCCAGATCCCTTTCACTTGGGGGACAAGAATAAACAAAAAGCCAACTGTCAGCACAGAAAAGTTAAATAGGCCATTTCTGCACCTGCCAGAGGCTTTCTACAACCTGGACATTTGGCACCAAACCTTCAGCTGCCTCTTTCATTAAGTCATTGGGCATTAGCCATACCTGCAGCTTGTACGTCTTAACAGTACAGTAACACTCCTTCCTTTGGAATATCTGGGTCATGTGGAGTCACAAACCATCTGGGTAAGCCAAACAGAAGTGGGTTTATATTTGAATAATTTACAAAGAGAAGAACCAACACTGCTGTGGAATTAACAGTTCTGATGCAAGAGTAACATTTCCTGGCCTACCCCTTAAAGAACAAGCAAGTCTTCAGGGAACAAATAAGAAAGATAAAGCTGTAACCTTAAAAAAAATAAAGCTGACGTTTACAAATGAGTAAGTTGTGAACTGTTTGTGTTACTTAAGAAGACAAAACAGAGAACACTGTTTAACTTGCTGAAAACAGCGAGTACCAGTTATCTTGAATTGCTGCCAGCTCTTTAGATACACTGTGGAAAGGGAAAAGGAAGGGCAGCCTGTGGGGGAAGAAGTCCACTGCTAGGTTTAAGAGCAGCTTCTTCCCAGTGTTTTATGGAAAGAATGGCACCATGCCCCTGAGATTCTGCACAGTCCCAAAACTCTTAGGTAACTGAAAAAGGGTAGCCAGCTAGTGGGCAAGAAGCCTCCTTTCAAGCAATTTTAGAAAAGCACTCAAACGGGAACTAAAATCAGCTGTTGTGTCCGGGCCCCAAGAGCTCTGAAGTACTGCACACATCTGCCTGCCTACAGGAGTAGGCTACCCAATTAAAAGCAAATTTAACTAATGACTTCTCAAAATAATTAGTTAATATGTAAATGTAGCACTTAAATGCATCTATGTTTATCTAAAACACCTGGGGGAGAAAGCAATACATTTACTTGTAAACCAGCTTATACTTAGAAAATGGCTTTTTTTGTCCCACATGGCTGTATTGCCATTAGTAACTGTCATCTCCCTCCACCCCACCTCTCAAGAAACCTGTAATATGTGCCTTTTAATATCTGCATGTTGCACAGCATCCTCAAACTGAAGGGCAGCCAGCTAGCAAATTAGTACTGAAGGCTTCTTACGAGATGACTCTCTAATGCTGGAACTCTTGATTCATTAGAGGGCTACTCTGTGCTGTTAAAAGCTGTGGTAAACCTGTGACAGAGCAGAGAACAGTCAAATTGTTGCAAGTTCCTTTATAAAGTTTCTTCGTTACAAAGGTATTTCAGGTAGATGCAGAAAACTCTTGTCACCAGATAGTCCAAGACTAGCATTTGCTCACTGAAGGGCAAAGGATGGTTGTCATAGGAAGAAAGGTGTGTGTTTTGTTTGCCTTTTGATTATTTGAAGGTTAAATACCGTATGTCAAATTCAAACAAATGTTTGCTGATGTTATGTTGTTGAAGATGTTCAGGTAACCTGTGCTCCAGCTGCAGTTATCCTTCCTATTTAGATACTCAAGAATCCAGTTTGACACGTTATTATTGGAAAAAATTATATTTTGGAAGAACTCACTACAGAAGGTGACAGAATTCCAAAAATCAAGTTACATGAAAATATACATCGCAATTTTCTTTGTACATTAGGTGAGGAAAACTCTGAAGTAAAGGCAAAGAATATGAAGGGCCACAGGAGAGAGAAAAGGGAAAAGGAGGGAAACTATTTTTGATACCAAACCCAGAAGTTAGTCATTTGAAAGCCTACAGATGTGCATGCTTGAACTCAACCTTGAGGAAAAAAAAAAAAACCAAGCCTCCCCCACACACAACCCGCCCCACAAACAGGCAATGAAAAAGGCAGAAAAAAAGTCACCCACAAAAAGCCGTTCATTCCTATCTTGGACTAACTTAGTCAACTGAACTTCCAAATGAAAGCGCTTAAATCCCTTGGAAGTTAAAAATCCAGCAGGCTGCTCAAGGGTGCTCCATGGCCAGTTTTATTGCTATACCCAATTCAAGAAGTATGTGCAATTGGGTTTTAAAAAGGGGTGGGAAGGGAAAAGAAAAAAAGCACCTTTGAGACTACAAAGGTCATCATACGAGAAAACACAAGCAATTGATAGTAAATCCTTTCAGGGTTTAATTAGGAAAATTTCAAGTTCTGATGGGGGAAATAAAAGGGAGCACATTTCCAAAAACCAGAAAAAAGATACTAAACTTTAATAAGCGAGAGATTTTAATTAAGCCTCAGTGGGTTAAAGGAAAATTAAAGGGGGGGTGGGGGGGGAAACAAAAAACAAAACCCAACTTTATCCTAATTGGTTTTAGTTTGACATGCTTTGCAAGTTGTTGTTTTGCTTTTGTTTTTTTTTAAACTGATAGGAAATAATTAATAGGGAGAGAAAAAACCTGCTAAAATCTTTTGAATTTACACAATTCTATTCCTAACTACAGACAGCATTATTTGGTACAATGTGTATTTGTGGATGTACATGAACAGTATATATATTATCCGGATCATGTTGTGCTATGTACACATCTTTACAATTCTTCCTGAAGGTTAAAGCAGTTCATTAGATTTCAAAATGCGTAATCATCTTGTGTTGGCACTTGTTAGGCTCTTGTCAGCATTGATAACTGGCATGTTTTATTGCAGCCCAGTTCCAGCCAGTGTTTGCCAACTTGTAACAACAGAAGTCCAGCAATAGGTGGGTAGAGTGCAGGAAAAAAACAGTGCCATGTTTCTCAATTGAAGACCTACAAAGAAATCACAGTTATTAAAACAAAACCCCTCATCATCCTCAATTATTTCAAAGATGTTAAACAGTGTTTCAAGCACCAGGAAGATAATCATTACTTGTTCAAGAACTTTACATACCTCCAAACAGAAGATGTGTAACTCCAAAATCATCACCTGAGAAAGACTTGGGGAAGTTCAGCATACTGTGTACCCAAGCTCAACTCCCAGACTTTCAGGCTCCTGTTAGTCATGTTGCTTGTCAAGTGCATATATAGTGTGTAGACACTTGATTATTCACACATAGAGCTAAAACACTTGTCAATTTATCATTGAAACTCCTGTGTATCACTTACCATGAATGATGGATGCTGCTTCAACAGCAAACTGCAGCACAAAATGGCACAGCAGCGCTTCAGTAAGCAGTAATACCACTGCTACCAAGACACTGTGCTCGTTTGAAACTGGCTGTATGGCCCCTTCTCACCCAGCTCACTGCCCACCACTCACTTAGGAGGAGTCAACCAGGACTTAGAAAAGCTTTTGCCGTCCAAAAAAGCAACACAGCCAATTACTTAAATATTTGTCATGAGCATTGTTTCACTACAGCCAAGCTTAACATGGCAAGAGAGCTGAGGTTAGTTGAGGATACTCTGGAGTGTTACTCACAGTTACTCCCTTTCTCCAAGACAGAAAAAACTGCCAGCTGCATTAACAATTCTTACACTCTAGTTACAGACAGTCGTATAAGACATTCGGTTCCTTTGCTTAGCCTTGTGATCAATATTAAGTATTTTCATGCTTTCGCTATGCTGGAGAAAGTTCCACTCAATCAAAGCATTTCTGCAGAGCAGAGATACTGCAGTACTAGTTTGTCACAGATGGAGCCTTCCCCCACGCCCCCAATTCTCACAAAGGTCTGAGAAAGGAATTATCTCCTGTACCACCTTGGCAAAGAAAAACTAACTAGCAGGGGCATTTACTTACCTGTTCTAGTTAGACAGTAAAACCCCTTTAAACTACATCGAGTGCCATATTTCCACACCCATCCCCAAGTTTTGTATGCTGAAGTTTACTACGTATGGGTCTGGGCTTCTCTAGCCAAACGGGTCCGAGTAGTTTATTTGCCAAACCAACCATTAAGAAAGGGCAGCTCCAACATGAAACCGTTTTGCTTTGAAAAGCAAGAGTGGGAAATTATTAGCTAGCTGAGGAAGTTTTTCCTTGGCATACCAAGATTAAAGTGACCAAAGGCCAGATATTTAAGGGCCGTGTTTTAATACGGAGCTTTCTACAAGAGCTTATTGTGTGGAAAAAAAAAAGTCCCATTAAAACCAGGATGGGATTGTTCAAATTAGAGTAAGTATCTTGAGTCAGACGCTCATTTTTAACAGGGTGGCGTAAAATATAAATATCACGTCAGCTACTCTCAGGTCAAAACTTGTCCAGGCTCTCACGTATGCTGCAGTTCCGTTTCCAAGCAGAATATACCTGTTCTTCTGAAGACTTCCCCAGTAAAAAAGTTTTTTGGGCTGCTGAAGAGAACACTACCTCTTTCTTGATATTACTGATGGGATATCCTACACTTGATCTTTCTGATATGCTAGTAGACTTCCTATTAAAATTCCCAAAGATACCTGAAGCAATCCTTTCCACATGGTTCCTAACAATCCCACTGAAGTCTTATTTAAGACCTACATGCAACAGACCATCAACATCTGCAAGATAAACTCCATACATATATATATATGAACTTGAGATAGCAAGACAGGATGCTTCTAAGATTCAAACAAGTGCTCTTCACAATAATGACCATCAAAGAATGATTATTCTCTTCTATTACAGCTCTAGTAATCCCTAAGCACCATTAATAAAGCAGGATGGATACCGATAAAGAGAATTTCAACTTCTGAACAGCATAAATGCAAGAGTACTAGAGAAGTTCTCCAATCTTGACAGAAGAGACTGTTACTGCACTTGAAAATTCTTTTAATCTTTAGTATCACATATAGCCAAAGAAGTCTACTGAGACCACGCAGCTGAGACAAAAGATTGTTTGGTTGGGGTGGTTTTTGCTTTTGAGGAAAAAAAAAAATTAGTTCAGCAACACTTAGGCAGGAAATTCTCCACTCAGGTAACTGACTTGTCTTTAGAAGGATACTTACCCTGAAAAAAGTGAAGCTACTAGCTGCTGAATAAGTGTCACTCAAAAGCAGTTTCTTGGCTTTTTCTTACACAGCGGGCAACTTTTCTTTTAAATTCTCCATTTCTGTCTTCTCGCCATTCTTTCTGTAAGTGAACAGACAGCTTTCAGACATCAGTCCTATCACAGTGTACAAGGTCTAGGAAGACTCGGTGGTTTTAGACATTAGCCATCTAGTCAACACCTACATTCACTTACAATCATTGAGCTAGTCACTGAAGACCTGTGACATTCAGGAATTTTGAAAGCTTACTCTGGGCTTCTGTGCAAGCTGCTCACAAGACACAGCCTTTCTCCCTTGGATTGCAAGCATTCTCCAAGATTAAACCAGTGGCTACCAATATTTCACCATGTCTAGGCCAAAATCTTTTTACTTCAGCCTGCAAAGTGGCAGCAAACTCAAACTGCAGACCACAAGCTATTGTTATGGGTGAGAGAAAATTGCTGTATCTGCAGTGATGAAAAGAGGTACACAGCTACTGTGGAGCCAGTAATTATTGTGTGATTTTTAGGGCCATTTCAACTCCCTCTCAAGCTAACCAGGACACTCCAGGAGAGAAATACAGAAGTCACAGTATTCAGAAGAGGCACAGCACTGTCCTTAGAAAGAAAACTCCTCCTAGTTAGATGTGGCTGCAAGATATTGGCTGCGTGAGGAAGACCTTAACAGCACACCTATGAGGACAGTCTGTGACAAGTATCTGATTTCAGAACTGCATAGATGAAGAACCAAGATAAAGATGAACAGGAAGAGAGTCAAGAGGTAAGTCTGTATCCAGAGATGCGCACACTATGCAGGAAAAAGCAGAGCCAGTTTTAAGTTTTTTGTGCCTCAAATGAAAGCACACGAGCATCATATCCTGTGTTGGGTACTGAGGCAAGGAAGCAGTGGAGAAAAAATGAAGAACCCCTTATTTAATGAAATAAGTTCTACAGTTCTTAGTTTTTGATGTAAGCAATACAATCTTACTGCAGGGGTGGGGCAAGTAGTTAGAGCGCCCCACACACTGTTTTACCTGAAGCAACGTAGCACACACCACCCCCTTTTCACCCCCTACTTTGAGTGAAGGTTGTGGCACATTTGAGAGTATATCCGAATATTCACAACCTCCAAGCTCACCTCCCTAGTCAGCACGTTGGAAAGCCCAGCATGTCTTATCTTTCCAGTGAAAGCACAAATAAGGCTACTAATTAATTTGTTCTTTTTCAGCAATTAATACAGCATTTGGTTCCTTGGATTGGGACCTAGAACAGCTTACACAAGATGGCTTAAGGCCAAGCAAAGCATTGAATTTGTGCCCTCCTAGCTTCAGATTTAGTTTTTGTTTCTGCCTTTTATATTTGTAATTCTATGAAGCAAGTGTTCAGAACTGAATAGCAAGCAGTTTCCAATTTGACAGCAATCTCTCCCAAGCTCTTCTTTTAGGTCATTAACTGTTCTATCTGCTTCTCACAGTATCTATTCCAGCTCTCGTCCCTCATTTTTCTCCCACTCCAAGAGACAGTACTCCAACATGCATAGTTCATTTTTCCAGGAAGAGGGTATATCCCCTGCTCCTATATGCTGTGAACTGCCTGTAACACCTTATTCTCTAGGCTCACTTAAAACTAGAAATTAATGACAGCAGACAAAGTATCTTTTAGTAACTATCAAATACTGTTGCTGCAGTAAATTTGTGCTTCGTGAACCAAGAAGAATATGTCTCAAGAGCAGCTCAGAATAAAGCATGAGCTGGTGATTCTTCATTACCCTGATGAATATGTTCTGATTCATATGAAGAGGATGCAACCTACAATCCAGCAGGAGATGCTAAACTGCTTAAGCAGCACATTAAGTTTAAAAGCTACATGGAACATCTAATACCACAGTCAGAAAAAAGTGACTAGCATTGAAAGGTTACATCAGTGATACCTCAGTACTGTCTTCACAGTTGGATTTGGATTTTTGTTTTTTCCAGCTAGGCTAGAAAACGCTGTGTTTTCTTAAGGTACTTTCACCCTTTACCCTAAGATTTAGCTAAACAAATACATAGTTTTCTATCTAGCATCTCTCTGAAAAGAGAAAGACGCACAAGAAAAATCACTCTGAAGTGGCTAGCATGGAGTTGGGCACACTACAGAAAGATTACAAAGCTTGTGATAAGCTGGGAAGGAGACAGACATAGCTAAAAGTATACGCTTTCTTCAGTGTTAGGTCTGCTGCATTCAACACGCATGACTCTAAACCGAGGAATTCTAATTGTACTTTTATCATTTCATTAATAACTTGCTCCTTCCAGTACTCTTAGGTTTGCCATCAGAAAAGGTCTGTTTCTCCTGGGTATTTGTTTCCACCAGTAACGTGACAGAAGGGGAGGTCTGACACTCAAAAGAATGTTAATCAAGGGAGTTCTTCACTACAACTTTTTGTGTTTATTTTTCCCCATTAAGTTTGTTCCACATAAGACTATTTCCATGATTTTTCAGCAGAGCTCAATGACCTTTGCAAACGCTAACAGCATAGTAGATCACAGGCTTAAGGAAATTAATCTCCAACCCACTTTGGGAAGGTATAACTAGCTTGCCAGAGCAGGTCAACATGCTTCTAGAAAACTTTGCATCTTCTGATTGCCAGCTCCCTTTTCCTCACTACCCCAGTTAAAAAACCCTGGAAATTCTCTTTTGTGGGAGCATATCATGTATTAGTCACTGCTGAGCCGTAATTCTGGAGTAATTCAAAGGAAAGTATGTTAGTATATCTCAGATGAATGGGACCTGAAGTCTGTTCTCCTACTCCCCTCAGAGTTGAGAATTTTTCCCTCCCCAGCACAAGTAGTTATTAGTCTAACTGCTATTCTGCTATAAACACAGCTCTTCTAGAGAGCTGTCAGCTGTGTTTCTACACTCACACAGAACAGGCCATGCTCTAGAAACACTATGCTGCATGAAACACTTGTGTGTCACTTATGAGGGAGTCCTTACTGCAGATTCACCCTGGTCTTCAACTATAAGCCAGGCTACCCCTCCTCCCTCCTTAGCCAGTGGTTCTAGTCTGCGACAATGCTTCCTCCAGAGGTGAAGGCTGGATGTACTTGGAAAGCTTCACCAGGCATTCTCAAAGCCCAGGCCTACACACAAACGTACTGCTCTAATCCATGACCCGAGGAGACTGCTGCAGAAAAGTGAATGCAAAGAGTCACAACATAATTACACTGAGGGACCTCACCACATTCTCCTCCTTCCATTCAAATCAATAAATCTGTTAACAGCTTCTATAATTTCAAAGGTAAAAAAATTTTGCTGCATTATACTAATAACACAGCAGGAACCATAAAAGGTTCTAGAATATGTTAACTTCTGCAGCTAAACTTAATGGCAGTTGTAACTAATACATGTATATAGCTACACAGGATTTTACAGCCAGGCTTCCTTGAATTTTTTTTAACACTAAAGGGGCTGAAGCTTATCCATCAAGTACCTCTTGTACAAGTTATTTACCTTAAATACATTACTGCATAGGAGAAATCAAACCACTGCCTATGAAATTTGACAGCATTTTTCCCTTTTAATCTGCAAGAAGTTTCCCAGGGCTGACTAGTAATTCTGTTTCACAACATGATTACTTTTCCCAACAAGAAGGTAGCCTTGGCCTGCAATACGAAAAGTTCTTCCAAAAGTTATTCTACTGTTTGTCAAGCTAAAAGCAAAACTCCATTGCAAGTTTAGGTTTCTACACTGAAGATAACTGGCAGACCAAGAAAAATCTTACCGCTGCATCAACATTAGCAGGAGAATCACCATTGGGATCTGCCAGCATAGAAATAACACTAATCATTATAGTTTCCACTGTGTGAATGGGAAGCCAGCGTTCCTCAGGTTTTTCATAGCCATATTTGTCTTCTCCAGGCTCATGAAGAATTGAAATGCAGACATCACCATTCTTGTCAACTACAAAATAGAACAAGGCATATTTCAGTCATGAACAACATGCTGGCATTTCTTCAGGATAGTTAGGGAACTGTAAATCTTCACTCCAGCTAGTCTGAAAATGCATTGAAGATACTTTACAAGAAAGGAAAGTAATTAACTATTACAGAACGCAATCTGTAATAAATAGGGCTTGGTGGAAGTCTGTTATGGCTGGACTTCTGGCAGAGAGGAAAAACTTAATTCTCACATCAAGTTGCAACTTTCAAGATCATTTACAAAGGCTTCCACTAAAGCTTTTTCTGTTAAGTTCAAGCTAGACATTGACTATTTTCCACAGCAACAGCTGGATATTACTGTAATGTATTGGAATATGATTTAAGCTGCTGGAATTAGAAACTGCCTGACAAGTACTCTGGTATTTCCAACATGAAACTAACACAGCATCAAAATTGTCTCTGTCCCTTATGACGGGAGCACTGTGCTGGACTCCTCCCAGCTTTCAACATCTACCACTTCAATAATGACTTCAGAAACTGAAGAGCATCCTTCCATCCCAGTAAAAGCCTTATTCCACTTTATTTTACATTCCCACCTATGTCCAGCTGTCCATAAGTAAGCAAAACATTAGGAGGAGTCTTCTTTGGATGGACTAAAAGATGCTGTTATTTCCTTTCATGCCTTACTGGAGGAGGACAACCTTGGGCCTTCTATATTAAACTGCCAGATTAGTAATCCTAAAATGAAATATTTGAAGGTATAACAAGAGGCAGTCGGGCTTCTCCTCAGACCAGAATTTTACATGTAGGAAAAAAACATCCCTGAAGAGTTACCAAGAATTCAAGAAGCTACTTCCAGTAGCTTCTGAAAATACTTTAGGAGCAGTCTCTCAGAGAAGCACTATTAAAAACTCTGCTACGGTTATTACTTCTTCATGAAGTGAAGATGGCAAAGTAAATGCAGAGTTTCATATTTCTAACATGAACAAAAATGTATCCATTTGTCTTCACCGCATTTTAGTTCTCAACTGCAAAAAGAAATTGAAACTTTGACATTTCTTACCATTTGGATGCCAGATTTCTGTGATGAATTTCATTTTTGGCGGCCTCAGTGGATAGTCTTTTGGAAAAGTAAGATGAGCCTTGAAAACACCACCTTCACTGGGGAATCAAAAATATCTTAGTAGAGTTTCTTGTAAGCTTATGCTGAAGACTGGAACTTACTGATATATCAAAAGCTCTACGTTTACCCCTCCCACAGCTTAACATCATGTTAGTAATTAACAGTACCATCATTTCCATATGCAATTCAAAGAGTTTATAGATTGAGAAGATACTTTCAAAAGACACTGCCAGTTCCCCAACACTGTGGGTTTTTTAGAATTAGGATGATATTCCAGAGGGGAAAAACCACATACACCACTAGTCCCCAACCCCCACCCAGAGAAAAAAAAAGTTTGCCAAGGAATACACCATCTGATATTACAACTTACATTTTTCCTCCCAGTACATTTATTAACAGCAAAAAAACCTATTGCCGATAACTCCCCTTGTCAAGTACAGCCCAGCAGATACCTGCTTATTTTCCTCCTTTAGACACCTCAGTCCTAATTTCTTGATACCAGTCTGCAGCAGTGGGCCTCAATGAACAGTTACAGAAAGCTTTGTAGTTGTGTCTACAGCATCACTTTATAAAGAGACTTTCAAAACTACCTCTTCAACACTAAGCTACAGGGACTCAGACATGACAGTGAGGTGTTCTGCATTAGCTACCCACTGAACTGGAAAACAATAATAAACAAGAGACATACAGGTTTTATGTGGGGTTACAGGCCTGTATTTAACTAGGTAACAGTGTATTGTTGGGGTTTTTCCTAAATTACTAGGTTTCAACGTCTGGGAATAGTCCCTTTTGAAAAGTGTAAAGCCTGTATTAAATGGAAAGCCTTACAGATGGAATACTTCACTGTAACATTTGTCCTGTTACTGTCATTTCTTGTAATTGAAGTTGGTAAGAAAATTTGAAATTGCAGAGACAGATTACAAAAACTGGAATACAACCTCCAAAGAAGGTGGCATGAGATGTGCAGTATGACGAGCTACTCCCCAGTAGCCATGCAAACAAGAGAACTGGTGTAGAAAAGACAAAGCTGCTCAGTGCAGGGGTTTGGGTTTGTTTTTTTCAGTATTTGTAACAGAGTAGGAGCCAGCATCCAAAGCCCACAGGATACTGAGAAAATAACAAATTCTACCACCACTAACCAAAGATGTGCAATTCTACCAAAGTGTCTCAAAAAAACCCAACACCAAAAAACCCAAAATGACTAGATTTAAGTGACTTGGCTCTTAAAGCAAAGCAGCTGAGGGGATCTGAACCCACAGCTTTATTTTCCACGTTTTTCAGAAGAGGCAAGCAGTTTCCAAAGAATCCTTGATCCTGGGAAGGATAAGAATTCCAGAAACACTGGCTATTTTAACACCCATATTAGTCAAGACAAAGGAGAGTTAGATTACATTTATTGATAGCCCCAAACCAGTTAAGTCCTTTCTTTCAAAGTTAAAAAGTTGTTCTTTCTGTCCTTAAAGAAGCTGATCCTAAAGCTCCTAGGCTGTATGACATACCTGGTTGCCCCTCACCAACTAAGTATAAATACAGCTCTTTAAATGGATACACATTAGAAACCAGCTAAGGAAGCCCAGCTGTCAATTAAGGGAGATCAGTGCCATTTTTAGCAATATTCCTGATAAAAGGGGTCTCTGTCAGTAGAGTCATGCACTGAGTCTGAAGTCTTTTTAGGTAAACTCAAACTAAATAAAGTGGGACCAGGAATGAGACTAAAAGTTGACAATTTTGAACCGCCTGTTTAAATTAAAATATGTTCCACTGTCATCATAAAATGGACCAGGGAGGATTCATAATAATGCTACTTTGAAAAGCATCAACTAAGAACTGGAACAGAAGAGAGCTTTTGTCTAAAAAGCCTCAAAACCAGCTCAGCAACTTATTGAAGTGAGGGGGAAAGTGCTATCACAGTTTTTAACATATAAGAGGTTCAATTTTAAGCAGTATTTCTGCTCTGGCCATGAGAATATAATGGAGCCACTACAAAATCGTTCAAAAGAGGTCCACAGAAGCTGGAGAATCACAAGGTAGGGAGCTTGAGAAGCAAAGCAATTCAATTACTGTCCTTAAGTACTTATTCAGAAGTCTGCAGACAGAGATACACAACAACTTCATGATGGAACTAAAATTGACCTCAGGTAAGTGTCACTAGGCTTTATCAGTAATTTACCCTTGGAACAGCTTAATGAAGGAGAACAGAGTTCATCTTCAAGAGCTACACTTTAAACTGACCTCTTCTGGGCATAGAGCCTTCTCCCAGGAGCTAGAATAGATGATCATTCATATAACCTCTATGAGAAAGGGAAACTCTTCTCTCAATTAGTCAGAGCTTCTTTTTTAAAAAAAACAAAAAAAAACCCAACCACACGGCATGCACCAGAGTGCTTCAGGTATACAGCAGTGCAAAACCACAGAGAACCTGAAGTCCAGGAAAAGAAGTTACTGTATGAACTGCACAGTTTTGTGTTCAAATGTCAATTTAAGAACCCACTCCTCAGGATAAAGATGTAAGCTTTTTGAAGCCCACTGTGCAAGGCTTGCCAACAACTCAAAGTCAACACTGAGGTACTCTAGGTTATTTATTCCAAGAAGTTCTCCCATCTCAAACTGACAGGACCTGAGGCTAATTCTATGGTGTGCTGCAGTTTCCCCAATGACATCCCTCTTGAATATTTTCCTACAATAACCAGCATGAAGTTGTAATGGTTTAAAATCATACTATCAGCTCAACTAGAGTCTCACTGCCATAATAACAGCAAATAGCAGATCATACCTGCCTTAAATACACAGAAAAACAGAAGCTGCCTCCAAGTATAGCCTATTCTTTGTCTACACAAGCACAAAGGGTTGTAGAGTGGTGCATTCTCCCAGGGCAGCAAAGCAGTTTAGAACTTCTATATAGCAAATTCAGCTATTTACAGGTATTTTACGAGCAATAGAACAGCATAACCTAACTTAGTCAGTATGAAGATTCAGGTTAACTTCTACTCACTTAGACCAAACTAGAACTAGTAAATCCAAGTTCACTTAAGTTTCTGTATAAGTATCAGTACTTACTATAGTGTATCTGGAGGACCAATAATAAGGACTTCCCATCGATAAAGATCATTGTCATCTATTAAGCCCGCTGAAAAGCCTTCCACTGGATTTTTGTTGAGCTCTGTGTAGAAAAAAGAATTTAATAGTGACTTTAGGTGTCTGATACGCATTTGCTGGTTTTGCTCAAGCCTCTATATGTGACCAAAAAAACCCCGTAACTTTCAGTGATTTGGCGCCTACTGATGGGACTTACAGCCGGATGAGAATCCTCAGCTCCCTACTACACACACCAGCATGCTGCCAGAGCCGAGACCCACAGTCCAACTCTAAAAACTATCTAAAGCACACAATAGCAGAAGGGCTAAAATAACTCAGAACTGTGTACCACAGTCTCCTAAACTAGGTACCAATAGGTGTGTGCGTGCAAGTCGGAAAACAGATTTTCTACTAATAAAAAAGCCATACCCTGAGGAGCGAGATTAAACTCAAGTCTACCTTTAACTCTAGAAAATGTTAACAGAATAACAAAGTGACACAATGTTTATATTTGAAACTAACATCCTGCTTCCCTTAAATGATTTTTTTCAGAACCTGAAAACATTTGAGCCCTGTGCCCAGTGCATTCTGGAGACAATGATTTACTACATTCTGAAGAAAGCATAGAAGAGAAGCTGTTATGCTATTTAGGTTTTTTCTTTTGTTTCACTGTTTTATCCACTTATGACAAGCAATGCAGGATTCTAAGTTTATAGGCTACCACATATAGTTACTGTCAGATACAAAGCTTATCTGGAAAGAGCTGCGCAGAAGTTAGACCTGGATGTAGGCTCCACTGAGTTTCTGTTTGCAGCCACTTTAGCAATAAACACCTCAAATCAGTTCTGCCTAAAATTCAACTGGGGAGGGGGCAGGGGGTGTTTGTGTAGAACATGTCTTAATCAATAGCTTCGGGTCAAAAACTAATTTAAATGCCATATTGACACCAAAGTGAAATTCTTGGTCCAGCATTTCCAACAGTACATACAAAGTCCTGATGGATCTTGGGTGTTTAGGATAGGGGAAGTGGAGAAAAAGCTTTTCCTTCAACAGATCATTAGTTTCCAGATTAAGTTAGGGACTTTTTGTTTTGTTTTACAATTGCTAATGCACTTATTTTAAATCCTGACAGACATTATTAGGAAGCTGAGGAAGTATGGGCTAGATGAGGTGACAGCGAGGTGGATTGAGAGCTGGCTGTGTGACAGAACTCAGAGGGCTGTGATCAGCGGCAGAGTCCAGTTGGAGGCCTGTAACCAGCGGTGTCCCCCAGGGGTCAATACTCGGTCTGGTTTTGCTCAATATATTCATGAATGACCCTGATGAGGGGACAGAGTGTATCCTCAGCAAGTTCGCTGATGATACCAAACTGGGAGGGGTGGCTGACACTCGAGAGGGCCGTGCTGCCATCCAGCATGACCTGGACNTAGGAAGGTCCGTTCAAATATATAGAAAAACTTCTTCCCAGTGAGGGTGGCAGAGCCCTGGGACAGGCTGCCCAGGGAGGGTGTGGAGTCCCCTTCTCTGGAGATTTTCAGGACCCACCTGGATGCAGCCCTGAGTGATGTGCTCTGGGCAATCCTGCTTTAGCAGGGGAGTGGGACTAGATGATCTCTAGAGGTCCCTTCCAACTCTGGAATTCCATGATTATACAGCTGTCATTATTATATTCCACAGTACAGTACATCTACATGTTCCTTCTTTTTAAACCCAGTAGCTGTATTTTGTCTTGATTTCTAGGCGTTACAGACTTAAGTTCAGAGGTCCTTGTAATGCCCTCAGGTACTTACAGAAGAAATTCAGGCGAGAACCTTATCCCTTTACAGAAAAAAGGCTGCCATTAAGTCCAAACTGATCTGCAGACACTGTTTGCCAGTTAGGTTCTTAACTATTTAAAGCATCATTAAAAAATGCAAGAAGAATCAATTCAAGCCCTAGACAGAACAGTCCAAGTCCACAAGGGAAAAAGAAAGCTCTCAGCTCACATAAAGGATAAAGGTCCTGAAGGGGTGGATAGCAGGAATACCGACTGACTTTGGCCATTGGTAATTCAGACTCAAATTTATCCACATAGATGACTCAATCTTAAAATCTCAAGAAATGTATTGGAAGGGCTTTTTTTAGAAGCTACTCAGCAGGGGTTTAGTTAACAGACGAGGTCAGCCACTCCAAGTCACAGGATACAGACTTAGGTATTGAACCAAATCAGGTTTTTTCAAGATAATGCAAGGTAATATCCCAGGTTATTTAAGCAAGATGCAAGCTTCAAAAACCGAAAAGCTATAGCATGGCCACACCTCCACTAAGCAGAGCAGTTTTCAGCCTCTGATATCTATGAAACTTGGTGGAAACAGATGCATGAACTTGAGTAACATTTCTATTTCATTTTAGGTGAAAGGGCCAGAGAGACTAAGTAAGCATCTCACATGAAGCAAGGGTTTGCCAGTCTCTTACTACCTCCCTACTACAGACATTTCTCCAGCATCAGATATTAGAAGTTTCACCACATTAATAGTTGAATATAACCTGCTTTTTTATAAAATCCTGCATTAAAAAATTGCCTATTGCTTGTGCAAAAAAGCCACCTGTGTTTAGGACACTTAAGTCATCCTTTCAGATATCATATTAGTATTGCAATAAAGAACATCCAGTATAACTACAGAAGTTAACAGAAAGAGTGCAAATATTGGATTTGAGTATCCCACCTTAACACTTTCAAACCTGAATTTACACCTCAAAAACACAAGTTCCCTCATTTCTGCATTTCCACCAGGAGAAAACTGTTTACGTGAAGTTCTGTGTGAACTGTTAGAACTCAAGCTGCTCACATTTAGCTATTAATTTAGCTATTATTGTTTGCTAGTAATCACTTCCCAGTGATAAGACTGAACAGGACTGCTAGAAGACAAGACTCCAGAAAATGCCTCATGCTTCTCTATCTAAATATGCCACACTATTTTTGAGTCCAACATACACACATTCTTCTCTATTTCTTCACTTGTGCCATTTCCATTTCTTTTTACATCTGCCTCAGCTTCAAAAAAACCTACTTTTTTTTAATCCTTAAGTCCTTTGAAATATTTTTCATGTATTTGTTCCCAATTAAAGACAGCTCTTACACTCTGACTCCTACCTAAGAACTTGCAGCACTATATCGCAAGAGATCTTGTGAGAAGCAATAATACTGCTGGATGCCAACTCCTGTAATACAGAAAATCAGTAAATTGCACAAAGGGGACAGCCTTTGACAAAAATCTCTGGAGTTACAGAGATTTGCTTAGTGGATGCTGCCTATAAAGCAAATTACGATGTTATTTCTTTTACAGGAGGTGGCATCAGTCTCTGCTTGTAAAAGGTTCTCGCTTTTCCTTCCATGGCAGCAATACTGAAGCATTGTTCAAATAGCTACTGCTTGCACAAATACTTTGAGGTAAAACAGTGGATATAAGCTCAGGCACCTTCTCCACTAGAAGTATGTAGAATTACCATAGGCAAGTTAAAAAGAGCTCTTCCATCTAGATTATTTATGCTAAACTGAACATCAACTAATGGCTGGTTGGCAGACAAAAAAGGAAATGTCAGGAAAGTTTTGCACTGGGACATGAAAAACATCCTCCTTGGCTGCTTTACCATGGATAGCTGAGAGCTGCTACTCATTAAAACTTGCAAACACTGAAGCCTAGGGTTTGCTTGGGTTTGATTTTCCCCCCGGATATGCAGCCAATGCTGCACAGCAGAAGAGTTAACTAGCAGTACCACCAATCTCTTCAGGAGCTCAGACTCACACACTAGTGAAATCCATGCACCAAAATCCCAAATGAATAGCAATGCCACTCTGGCAAGAAAGGAGGGCGCACACACGGCTCACAGTCGGAGAGTCAGCTGCTGGGCAGAGGGACCTCTGCCCACCAGCCCCAGCCTCTGGTGACACTGACACCACACTCAGGAAAATGAGACACCTGTTCCCCGCGTCTGTCATTTCCTACCAGCTACAGCAGTTAACTACTTGCAGCCTGAACAAGAGTCTTCCTAGACAAACACACAGAAGGCGAGAATGCTGCATAAAACAAAGGATTCCATTCCCTTCCCCAGACAGGGAGAGGGAACAGGCCTTTGGTGCACGGCCTCTACAAAGCCCTGCTGAAGAGCTAGCCTACAAGTCCTGGAAAAGCAGAGAAGTCAAACACCTATGAAGAAGCAAATACCTCCACGGTACTTTTTCAGCACTTCGTTTTCCTGTGAGATTTCTTGTTTTGCTAAAGCTTTCTTGTACTTTTTAAGCATAAAAGAGTACATTAGCACACCTCCATCATGCCCATGCCTTAATAATGAAATTTCCTTGCTACTATATATTACATACTCTGGATTAGTATTTCAGCCAATATTTTCTGCATTTCTCACAGTTTAATATAATATTTTTTAACCCAGATGAGAAAAAAAAGTCTTACATTGAGTCTAGAAGCAGTTTCAGGTAGATCCTTCCCAGCTGAAGCAGCAGCTGACAGCCAAAGCAGCACAAGCCTGGAGAGCCGCCAAGCAGCAACATACCAGGGAAAGAATCTTGTGGCTGCTTATAAATTAGGTATCCAGTCCCTTTAACCCCAGTCCCAAACCAATACCGATTTGGGAGGTAAGGGAGACTACAGGCCCATAATACAATAGAGTTGTTTAAGTCCAGAACAGAATTTAATGTCCAATGCCTCATCTCCCATGTGATCTGCCAACACAACCCATTGCTCCTTTAGTGGCTTAGCTGTTATTGAAACAGAACTAAGTTACCATTGCCTTAAACTTGAGCCAACACAGCACCATAAGCTATGCTTCCAGTTTGCGTTTAGTTGACACCAAGCTACTGATGTTCCCACACTCAGTAAAAATGCCTTTCTGTAAGCCAAGAGAGTTTCACCAATCCAAAAGGAAAAACGCAGTCAACAAAAATGACTAAGCAGAAAGAGCCCCATGGCTACATGCAGCAGCTATGTACGGCATCTAAACTTTTCAGCTTGACGTTTCACCCAGCCAGCCACTGCGTATGAACACTTTAAGAGTATTAAGCTACATTACAGGACAAAGCTTTCAAAAATACAAGCTTCCACATTATTTTTAATAGCAGCCTCTCTAGTAAGTTACACAGTGGTTGAGTTTTATGGAGCCAGTGGATTAAGTCCAGCACAAAAACAGAGAGCGGACAGCCCAAGTCCTAGCTGAGGCCTCTGGAGAAGGCATCGAGTGACTTACATACAGGTCCCAGAACAAGCAGGTTTATATCAGAGCTTTACATTTCCTATACATTAGGCTTACTTTTTCTTCGTTGCTTTTTGTGAGTCTCAGCAATAGTCCAGGAGCTTCCAACTGTACAGACTGAAAAACCTTGCCATAGACTTCTTTTACATACCCCCAAACTGTGACTTCCATGTAGTTTATTACTTAACTGAGGTCAGATATGATTTCCAAGACTTTCCTTTCTGCCTGCATACCCAGCTGTAAGTCTCTGATTCTAGAAGATTAGGGCTGAGATAATGATAAAGTAACATGATCTCCTTGCACAGCTGTATTCCCAGAGCTCTCCATATTATCTGCTTTCATCGTGTTCTGTCTTGCTCCACAAGCTCATCCAAGAAGTTCAGATGAAACATAGCATGAGATACACACGCGCTTCTGGTAGCCACTTTGGCAGTGACAAATAAGACAGCAATTAAGGCAGAACAGTATTAGTCTCAGAAGGACACTGTAATTATTTTGGAGTGAGACTGGAGAAAAAAAGACAAACCTATCTTAAGAAAAGTCTGCCAACTAACTAATTTTCTAGTGTTCCATGCGCCCCCCCCGTTGATAAGGGCAGCATCATAGATTTCTGCAAAACTAATGCTCCTCTCAGTTCAGAGAATGTGTAGGGAGGGTTATACAGTTAGCACTAACAGGCAAGCTGCTCACAGAAACCATCTCAGAGCAGTGCCACACAGCTTCACGCACTGCTGCACCAACACGCTTTGCTTGCTGTCTCCTCAGCTCTACCTGTACAGCTTTCCAAGGATCTGCACAGTGAAGCGGGTTTGGGGAGGATGGAGGACAAGGTCAGGGGTTTCTTGTTTGAGTTTTGGTTTTAATCCTGGTCAACTTCCTAGCCAGGGCTACAGCTCAGCTGTGCAAACAAGAGGACAGCGGCACTAGCCTTAAGTAAAGAGCCAGAAGCTCCTATAACTACCACTATAGCTCTGGGGATTAAGGTTATAGTAACAAAGAAACTTGACTAAAGAGAAACTGGAATTATTTTATTAGTAAATTGTCATGTTATTCTAGACATAGGCCAAGAATTAAGTTTCTTGATTGTGCATGTTCTGTAGTTCCATGGTCACATGAGTTGTGGCATACCTGAAGACAGACAATTGAAAGTTCAGGTTAGCTATTTAGTTGAATATTGACTCTTTAACACACTGACCAGAAGCTTGCAGGTCTTTGGTACCATCTTGGTTCTTTAGGAGTTCCCCATAGGCCTTTAAGTCCATGGAGATGGCCACCAATAGACACTGTCAATGCTACTTTAGACACTGATCTCAACT
Source organism: Rhinoptilus africanus (assembly GCA_013400135.1). Classification (NCBI taxonomy): domain Eukaryota; kingdom Metazoa; phylum Chordata; class Aves; order Charadriiformes; family Glareolidae; genus Rhinoptilus; species Rhinoptilus africanus. Next base: position 275,020 of record VXBO01004775.1, read on the forward strand.
TCTAGGTGACAAAGACAGCTCTCTCGCACAGTCTCCATTAGACCACAGATATCCAGCTACCCATGTGATCTGGCAACCCAGTTTACTGAGCCCATGATCTGTTCCCATGCACCATTTCACCCAAGAGTTGTGATAACAGGCAAGAATAGAGATGACCTGTTTTGAGACATTTCTTTCCATAGCACTCTTCATACATAAAAGCCTTTTCTGTACACACACTCAAACCAGTCCCTTTCCAACATCCCTCACTTACTGCTCGCAGAAGGAAGCAGAACCTCCCCCTGATGTGTTTGCCAATAAGCACATGTCTGCAACTCTGTATCTTAAGCCACTGCGAAGCACAGCATCCCTACTAAGCCCCCAAGTCTTTTCTCTCAAGATGAAGGTGGTCTTCCAGTTACTTTCCCGTGCAAATCAGTTTCTACAAAACACTGGAAATACAAAACATACTGATGAAAACCTCTTAATTCCATAGCATTCTGTAAAGTTTTGAAGCAGTTATGCTTTCAGAATTAAGCTTCTCAGGAGTAAATTTAGAACAGAGACTCAAATTAATAGCAAACATGTATTTTTGGTAAAAATTGAGATAAACTGTTTCCTGAAGAGCCCTCTTTTGTATCCCAACACTTAAGAATCTAACAGTTACATCACCCAGGTTAAAATGGAGGTTGAACAGGCCTGTTAAAAAATTGGTTTCTAGTAAGATCTGAATTTGGGGAGAAATGGTATGAGGAAGGGAACAACAACAACAGTCAAAAGAATTGCAGAACCCCCAATTCTGAAGTTCACACCTGAAAGGAAGCAAGTATCTCATCAGGAAACATTCAGTGGTTTGCCCATAAAGAGTCAACTGCAGCACAGGGCCACATTAATCTATTACACTCAGTTTAACAGAAACACCACCTTCTTCCCCCTCCGCCCCGTCCTTGAGTGTTCAATGCATGTTTCCACTCTTAAGAGCGAGAGAAGTGTTAGGCAGGTACATGCATCTGCCTGTATTTGAAACTGTCACCCTCAGCAGCGTTCAATAGAGATCTTATCAGGGTAAGTAGTTCCTGAGACTCTGTGATTATCTCATCCCAAAGCAGATGTCAAAAACAGGTCAGATGAATTACACTCAACATGTACTTGTTTCTCTCACCTACAAAGGAGCCTGCAGAGCTTCAGGTGTCTACTTCATACAACTACTAGAATTTGGCAAGACAAGTGTCATCCTAGGTGCCAGTTGTGTTACTGTAGCTGACTTTAACATAGACAGCAGGAAAAGTTCATTAACTTCTTAACAGCTGTTTGCAAATTAAAGCTACAAAAAATTCTATCCAGGTATCTTCTGAGCAGTCATATACACATCAGTAATGAAACAGCAGTGCTGAATAGAGCTAAGAGCTCTAGGATGCGTGTGGTTTACATACAAGAATAGAACACGATTCTAGGAAATCCACTAGAAAGTCTGTATCACAAGACTATGCCATAGGGAGATGTCAACATCTGAAGAGCTCATCAGGAGCTTTCTTCATCATATGCATAAGTTGTTGTGCAAGTCAAGGACACTTTTCCAGCTTGTATTCTCTCTTGCTTATAATATGAATAACAGGTTTGCCTATCCTAATTTGAACTACATTGTTATTCAGAATTGTTTTCAGACATTTCTCTAAGTGACTCCTGACAGCACCATCTTTTATATCAGCACCAAGTGCAGGACAACTAAAAATACCAGACAGTTTAACATACTAAGTAACATGATGAGTGCACGGAAGTAGGTTTACCTCAACCAACAAGTCACATACAGAAACTATGTATGTGAAAACCTCTGCAAAGGGCTTCTATCAAAAAAATAATTACTATTATTCCAAACCTGTACAAGCACTGCTAACATTCATGCCCAGGAGAGCAGTTATTTTTATGGAATCCTATTTCATTTAGATTCCTATACTTAAGTGTTCTTACAAGGTCTGGATATCTGATCTCTGTTCCAGCTGATATGCCTTGGACCTGAGAATAGGAAGGAGAAGCAAATATGAACGCTTGCAGGATGGCTTAAAACTTAGGCCTACTAGATTTGGTAAGTGAAAGATCTTGCCAAGACCAATCTACTGACAGATATCTACACACCACTGAAAACTGAAGCACGGAGCAGGTGCAACATGGTGATAGCACAGGCCGACATGTGAAGTGTTACCCGGATTCCGTTCCCATAGGTTGGGACAAGCAGCAGACTGTGCGAGTTTCAAGAGTCACATGCCCCCTTCCTCACCCACCTGCTCCTCTTTCTCCAGGCACCTAACTGCACACTTGTTTTAGTATTTGGTTAGTTTAGTTTATACTTTCAGAACAGCAGCCACCTTTCGGTTCCGTTCCACTTCGTTAGAACCCAATCTTTATGCTGAAAACAAAATGCTGTTTTCTATTTAATTTAATGCTTCCACCCTATTCTACACCAAGACTTGAAGCTTACTTCTGCAGAATACCCCACATGCCTAAAGACTTAAAAAAACCCAGCCTTACAGGTAGCAAAGAGGAACATCTAGATCAAAACAGCAGTTGCATTAAACACACCAGAAGAAGAAGATTTAGCAGAATGTCTATTTGAGGCAAACAAGTTTACCTACAAAGTTCACTGATTTTCAAACCGTTCAGAATAGGGCTTTGGGGGAAGGAAAAAACCCCCAACTTGTACTAACACCAACCACAAAGGGGATCAAGCAATGCTACCTCAGTTGAATTGCATGTACTGTTCCATGTCTTCCTTTGCATTAAAAAAAAAAAACAAAAAAAGAAATCGTAGATACAGAAGACTGAAGGCAGCACCAGCTATAACTGCAGCATGCAGTTTTAATTATTTGATTTATCCCAGATCAGTTTCTCTTAAACCAAAAAGAGGTATTTATAGCAAAACAACAAATCCTTACAGTCTACGTTTCTGCGGTAGATAGCTCTTTAATACCAAAGTTTGGAATCACTATCAATCACAAAACGCAAGATATTTTAGTGGGGTTTGGGCGATTTAACACCTCCAAATCAAGATCTCACCAATAAAGCGGAAATACTTCTAATGAAAGTATCTTCCCAATAGATATTAATTTGCTCTTTATGTCACAGGGTGTCCAGCAGCATTCTCCCATTCCACCATCCTCTAACAGAACAAAGTTACTCTACTGCCAAATCCAGGTATGTCCATACTTTGGTGTAACTTACAATGCCTTGTTTGTGGGGAGCACAGGAGGAAAGAACTCATCATTTATGGTAAACTTGGTTCTTTCCCTGAAAGATTAGTAAGCGGACCTAGCCAGAGCCAACTGGCTGTGAGTATAGCTGCCCCATCACGGGGTAAGCTTACAAAGCAGGTTGTTATTGCTTCATCCTGTCCAAGAAAGTGGTTGAGTCATCAGCGCCCCCCTCCATTCTGAGGTCTAGCTAAACCTCACTTTCCAGAACTGCCAGCATCCCTGAATTTTTGCTCTTGTGACTGCTTTCATGAAAACTGTTTTCTTTGAAGAGGCAGAGCTCAGTTTATTTCTGCAAGAGGAACATTTGAAAAAGTAACACATGCGGCTAGTCAAGTTTGCCACAAGTTACATCCATTATGTTATTTGCAGTGCAACAGAAATTCAGGCGGCTTGCACTGCTCAAACTCTAGTCACTGGAACAAGACATGTGTTTTCGCAGTGATATTATCTATAAAGTCAGCATGAGCAAGGTAGCTTTGATGCTTCTGTCAACACATCCTCACAAGAAACAGGATTATCTTATCTGCTATAATGGGGCACTATACTGCAAGCGTGCTGAGTGGTACACACATGCTGTATCTAAGCATCCCAAAAAGCACCACAGTAACGAAGACTGATGGTTATCTAAAAATATAAGAGTCCTTTAAAACAAAATTGGGGGGGGGAGGCAAGGGTGGTGTGTGTTACAGCATTTTACGTGATACTGAAGTCAAGTTTGACACCTATAGGACCTTGGAGTCTTTACTATTCAGGATAATACAGAATATTACTGGCCACACAAACCAACCTCTCCAAGGAAGCCAACAGCCAGACCAGCATCAGCTTAACACTTCAGATCAGTGACACTCAAATGATTATCTCGTACACAAATCTACTGTAAGCCAGTAAATAGCCAGTACTAAATTGTAAGCAGAGGCTTCTTATACTGCCAGCCACCCAAGAGATAGGCCATCTCAGCTTCAATCTATGAAAGTGGGCTTAATTCCGTAATTCCCTTAGAATTCACTACTCAAATATTTTAAGAGTCCATCCTATACAGTCACAAGAAATTCAACTAGCTCAGTGTTACACTGCAAGATTTTTCCACACAAAGAAGTTAAAATGGTTGAACTGTCACATTAAGTATTTAATACAGTTTCACAACTTGTTAATTTTTAATTACACATTTTTACTTTGAAATAGGAGCTGTATACACTTTAATTTGAAATAATGCCATGTTTCTCACATTTGAGAACAATATTAGCATGGGGTTTTTGTAACCCAAGCTGGAGAGTATTTACAACACAATACAACTTCAGACAACAAGGGCATGGTTAGTTATTCCTCTGTTGTCAGTGATCCATGTTTATGTTAAAGAGGACTTGCAGTTCTGGTTCCACTGTGCACTACTGATTTAACTACATCCTCCCTACACGATTTTGCTGCATGAACTAGACAAGTCTGCCTATTCTAACAAGTCTCTGTGTCAGCAAGGATTTGGCAGAAAGATGAAATAAAAGCATTCAGAGAAATGCCTCAGTCGGCAGAACCCTTGGGCTTGACAGCCCTGGAGACTGGAAGAGGAGCTTTACACTCCTAGTTGTCTCCTGCCTCCTTTTGAAGAACATACAAGTTTTGGGGCTGTACAGAAAACACAGCTTATCCTCCCCGCACCTCCCTTGGGGGGTGAACTCTCTAATCTAGGGCTATACCAATCTACATACTTGCTGTTGGCTTTTTTGGAAGTTCAGAGGCACTTAATTCTTTTAGTTTTTCCTATATCTTACCCATAAGAGGAAATGCAAAGGTCATAGCTTCTATTTCACATTACTACCAACTCACAAAGTGCCTTTCTCCTTCAAAAAACAAAAGAGCATCTATAAGAACAAATATGTTTACTGAATTTTAAGAGATTTCCAAAAGTTGCCAGAGATTACAGTTAAGTTAATTTACAAAGAAACAGCCATTTATCTTCACAGATATCCATAGAGGAAAACCTCAACACTTTAAAAAAAAAGAAAATAAATAAAAACTACCCAAAGTTCTGACTATCTTGATTTGATCTGTTCTCGTGCCTAAATGGAGGCAAGCACACATCAATATAAAACCAGCCACCATACTAATTCCCTGGTGATATAGCTCAATATTTTATTAGCAAATGCGCTGTGAAGCTTCTTAGTATGTTAGTATCTTAGTTATGGGCAGGTGGGGGGGGGAACAAAACAAAAAAAACCAACCCACATCTAATGTGAAGTTGTATTTTGTGACTGTCATTGAATATCCCTTCTCCTAGAGCATTACCAGCACTCAGAACATGCCATTTAAGTTGAAAAGCATGTTGTATATATGATGCTGTGTTCCTAGTTACCTGCTCAAGTTGCAATACAAGCCAGCTTGCTCCAGAAGAAAGAGAAGTCTGTCTTTATAGACTTATTGGAGCAACCTGGGATTATGTTGTCAAGTTTCATCCCGTGTTTTGACAAGACCCTCGGTTTTAAGTCTTGCTGACAACCAAGACTATTTACCAGTTGACCTTCACTTTAACAAAGTCTTCAAAAACCAAAACAACTCATTGACGTGCTACGTGCCACAAACACTTATCTTCCACACAATGACTCTGTTAAGAACCAAAGCATATGGGAGGCAAAACAGGTAACTGTTCTGAGAACTACTGTTCTACATTCCTTTCTCCTGTCACTTTTTTTTTTGGTTGGTTGGGTTTTTTCCCCTCTCTTGGCATCAAAAACAGCCATACAGGGTCTCACCCACTAAAAAATTTCCATATTCCTCACCTGCCTCCCCTTTATATAGGTTTCAGATTCCCTCTTAAACTCCCTTCCACTTGCTCCAAGTCTAACAGCTCCAACTTCAGATCTCTTGTGCTTGAATAATGCTAGTTTGACAAGTGAGTGATCTAGAGCAATTTAAACTAGTTTAGATCACTAAATCATACCCACTGCCTGTTCACTGTCCTCCAAAACCCAACCACTAGGTACATCCCAATGACTCACCACATTTGATTTAACGCAAAAGCTGCATGTAGCAGAAGGACTGAGGTATCAGCCCCACCAGGGGAAAGAATACCACAGTGTCGATTTTTGTTTTGAGGCAGAACAAGTAGTGTGGGTGTAAACAAAAGGACACATGGGAGCAGCAGAGACTTGGAAGAAGACAGTCAGCAGCAGGGAAGGAAGATCAGACATCATGAAGCTCAGTCTCTGCATTGTGACTTCAAGTAGCCTGCCATCAGAAAAAGCAGTGTCAGAGTCAAGTTTCAGCTCAGTTCAGATGTTACTTAGGTTATCACGTGTAGAAGAAACTATGCTCTTTCTTAGGTCCGTTACTCAAGACAGGACTTCTTAAGAGTTCAAGACTCTTCTTCAGAACTCACCACATGCTTAAATATGCACTCACAGTGACTTGTAATATGGTTTCAATTCTTTTTTTAATAGATGAGAAGGGATACCAAAGGCACTAATATTACTTAAAACACAAAAACCCTGCAAAGGAGTTGTACGTTACATGCAAATGGTTGCAGTACTTGAGTCAGTACAGTTGAACCAGTAGCAGTAACAGGGGCAACTGGAAAAGCACACCACTGCTTCAGAAAAGAGTGAGCAGAAAGGTAAACTGAAGTTAACCCCCAAATCTAACAGTCTACAAGTCTACTTACGTATCCAACCAGCCTGTGCTTACAGAAGACCTCACAAGAGAAGGAAAAAACCCTACACAACAGAAGCTGACAGCTACTGCCTATTATCAAGAGGCTTCAGCTAAATGTCAAACTTTCCTTCATGAAGCACAATTTGTTGGTTAAAAGAGAAATTCCAGACAACCAGAGAACTGTATTAGATTACCAAATGTTCATTTTTATCAAGTTAGAGAGCAACTACTTGACACTATTGCTTCCCTAGAGGGATCAATTATAGGAAAGAGAAGCTTTGCACCAAATCCAGAGTGGAGCTCCTGTAGGAAGCCTATACCTAGTGTTATTAGCATATCCGAACATGTAGACACCTCACTGAATATCAGTAACAATTTCAGTAGTTATTAGGGCATTAATAGGCCCATGCTGATGTCCAGGTGTGCAGCTGCAGTACGTATGAGATGATTTTTTGTTTTAAGAATGTCACCTTAAAGGCATAAGAAAAAAAATAAATCCTATAGTAATAGTTAAATACATTGATCAACTAATGTGATCAAAGATAGTGCTGGAGATGCATCAAACACATCTAGCTTGCTACACCTGGTTACACAACTTCACCTCCTTACTGCTAACAGTGTTGTTTTCCACCCTTACGCTTTCAAAGACATTACCAAAGTCTCAGGCCAAAAATCCTCCTCCAGGAATTTTTCTGTGCCACTCGGTGACCCCATCCTTCTATACGGCTACTCAGCAAACTTCAGCCAGCGCTGTATTTGCCTGAGCCTAGGTACACCTAGCACACATTTCCTTATCTGGGTATGAAGCAATTTTTACGTAACTGACGAAAAAGGCAATGAGATTCGCCCAAGGTGCCGAGCAGGCCCGTGCGTTTTCTCGGGGGGGACGACTTCACCCCGGCCGCGGGAACCCAGCGGGCAGAGGCCGCGGGGGCACACGTGGGAGCGGGGGGGAGGGCGCAGCGGCCGGTTCCTCGCCGCACCCGCCCGGCTCGTTTCTCTTTAAATCTGGCAGCCAGCGACACATGGAGCTGCATTGTGCGCCCCGCCGCCCGGGCGGCCCCGCGCATGCGCCGCGCCGGGCCGGGCCGAGCCAGGTCCCCTCGGCGGCGGCCCAGGCC
>VXBO01004775.1:283366-297397 GCA_013400135.1 Rhinoptilus africanus
CTTCCCCCTCACAGGCCCCGTCCCCTCAGAGGCCGGCCCTCACTCCCCCCGCGGCGCATCGCCTCCCTCCCCGCCGCCGGCTCCCAGCCCGGCTACCTGCTAGTTGTCTCCGCAGTAGCAAGGCGGACTGGAGCTCCGTCATTCTCCCCCTCTCTGCCCGGGAAGGGAGTCCCAGCGGCGGCGGGGACGGCGCGGCTCCTGGTGCTGCGAGCGCCCGAGGCGGCGGCGAGTGGCCCTCAGCCCGCCCGCACCGCGCCCCGCGGGGGTCTGGCTCCGCGCCGGCCGCCGCCACAGCACGCAGGGTCCCTGGCAGGGGCGAGCGGCCGTGGCTCCGTGCCGCCCTCCTCCTCCTCCTCACGGCCGCCCCCTCCTCCCCCCCCCGCCCGCCAGGAATTTCACTGCACTCCGGGCCGCGGCGCGCAGGCGCACTGCCGACCGGCCGCCGGCCCTTCCGCGCCGCCATCTTGAGAGGGGACGGGAGGGCGGGGAGGCGGGGCGAGCCTTCCTTCGGCCGCCATGTTGAGAAGGTCCGTCCTTTTTTCCCCTCGCTTTTAAAGCCCCAGCTTGCAGGGAGGGAAGGAGGGAGGGAGAGAGCTCCTGCTGAGGAGGGCTTTCTTCAGGAGGGGCGTATCGTGTCGTCCCCCCACACACGATGGTTGTGCTGCTGGCTGCCTCTGCTTGGCACCTCACTGAGGGTAGAGGGGCTCCTCCTGAGGGGACAGCTGCCTGCTCCCTGTGAGAGGCACATCTTCCCTCAGTTACCACACTGCACAAGATTATTAGATACAGGACAGTAAGTAACCAAACCTATCTATGCATTTTGTTCCTCCTGAAAGCCCTGCTCGCCCTCCGACTGCTGCCATCTCCCCAACCCAGTAAAATACAGGAGGAGTTTTTGAGGAGGGGCTAAAAAGAGTTAGCAGCTGCTGGATGAAAGTTGTTCATGCAAGATTGCTGCAAAACGTAGATTTTTGTCTGTGGGTGTGATGGGGATGCTTCTGTGAGGGGGAGTGTGCTGCTGTGCTGAAGATGTGCCCAGGAAAGGCAACGAGGTATAAAAGGCCTAAATCAAACCCTGTGTTGTGCTTGTGAGGTAAAGTGGCTCTCCTGCATTAGTTTATCCCTGAAGGATGTAGGCTTGATTTTGGATCTCCAGCAAAAGCCTTCAGAAAAGATTTTTGAAGATGACTGCAAGTCTGAGGACAGACGCTGCTGAGAGGAAGAGCTAAAAATTAAGAGGGTTTATCACAAAGAATTAAGTAAATGGCCAGGGAAGTTGTCTCTGTATTCACGTGTTGACCGTGAAAAATATACCATGATAAGCAGGTGTGTGAGACTAAAATAAAAGGTACGGGCTGCTCTGCTCCTCTGCCATAGGCTTGAAGTGTCCCATTGAATTCTCTGATTTTACACTGTAATTCTGAAGGAGATGTAGTTTCTGACTAATTGGATGAACCATTATTACCAGTGACAGAAAGCAGGAAACTCCCTGCTCTATTGCAGAAAGAAATTACTACAAAGGGATTTATCCTGTATTGTTTTGCCAAGATGTTCAAATCCTTTAGACAAGCAGCTCGCTCTATTTTTTCAACTTCAAGGGGTTTATTTTGTTTGTGAACACCAAACTTGGCTTGCAATGAAGGAAAGAGAACTAGCCTATGAGAGAGATGTTTTTAGTTGGCGCTGCTAAAGTAATTTCCCATGCTGCAATCTGGAAGGCCTAGTATAGTCTGAGAGTTTCATTACTGTGCTAGTACAATTAATCAGAATACTATTCCCAGATATTCTTGCAGTTCTGATTAAATCTGTGTCCTCTTCAATGATTCAACTAGGATGATACAAGACATCCCACAGTGTATGCCGCTATTACCGAAATTCATCTCATAAATGGTGTTCTTAGCTGAAGAAAGTCTTTGTGAAAGTCTTTCTCCTTTGTAGGCTGACTCTAATTCCTAAATGTATTTTGTATTTGTATATTGTATTGCTTCAGTCAGGTTCATTCAATCTTAAAAAACAATCTATCCATTTAAACATGGAAGGCTATCATGTGCAAGTACATTTTGTAAACTTATTATGCTAAGAGACAGTCACCCAGATTGGAATTCAGGCGTGTTGATGGGAAGTGACACTGCTGTGGATGGTATTTCTCTTTCAGGAATAAAAGGTAGGCTTTGTTCACAATGTCAGTTAAGCCAGCGCTAAATTCACTCACTCAACTTTCTGTACCTGATGTCACTTCAGGCATGAGTACACATCTCTGACAGCTCTATTAATAGAGGACCTAACTACAGCATTGAAGACTGAAAGGTTATATGAAACAACTCTATTTCTAGTACATTCTATTAATCAAAATCATCCTGAACTCTTCACCATTAGGTCACTCGCTGGCAGTCATCTTACTTAAGAAGGGAAGTTTTATACAGTCTCCTATGGCTTGTGTATGATTTTACTTGTAAGGAACATAGGAGGCTGTGAGCTGAGAGAGAAAGGATATGGTTTAAGCTGGTATAGATGACCTGGATTCCTTTATTCTGGAAGCACATTCAACCCTAGTTTATAAAAGTAATATGTGTTTCATTACAGGAAGCCTTGGCAACTTAAAGTACTCTAAATTTGCTCTATCAAATCACCTTGCATGCAGCTTCAAAATGTAGAACATGGCTACTGCTAGTGAGGGCAGGTGTGTGACCAAGACATAAACTACTTTAGTGTTTCCTTACAGCAATAAAGGCTCCGTGGAATCCCGTCATGGAAATGACCCATCAGGCCACAGTGGAGTGGGAACCCTCTTGGCTCACAGTTCATGTCGCCTGTCCTTAAACACAACAGGCTATCTGAAAAGCAATAAAAGCCTTTCCCTGGCTGGATGAAGTGATCTTCTCTTCTGTTAATATCTACTTTCTGTACTCTCTATGCACAAACGCCTTATCCTACTGTTTGCGGAGGCAACATGCAGTACATTTTAGGAAAAGATCTCAAGATAGGAGAGATTTTTTCTTGAATTTGTTCTACTGTCTCTGGCATGCAACCGTGTCTCTCTGCAGCCATCTCTTCCATTTCTGCATTAAATGGAAGAGCAATAAGAATTTAGATTACTTTCTCTTTCCTGAGACCATTTCTTGTATAATGACTCCTCAGATCTTACAGCCATTTGCTGTGGTCCTTACTGCATTAATCTTTTCCCTTGGCAAGGGTATATTATCATAGTCGTTCATCTTGTGGTTAGAATAGGAAATCCTGGGAGTTTTTCTGTCACCTTAAAAAGGATCAAGGTTTCACATTCAGCATCTTACTTTGCTTGAATGTGATGTCTTTCGTTTGACTTTCTACCCCGGTTCCTCATTCACGACACAAATCACAGGCTGCGCTAGTAGATAGTTTCTAGTCTTCCAGCTGGATTCACAGTGTTAGCAACATCTGTTCCCCTACTTCAGCTTCTCGGCAAAAACAAAAAGATGATGGCAAGATAGACATAGTTCCCTGTAACATGTTCTGCAATGTTCATCTGATTTTACATACTGGAGTCAGTGAAGAGACATCTTAAATGGTAGCAATGTGAGGTATCAGTTTTTAGCTTTAAAAAAAGTTCCTGTTAGGCAAACAGGGACCATTTATATGTCCATTATGATATTTGCAGGCTTGCATTTCTTGCAGTTTATGTCTAGCAAAGAAGTTGTTTTCTTAACAGTAAAGGCTAAGTGTTATTAAAGGCTTATATTCTGGACCCAAATTGTCACCAGGAAAAAGTACCAGTTTGCTGAGCTGTGGTATACTGCTCTACCTCCTTGCACTTGTTTTTGCTGTGCATTCACTGATACAGAAGTATTTTGCTCTAAGGAGTCTCTCTTTGAATAAGCCTTGACTGAATTTGCTTGCGAGTAGTAAAATCCAAATTACTTTGTCATATACTGCATGCAACGGTAGCATTTGGCCTGTACCTTGGATGTGTATCATAAAGGCAAATGCTCTGAAAATTCTTGTTAAGAGAGAATTTGGGAAAAAGAAGACAGCAATTCACTGTATTTTGTCTTTGATTCATAGCTCCCTGCTGGCTTGAATAAGATTAAGAGCATAACGTAAACTAAAAGCTGGTTTGTTTCCAATTAGGTATGACCTATAAATAAAGCAGAGGACTAAACCTGGGCTGAACACATCGGTCTGGCCAAAAGTATTTTGCAGAAGTTCAAGGCTACTCCTACATAACAGGTTCAAAAGTTTATCTGTTACTCAAATGTTGTTGGGCTCATGTTTCACTGGGAAGTGAGGGTGTGCGTGTGAAGAAGGGGGGTTTCCTAGAAAAAAATGGACCAGTGAATCAGTGGCATGGCAAACAGAGAGAAACCTGGTACAGAAATTGCTGCAGCTGCTACAACACATCTCTTCAGAACATATGTCCCTGCAGAGTATGATGAAAATGTTTATATTTACTTGTATTATTGCAGTGTTTAGATCTCCAACTAAGATCAGAGTCCCGCTGGGTTAACACTAATCCTCGATGGTCTCCCATAGAGGTACGAATCTCCATTCTTCTGGAAGAGTCCAAATAGTTAGGATGGACATGTGTGGCAGTCCATGGTGATAAAATGTCTCGCCCAAGATGCCAGAGCAAGTCTGTACTGGAGCCAGAAATAGGAGCTGGTCCTGATATTCATTCCCTGATACATGAAACTACAATGGCTTTAATGTTCAAACCTCGCCATGTGTCTGTCTATCATTCCTTAATAAATCCTGTAGTATTCCACCTAGGCCACCGACCACAGATAAAGGCTTTGGCTGTGGCATGAAGTGTGGAAAATGATTGCTTGAACCAGGGAGAAGGTATACAGAGGTAGACTAAGTTGTTCAGTGAAGGGTGACACCCAGCAAAGTGTTTTGACATGACTTTTGGATAAGATTTCTGGTATGAATCAGCTTTGACAGGAATGGTCATGGTAAAACATCCTCGAACTGCAGGAAATCCTTATGGATTCTTACGGTGGTGTTTACTCAGACTTTTGGCAGGAAGGCACTATTTAAAACCTGCGTAAACCAGAATGACCTTGTTCTAAACTTTATTTGTATAAGCTTAAACTGTTACTTAAACAGATACCATTCTCAGCTGGGAAATGGAGATTTTGCCTAGTCATTAATGTTAGGATCAGGGTAAAATTCCCACCTGAGAGGTGTTCACTTGACACAACATGGATGTAATTTCTTCAGAATACATTGGATTTCTTCCCTCATTATTAGTCAGAAACAGTTGACTTCAAAATAAGACAGCAGATGAAAGCAGCAGAAATTAAAGTAATGGTGAAAGACCAGCTTGAGTGCCAAAATAGTTAAGGGAAGGGTTAAACTAAAATGAAAACTGCCGTTTTCTAGCTGATATTTTTAAAGAACTGAGTGTGAGAAATTTTTGCTTTGCTACCTGCAAAGCCTGACCTAATTGACAATCAGTTTAATATACCTGATGGAAAGCAGTCATGAGATGCACCGCTGTGTCAGTTTTCAATCCTTGGAACAAACACAAGGATGTGAAATATGAGGCAGGTAGTAATTGATTTGCCTTTTCTGAAATGCTGGCCTGTTACTGGAAGAAAATAAACATCATATTCTTACTTGAAGAAAACAAGTACATATATTTGAGAATGGTTATTTGTATATAAATTTGATGCCAGAAGTTAAAATACTGTTTTCACTACTTCCTTTTTCTATTGTTGGCTTAAACCAGAGATTTAAATAATTGATTCATAATTCAAAATGGCAAGCAGGAAATCTTAATTTACATTATTTATTTTAATCTTATTTTACATTCATAATTCTTAATCCATTTCTTAAATAAAAGCAGATTCCTTGTGCTTGGCAGGACATGACTTTTCTCAGTCATATATTTATTCAAACTTTTGATTTTGTTTTTTTAAGTCTTTAAGTGCTATTTCAGATCTTTTGTTTATTAGATGCTGTGAGCTTTTAACTGATGGTTTCTGTAGTTACATTTAGGTGAGATTCAGTTAAAATGCACAAAGGAATCATTAATGAGAGATGAAAATTTGTTTTTAGCTCACGCAACTTCCAAGATATTAATACTACCAGATCTTATCCTCCCACAAGTTAGAATTAATCATCCTGCATCTTGATCTTGCTCATACTTTGGAAAAGGGGAAAACAAGCTGGCTTCATTTTAAAATCCCAGTTTAGTTCTCATCTCTGAATGAACCAGTAATCAAAATAAACTTGTTGAATAAACTGAAATGAAGAATTCGCTTTTTTTCTGCACCTGCAGATGAAGCTAATGTTGTAAAAAGCTGGTTCAGCACTCAACATACTATTTCTAGTCACTTACTCAGTAACACCCACCAGTTCGGTGTTTTGACTTTCTCTGAAATTTCTGCAGCAAGCCTGGACTGCTTTTCTATTCTGTACTTAGTGATTCCAGATTTCACTGTCGTGTAGGCTGCCCTTATTTCACATTTTATTTTAAATAGTGCTGTTTTTAAAAGGACAGACATACTCGGTTTAAAATAAAGAATGACACTTTACGAATTGTTTCACCTTTCAAACTGGTAAATTCTTTGCTTTTGCTCACATTTTGCAAGATGTATCATAGTTGATACCACTCAGCTCAAATTGTTGATTAGGAGTTATTTTTTTTCCTGGAATCATCTAGAACAGTAAACTTGCAGTTCTTTGAGATATACTCATATTTGTACATGACATGTTCTAGCGCCTTTGCTAGTACAAAATTAGTACAGTGCACAAAAGGGAAGAAAATATGTATGCATGACGGGTAGGTATTTCATAGCAAATTGCTATAGAGATTAACGGAGCAATGGATGTAAATGTAACCTGCAGAAGGGCTGTACATGAGTGTAGGCAACACGACCTACATGGGTATAGTTCAAGTGGCAAATCCCTTAACGTGAATGCAGTTATACAATATATGAGGATTAGTCCCATAGGGGAAGCAAAACAGGTTAAGACAGTGTAACTACAGACATCTGTGGGCTGTAGTGCTATCATATAATACAGTATTTGCCTCTACTGCGAAATTATACTACCATAATTCTCACAATATAGACAGGTACTCTGGCATTGAATTTAATTTCAACAGAAGCCCAAAGAAAAACTGGGCTTTGAAGCAGAGAAGGAAATACCAAGCCAGCCTGTTGCTGGAAGCAGGTGAGTGGACGAAAGGGAGGAATGCCTCTGACCTGTGGAGTCTGGTAACTTCTTGCTGCGATCTTGCTACAGTGCTGTATTTTTCTGATCTTAATGTCTTGCTGTGTTTTTCTGTTAGAGCTACACTATGAGTTTCTCAGAGGAGGAGAAAAGGGCGGAGGGGGAACAGAGGCGGTGAAAACACAGATTGCTTGATTTATATTTGGCTTTTTTGAAGAGATTAATCACTTTGCTGATTTACACTGTCCTTATTCTGTACCTTTTAATTCTTTCTTAAGGAAACAGCTTAATGAACTAAGTCAGAAAATATTCCATTGACATAAACTGTGTTGTGGGGTAAAGAAAATCTTGCTTTTGCAGTTTGGAAAATTGAGTGACTGCAGTTCTTCCATGACTTTGATGAAGCTAGTTAAACTCCTGCAACTATTCTAGACTTTGAAACAAAGGTGGTTCTTAGCTTCATTTAACTTAGGGATTTGCAATAAATTCTCATAAATCTTTTTTTTTAGTAAATATACCAGCTGAAGTTTATATTAATGCTGTTATTGATAAGAGTCATAGCATTATGTATTATTTTCTGCTATGTGTAATTTTTATCTTAAGACAACGGTATTACATAACAAAGGAACATGATTAAAAACTAAGTGTCGACTGTTAATGAAAAGCATCTTAAAAGCTACTCTGAAGTATGAAGTATAGACTTTGCAGTTGCTGGCTTCTAGGAGCAAAGAGATAACCGTTCTTTCACTGGTGCTGAACTTGTCTTAAGCAAAAGTAGCTACTAAAGCCATGAGACTTCTATATTATTACACTGTATTGAAAGTGTGTAAAGGGTGCAAATGCCAGTGTGATTCCAGGCAAGAAAGAAAGGACAGATTTTGTTCATATACCTTTTAATTTTGTATGGAACACCTTTTGAGACCATCTTCAGATCAGGTAAAATTGCTGGCAGTATAAAAAGTGGATGGAAGGAGGTTATGAATGGAATGAATAAATAGAATAGAAGTGTAAGAAATGAGTATGACCACTTTTTATTTTAGTATTGCTACGTAATTAATAAATATAAATTATTCATGTAATGGGTTTATTACTGGGATTGCAAATTTTGTGACGAATATTGTATGCAAAACAGAGCCTGAGGAACCAAGTGCTGAAGCCTGAAAACACCTTGTGCATTATTTAACAAAAATCACATGTTAAGTGGAACTGTATAAATGCTGCAAAGTTTTAATGTTTATTGTTTTCTTTCCCCTTTCTAAGAATCAATGATACCATTTGCTTTAGAGCTCAAGACTTGAGGTCCCTTTGCTTTAGCAAAGGAAATTAGCAGCAGAGCAAGGAATCCTTCCCAACTATTTGTCTCCCAAATATAACCAATGTAACTGATACACTATCCTTTATAATTTTTTGCTCCATGCTCATGGATTTTTTTGTTTTTGTTTATTAAAAGCACACGTTTGACTGGCCAAGGTTTTTACAAACTTCTTTATCACTATGTGATGAAAATCAAGCAGAAGATGCCCAGGAAAAGAGCAACTGGCCACTTTCTGCATTTGTTCTCATGTTCTCGTGGAGTGGAAGCTGCCCTCTGCCTAAGGTGAGTACCTATCAGTGACAGTATAGATATATTTGAATCTCAGTTTTCTATCTAAATTGCTTCATAAATTTAAGAACTTCCAAATATTTGCACAATAACTGTCAGCATCATGGGGTTAGTATAACTAAGAGCTTCAAAATGAGAAAAGTTTTCTTTTGTTGCTGGCAGAATATGTTTCCCAGTGCTAACAATTATGCGTGGCTATAGGGAGTTCATGTAGTTACCCTTTTCAAAAGGGTGAATACAGCTGGCACTTTGCCTTACAGGAAGCACTGAGAGTGACAGTAAATTCTTTTTATGCAGGACGCTCTTCTGGGAAGTAGACATTCTCAATACTAAATTAGATTATTCTTTATTTAAATCTATGTTTATTCAAGATTTCAGTTAACCCTAACCTTAACATTCTCTGTAGTGATTAAAATACTGTGTTCACTTGCAGAATAGTCTTCTCTCAGTCTGGGGGTAGCGAGGTTGGGAAGGAAAAGGCCTCATAGGGAAAGGCCTCCATTTTTGTTCTGTCAATGCTTGTCTGTTTGTCGTTACTCATAATAAATGGCTCCTTATCTGTTATGCTGTCTTCTTAATTAAGAGGACTCTAGTGTATAGAAATGAAGACTGCAGCGGTCAACTAATGGTTCTTCTGGGGATGAATGTTTCACTGAGGTAGAAAGGTCAAAACATTGGTTAAACAGTCATTTAATTCCACAGTTTTCTTCCAAAATCCATGCAGATTTCACAGCTCTTTTCTGCTATAATTATGGCAGAAGCATCCAGAATCCTAAAATACAAGAAATCCAGTTATCAGATACACCAATAAAAGTAAGCTTGAGCTAAAAAACTGGTAAAGGCAAAAGCAGTTCAGTTGGTTAGCAAAATAGTATCTTTGGTGCATAGTAACTACAATACCTCTCTTCTCTTGACCTCCACAAGCTTTTCTGTGCTTGAATAAATCTCAGCTAGAAGAGGAAGCTCTGTTCCAGTGATGTGCAGCTTCCTCCTTTGTCTGATGTTAATGCAAAATGTTCTCACTTGCAAAGAAGGTTTTATCTTTTCTTTTTTTTTCCTCCCCAGAGAAGAACGAAGGAACAGTTAATAGAATTGGAGTGTGTTCATCTTTTAATGCTCTGTGATTATGTGCTGGAACTGTAGTTTCTTCTGCTGTACCTTTTGAGGCAGGATTATATGGATACGACCAAGGAGACTGTTACCTGTGAAGTGCCTTATTTAGGTAAGCACCCCAAGAAATTTTTCATAAAGTTGCAGTTTGTTTCCTAATTTAAAAGGTGTGTTCAGGAGAAGAGTCTGAACTAGCCTCCCTGCCTAACTAAAAGCATGATCTGCATTTCATGAAGTTAAAAGTTATATAGAACTTATTTGTCTGTAATACTCAAAAAAGCAGATTTTAGAGTATAAAGTGTAAATTTTATTTGCTGCTATCACAAAGCTAAAGTGTGCTTACGCTGGGTCCACACTGTGTTTTGTGCTATTAGCCAGACAATGTGAAAGAAAGCATTTTAAAAGGAAATTCAGTCTGAGGAGGTAAAAAGGATGCAGTAACCAAAAATGTAGTATCTCTTGAAATTCATAAAATGAGAATCTTCCAAGCAGATGTTTTCCAATTAAGTGTATAGTGGAACAGGTGGCCCAGCTGGTTTTCTTGAAGTTTTTTTGGTGACAGAAGATTGCTCATGAAGTGTACTGGATTCACGATTGTTAGTCTGGATGTTTCAGTCCCTTGCTACGTTTTTGTTCCACAAGAGGCACGCAAAGGCAAGAGACAGGCAAACCGAGTAATGGCTCATACTGTTTGTTCTGCCTGCAAAGGTCTGAAGAAAAATTGTTGGCATTCTAGTCTTGATTATTCAGCCGCTAAATTTTATTCTAAAATACCACATATTTCATAACAGTATTTTAACTCATTAGCAGGTTCTACCTGAATGTTAATCGTGACTTAATGTGGCCACAAGCAATACACTGAGATAGAGCAGATTCAAGAAGCTACAGGTGCAGAGTCTCTCAAACTTACATTGGAAGGAAAGCACTCAGGCTCCCTCCTTTTCAGCTAGTACAGGCTGTATATTCCAAGGGAATAACAATTTGGCAAATGTGCATCAGTCCAGAGGACTGAAATACAAAAAAATGTATACACGTTAGTAGATGAGTCATCCCTGGAGTTTTGCAATATGGTCTTTTACCAGAACAGGATAGACTATTGATTCTACAATATATCTGAAACTGAAAATCATGCTGACTTCTACACTTGATTACATTACTTGAGTAGCCTGCTCTTGGTCACTGGTTGTTTAGACTGTAGGTCAAACTGACGTCCCTCCACACATGCAGCCCAGAAATTAAAGTCTAGGTCCAACTCCATGTTTACGTTTTATCATTGCAAACAGGGTTCAAAACCAAAAGTGTTTTATTGTGTAGCCTTGGTTCAAATAGAGACCACAGTAACAAACCTTTAAAAAACCATAGCCTTTAAAAACCAAGAGACCTAAGTGTCTGTCACTCTGCAGCTCTTTGGTAGTCATTATCATTGACTTTGAATCTCCTTGGAGTGGAATATTTTAGGTAGACACAGACATGCCTTTATTAAGCTGTCTGTCTACCAGAATTATGTTAAATTGCATTTTTCTGATCTTGTCAGACACTGGAATTACTAAGTCTTGCAGCAATCCATATTTCAGTTATTTGCAGAATCTCATGATTTATGAATTTGTTTCCATCACAATAGGTTTAAAATATGTACCCCTCAAAATGCAAACCATTCCCATATATGCCTGCAAATACACACAAGCAGGTGTTTTCTTTAGGTTACTTTATGTTCTCTGTCTGGGTGATGCATGAGAGAGGTCAGATATCAAAAGCAGCTTGTTTCTTTCTTCCTAAAATGAGTATTGGTGGATCTAGTCAACAATGGCTATTATTTCCATATGCCATTCTTTCATAGACTTTGTTACTGTTTGCTATTCAGTGGGTTAATAATCTTCTTTTCGTTACATATATAGAAATGGTTTGGAGTTAATCAGGTTAATAAAATATTTTTCGATTTATATATTCCTTACATCTTAGTTCACTATTAATGCCCCTTCCAATGTAGCTTTCTGGGAAAGCTCTGGCAAAACCTCCAAAGCTGTTCATGGATGTGGCAGCACCCACCATTAAGGCATATTTGGATAAATAAATACAGTCAAAGACATTTTGTAGTAAATACTTGGAAATCCTTTCAGGGAAAACTGGAAGCTGTTCCATCAGTTGTCTGTAAGCAGTGCGCTCTGGGTTGCAGGCATGGCAGGTTTGTTGGCAGCGTCTCACCTGGGTTTAGTTAAACTGAGAGGAATACACGGGTGGCTGTCACCTGCGCTGCTTCCACGAGTCTTAGCGGGTTAGCGCAGCCCTGCCTTTGAGCGCACAAGGCACCTCTTCATCAGCTGCCTCCGGCCCACGCTGCTGGCCTGCTTCTTGCTAAGAAGAATGGCAGCACAGGGTAGGGCTGCGGCAAGGAAAGGGGAGCTCCTCGTGAAGACACAATAGGGCTGCTGCCCAGGTGTGAGTGTGTGCCTAGACAGACACGACACTCGTGAGGAGTAATAGCCAAGGAGAACTTATTTGAACGCTCTAGTTGAAACAGGCCAGCCTCCTAAGCACAGAAAACTCCCATGGCTTGGCCTGCTGACTATCAGCCAACCGGTTCCAGTTATCACCAAATGTGCATGTTCACGTGGGGAGACTCAGTTGGATTTGTCAGGTTCAGCTGTCAAAACAGCTTTTGGTTCCACAGCCAGATTCAGAATGGTGTAAGAAAATATGTTGCTGTGTGTGTGGAGTAGTGCCAAGCGCCTCGAATGAACAGGTTCTGCCTTGCTGCTACCATAGAAGGATTTAACTGCTGGTGACTTCTTGTATGACAAAGCTTTGAGATCTCATGCTTAAATGCCCCATCAAGAAAACAGAGCTGGTAAAGGGAGTACAATACGGATAAAAAGCTAATTTTAATATTGCATTGGCACCTGGCACCCCTAACGTAAGCTGTGTAGGCAGACACTGTGCTTTGTTCCAAGACAGTCAGTCCATATCCTGACTGACAGAAATGCACAAATAAGGAAAAAAGAAGATATTTGGCTATAAAGAAATGAACTGTAATCATGCCTAACAAAAGTTGACTTGTATTGTATAGGGCCATTCTGAAGCCCACACAGCAAAAGTAGATTGTGACAAAGTACTGCAGGAATTTTTTGGCATGGCGTTGTCTGTATGAACATGAAAATCGTAATTGGAGGAAAGGCCAAATAGGCAGTTAAAGGCAGGACAGCTAACAAAGAATGGTGCCTATAAAAACTGACAGCGTAAGGCTAAGTCACAGAGGGTGTTCTAGAGGCAATTGGAGACTTATATCCAGCAGTGAAAAATGGAGCGTGTGGAGGGATATGGCTTGTGACACTGAGGTGGGGGGGAGAAGGGTGATGATGCGAAGGACGGGTGATGTCTGGTACCAGTAACGGTGCCAGAATTGTGGTATATTCAGCACTGAGGTCCCAAGTTCGGTGCTGTAGACAGAAAACTGGCCAGCTAGTATAATATCAAAAAGCATAAAGTGGAAGTGATGTCTGGAAGCTTTAATGAAGGGCAAGAGGGGAATCAAGAGTTTGAGAGGAGTTTAGAGCTGGTGGTTTGGTATTTGTGAGAAGCATTTTCTGTTTAAACTCTCTGTCTTTGGAAAATGTGGAATTTGGAAATTCCATGTTAGGAAAGACTAACTGAGTTCTTGCCATAACATTATAGTTAGAAATCTGCTTTTAACTGTCTATAAACATCAAGTTTAGCAGCAGATGTCTGTACCTGAGAGCCATCTAGGATGTGCCCCAGAAACTCGAAGGACGTTTGGATCAAGAGACGTTTAAGCTATCCAGAGTGAGAGCTAAATCCTGACGAGCGCCCCGTGGGGCCTTCCTTACAAGGTTTGAGATGTGTCTGGGCATCAAATATGGAAAATATTCCTACTAAAGGATATAGAGCCCAGATCCACTACTGCCTTGCTTTTGAAGAGAACTAAGATGAAAAATAAAAATAACACAACTCGGACTCTTTCACTTCCTATTGCTGATGAACCTCTGCCCCAGCAGCTAAGGTTCATCAGTTTGAGTCTCCAACACCCTGTTCAGGCTCTACTTCTGCCTGTTGCTGTTGGGTTTTTCTCTTGTTTTTAAAACAAGTAAATAACTAGTTTGCGGTAGGGCGCGTTTGTCGCACTCCCAGCAGCAGGAGCCGGGGGG
>VXBO01004775.1:297405-367603 GCA_013400135.1 Rhinoptilus africanus
CCCGGTGCCGGTGTTGGGGCGCCACCTCGCGGCGCGGCGCGGCTCTGCAGCGGCTGCCGGGGGCCGCAGGAGAGCAGCCGCCGCCGCCTCCTCTTCGCACTTCTTTTTTGGGCTGAACTAAAGCAGAGATGACATTCGCCCCGCCCGTCTCTATAGCCAACTGTAACTCTTCAAAAGTAATTTTTTTTGCAGGTTTTTTGGCTTGGTTTGGTTTATTTATTTATTTATTTTTAATCCACGGTTGTGGATGTAAAGTTTTTAATCTCTACAAAGTTGTGCTGATCCTTTACTGCTCCCAAGTATAGCCAACTCTTTGACTTCATTGGTTTAATAAAGCAGTGGGATGCATAATAATGTGACATTTACTCAGTGAAACTTCTATATAGTAGAGAAAAAGGTAATAGTAATAATATTGAATAGAGAGCAAAAATTATTTCCTGATAGTAAGTTGACACACTCTGAAATGTTTTCAGACACAAGCTGACTTATGTGGAGCTCCCTTAAGCAGAAATGAGGAGAGATGCCCATAGTCTATACCTAAATCCTTCCTTAGAAAGTTGAGAGCTAAGTTCTTACCAAAAAAAAAGGACCCCTCTTGAAATAAAATTATTATAGACTTGCCCATGATTAAATTAAACATGCCTTCTGGTTCATGAACTAGATATTGATGAAATTAAGATAGAATGAAATACTAGTGTTGAGCACGCAAAAGTAAAGGAGTGGGGATTTTATAAAATGGCCAAGAAATACTAGGTGCTATTATGTTTTTCAGTTTAGTCTGAAGCATGACACACATTTCTTAAAAAAAACCCTAACCATATACTCTTGTCTTCATACATGAGTCATAAACTGTAATCAGGACTCATTCCAATTAGCTGTCTCACTCTTAAACTCTTACACTTTACTGTTAACTTTCACTTTAAACTTTATTAACGGATGCAAAAAATAAACTACCTTCTGAAGTTGGTAATCCACAAAATGGCCCAAAAGACATGTGACTACTTATGTGTCTAAGAAAATAATTAATATAATAGGAAAACCAATGCTGGAAGAGTTAAGTAAGAATACTTTTTCAAATCTGAGTGGCCACAAGAAAGAGCGGGAAGAAAGGTATCTGCAAACCCTGAAAGAACAAGAACACTTTTGTGTGTCCTCCTTTCTTCCTCTTTTTTGGGGGAAAAGGGGAAGAAATCCCATTGCACGATTCAGAACTCTGGAATGTGCACAGCTCTAGCACAGGTCAAGAAAAGTGGTTTTGTTTCTATCTCCCTTTCTCTGCTTACCGTAGCATTCTGGGTTGGTTTTTTGTTCTGGGGTTTTGTTTGTTTGTTTGTCTGTTTGGTATTTCCCCTCTAAAAAGCCCCCTCAAAACCAGCAAGTAGTCTGGAGTGTGAGTCTTCTGCTTAAATTGCTGGTTTGCCTCAGGACGTTACTAGAAAGGATTTTGTTCTGGGTGTAGATCTGGCCAGTGCAAAGCAGATGGGTGGTGTCAGGGACAAGGCCAGGTAGCCCTGTTTTAAAGGCCAGGGATGTGCATGTGTGGCAGGAATAAGGATCCGAGGTGCAGAGAAAGCAAATGACTTGTCCAGAGTTGCACAAGAAGTCTGTGGTAAAGGAAGGCTCACGTCAAAGATAGGTACCCAGTCTAGTAAATGAGAGTCTCCTTTTTTCATTCCCTCTCTTCTGTAGAAAGGCTGGTTTTAGCTCTGGCAACTCACTGAGGCCTTAGTGAAGATTATTATTAATTTTGCCTAAGCAATTTCTGTGAGATCATTGCAAAGTTGTGCACATTTATTTCTTGGATGCACAATGGATTACTTTGCTTTTGTTTATGGTTGCTTTTTCTTGTCTTCATGGTATAGCACTTCAGCACTTTTGCAGCTTCTTTCTTTGTAAAGTTCTTCCTGCGGCAAGGAACATTTAATTTCAGTTTCTAGTGGCTGAGTTTCATCGCCGGAAATGACCGTAGTGATTGCAGTTCCTCATAGCCCGAACTCAAAATTGACTTGCAGCTTGGTGTGCTAAGGAAACACTGCATAATCTGTCGTGACTTTCTGCACTGGGAAATATGCAAAACCCTGGTGCACATGAAAACACAGGTTTGCAGTCCCATCTGCCTCCTGAGGAGCAGAATTATGGAGCTACTGCAGCACACGTGAGACAAGGTCCCTTCGTGTCTGTGTCAAGGGCCGCTGCAGCAAAGAGCGAATACCTGATAGCTGCTGTGCTGTGCTATGCCAATTTAATAAATTTCATGGATTGGTTCATTGTACCAGGTGAGAGCCTATTTTCTCCTTCTAAGGAAAAAGAAGTTTAAGTTCTCAACAGTTCTACTTTGTCATTACAAATGTTTTCTAAAGTAAGGATATGCTTTACGTCTTTTTAATCTTTCTCACTTACCTGCTTTAGCCTGTTGGTCATACTCTTAATGAAACTTCCCATTATAAATCTTGACAGACCAATAAATGGTGTATTAGTTATTTATGGTTAATAGAATGCTTATAAAAATCACCTCTGTTAAATGCTTAAGATTCATATTTTAAATCTAAGTGTCTTATAAACAGACTTCAGCATACAGAGCAACTAGTCCTTTTTTGTGTCTCGATTCTACAGGCTTTCCTTTATTCTATCTAGCAGCTTACCAGGCCTTCTTTGGATCTAGATGAGATATGACATTCCTTTATCTGAAGAATAGTGATACCATTCCCCCTGTTAAAAGCACAGAAATTATGTTATCTTTGTGCAAGCTTGTTCAGGGGAGGCTTAACTTCCTCATGAACTGCTGAGACTGTGTTATTTCTGCAATGAAAAGTGTAACATGATTATGTAAAGAGAACGGATACTCACTTCCTTAAGAATTAGCTACCAAATTTACAACTTGTTTTCTAATAAATAATATCCTTCTTCCAAAATGTGATTTCTAGTTGTTTTGGTTTTTTTTTTCACCTCTCCATGATCAGCCAAGCATTGCTTCTAGTAAATTGGTGTGAAATCTATGCTTTTTTCTCCCATGTAAACTGTGATCTGTGTAAATTCTTCTGTTTAGCATCACTCCTAAGCATCTACCATGCTTCCAGGGATCTGATTTATAAATTAGGAGGAAACACTTGTTGTGAGCTTGCTATATTTTACTTCTGAGTGGCCTGGAAATCATTAATGTTTTAAAACCTTGAAAAACCCCAAAGGATTGATTGTTAAATTTGAAATTAGTATCTAGTGACAGTACGCAAACTAATTATTTTTACTACTTAGACCATTCAGAAATTTAAGACATTTGGTCAGTATTTTTAAAAACGGAGAGGCTAGTAGGTTTAGGAGTTTAAGCTTTTTTCTTTTGAATACTTCTTAACCGCACATATAAGAGGGAAGGAAGCAAGTAGGAGTGCATTTTGAATGATACTGTGAGACTGTTAGTGAAAAACTTCAGTGTATGAGTTCTATGGTCAACTACCTTTCCCTGAAGAAGGGCAGGGGACAGGAGAAGATGAAAATATCTTTAAGCAAGAACTGGGAAGCTAGAAGGATATGCACTTGGAAGTATTAAGTGCAAGCAGTCATTTGGCTTATTCAAGGCTTTGAACTCCTGTACATGCTAAGAGCTTAAAATTTTCAAGAAGGCCTGTGAAGGAAAGCTTGCCTGCTTGTTAACATGCTTGGTTTCTTGTGAGCGAGGTACCTTCAGGGACATGTAGGAATGCAAAAATCTAGTTTAATTACAATATATGACTAAAACACTTTTAACTCTATGACCTCTTGGGCCATGGAGGAAGTCTGTAAATTGCCGTTTGTACCACAGCAATATACTGTTCACCTGCTAGAATTCAGCTGCATTGCAGAATTCTTGCATCAGTACTTTTGAGTTTGGCTGTCCGTATCTATGAACATATTGTTAAATATAAGTTAACAGGAAAGTGAAGAGGAGAGGCTTGAGTATTGTTAAAAGTAAGCTGGTGGCAGTTACAAAGTTGTGGTTTCCGGGCAGTTTTGCTCACAGGCTTTGACAGAGTTTGCATCAATCCTCACACAGAAAACAAGCTCTTCCACTTAATTGGCTGCTGGAATTGAGTCTTCACTTTGTGAAGTGATCATTCAGACTCCAGAATGGTGATCATTCAGACTTTCCCCTCTCAGACCTGTTACCCTGTTCCAAGCTGTTCAGATCAATACTTTGGAATTTGCCAATAACTGATCAGGCCACTTATTTCACTTACGTGGAGGGGATAACATTTTAATGGTGCTCAGTGTGAAAGTTAGTTTGAGATGAAGTTGTGGTTCAGTTCAAGTCTTGTGTTAGCTGTTATTTATTCTTAATACACTATCAGTCCAAAACTGAAGTTCCTGTAATATTGTATTTCTGTGTGTTGATTGATAATTGGTTATCAGAAAGAGTAGATACAATGAATTTGTTTTAATGATCCAAAATGGTCGAATGAAGTCACTGACTTAAATTTCTGAGACTATTAGGAAAACCCTAAATGCAGGATATGTTCAAGAGTCATTGAGAAACTGCTATAAAACCTCTGGTGCTGCTGTTAGGCGAGGCCTTCTTCTAACCTAACCTAACCTAACCTAACCTTTTTCAACATCTATTGAATGGTTAGAAATTGAGATGAAATTTCTGTCAGATGTTTATCACAAATAGAAATGGTCACTTTTGGTGAAGTTTGTCTGTCATTGTCACCACTTAAAATGTTAATTTGTAAATCCACGGTTATCTATATCTCATCTGATGTCTGCAAAACTGTCATGGAAATATGAACAGAATTACATGATCTGAATTGCAGTAGTATTTCTCTGGCTGTTGGCAGATTTAGCCACCATTGGCTAATGAAGACTGTAACCATTTGCATCCTGAAAAATCCAACATGCACTGATTTGAATGCTGTATATACTGAAAATATTAACAGTTATTCTTAACTGAAGGAACTTCAACTCATCTTAACATTTTAAGGTCATTAAGAAAATTTTAGGATTAGCTGTATAAAAATAGCAATCTCCTGGCTGCAAATTTTGCCACTGTTTTGTTCCACGTTGTGCCCATTAAACTTTGAACTGTGAACTGTTTATGCGCTGAGGTACTAATAGTGCAAAAAAAGCGGAACAGTTGTGGTTGAAATAGTGGGTAAACTGACTCTCGTAAGAACTGTATAGTGGAAGATCATGAATCTTATTTATAGTGATAAAAATTTTAAAGTCTGTGTATCTGTGCTTGTGGTTAGAGTAACAGTTTACATGTACACTAGCAACCTAAATGTGCTGCAGTACTTGCAAGCCCTGTTCTTGAAATAAATCGTTGAGTTGGTAAATTAATAGAATTACAAGGACTGAGCAGGGTACTTGGCTGTCATTCACTGTCTGACTCTGTTGCAGGGATCCTGTTAGATATACAGAAATACTTCAAGCTTAGTGATGGGGGTACAGGTCTACTGCACACAGGTAATGAAACCTCTTAACTTCAGATAGTTTATTTTGCCTTGCATCTATGTGGTCAGTTCCTAAAACACAGTCTAGTTACTTTTTTCTCCTAGTTCCTACTCATGTGTGGTATTGTTCCCTTCCACTTATGGGCAGGCTGACTATAATGCAAAAGTGAAGGTATTTGGTTCAGGAAAGACTGGTGTTGAGTACTTAAAAAATCCCACAGTATGTGAATCACAAAAGATGAAGGAATTTCTCAAGAAAAAGAGAACTTGAGCAATTCACATGATTTATTTTTGTATAGGGGTTTTTTTGAATGTGCATTTATCTTTTTCTAAATATCAATCTACCTACTAGTTCTACAAACTCAGCCTGCCTTTAGTCTCTACCCTAAAAATAACCTGAATTTGTCTGAGGGGTGAGGAGTACGTATGATAAAAATAATTTGACCAGTATTTTCTGCTCCTTCTTGGATTTCCAGTGTTCATCTTGTGTTACATGCTGGCTGCACCCATCTTTGGATACCTCGGTGACCGGTACAATAGGAAGATCATCCTTGGAGCTGGCATTTTCTTCTGGTCTAGTGTAACATTAGGCAGTTCATTCATCAATGAATTGGTATGTTACTTTTTTCAGGGGGTACTATGAAAATAATCTGCATGTGTCTTGCAGGAGTTGATAGAGTCCCTCTCTGATCACATTTGGAAAAGCTATCAGTGAGTGCTCACTCCCCAAGCCTGCACTAAATGTACTTTGTGGGATGGCTGAATGGCTTTATGGGATGGTATAGTCCAGCCTAGGCAATGGAGAAGCCATACATTACTGTTACAATTGATGGTATCTTATTTTTGTCCCAAATGTTTGTTGATTATGACCTTACAGTGTAGCAGCTTATTTGGTAAGCTTGTGGTCTATTGACCCTATCCTGTAATTCCCTCTGAGTGTCACTCTAAGAAGTCCCTACTGTGCAGAAAGTGGAATGCACAGCAGTGGGATGCAAGGGAAGCAGATGTGAGTGGAGGGAATACAGACATATGCAAAAGGCTGTTGAATAATTATTTTCTCTGGTACATTTGATCCACTAAAATGCACCTCTTCAATAGTAAGCTTTCTTTCTTGCATGGGCTTTTTTGGACTATAATATGTCTTTTGCCTGCAGTATTACTGGCTATTCTTCCTTTTACGAGGACTAGTTGGCATTGGCACGGCCAGTTATTCCACAATAGCACCTACCATCATTGCAGACCTGTTTGAGGAAGGAAAAAGGACCACAATGCTATCTATCTTCTATATCTTCATTCCAGTGGGAAGGTTGGTTTTCTTGCTAGTAAATGACCCACCTTTCAAAATTCTGTCTGATCATCCCTGCCTTTCAATGTACCCTGAGCCTTGATTAGACATATTTTGATGTATGTGGCTCCTGCAAAAGGATTTGTCACTTGCTTAGCATGTTTAAATAGAGCTGATTAAGTTTATTTCTGTATTTACCTTGAAGAATTTTTTTTTTTCCCCCAACGATTTTTAGGGACAATCTAAACTCTGAAAACCAGTAGGCTTTGAATAAAATATTGAATCAATTCTAAAAGAAACAGGTGCATGGGGGTAGGTAATTTATTTCTGGGTTTTGGAAAACAAAAGGTTTCAGAGATTTGTTCACTTGACAGATTTTTCAAGAACTCTTCATTAAATGTCTCCAAGGAAGAATCGGCACTTCCCTCTTCTAGTTAAATTGACATTGTGTCTGAAGAAGAGGTGGAGAAGGGCTTTTTAAGTGGTTCGGAGGCATACTCTTTATTAGAGCAGGCAGCCAAGGCTGAGCCCAGAAGGCAGATTAAAACTAAAGGAATTCCTGCAGGGCTTAATTCATGTGGCTAGCACAGAAAAGAGTAAATAATAAACTGCTTTAAAGGCTGTCTGATGCGGGTTTGCAATGTTGTCCTACAGAATATGTATTCCAAGGGGAATCTGGGACATTATTGCCACCATTTCAGGTCTGCTCTGAGGAAGTTAGACTTTCTTTTTAATGCTGGCTGGCAAGTAGACTAGCATAGACCATGACCATTGTTTCTCTTTATCCATTTGGAAAACTATGACAAAATACTTTTCTATGCTCTCCTTAGCTGGCAAGACCTGTCATTTCAGCCAGCAAGAACTCATTGGTGCCTACTGATCCTTCCTTTCTGTTGCTTACAGTGGTCTTGGTTATGTCCTAGCAGCCGGCATGGCAGATGTCACAGGTGACTGGCACTGGGCATTCAGGGTGAGTAATTCACTTTCACTCATGGGGCTGAGCCATTCGCTGTAAAATCAGAGTCATCACTGAGGCTTGGATTACTTATGTTCATTGTGTTAAAAGAGGTGATCAGTGGAAAGACTTTCTACTGTCTGACTGGTCATGAACTTGGTGTTTAAGAGAACTCTTCCTGCTGGACAAGTGGAAGATTTATGTGAAGCTCTTGCAGAATGAAAGCAGGCGTGGGTGAAATTGTACAGCTGCCAGGGCAGATGCTGATGGTCCTCTGACCTGAGGACACATTTGGAATGGTTGTGAGTACACCAAGACCTTCTCAAACAGAAGAAACTGAAGGTTAAATGGTCATTATACTGTAGCACCAGTATAATTCTTCAGGAAGATACAGAGAGATTGTTTTCTGAAATGCTGTTGGGAACAACTTCTATTATTTTAGGGTTTCAAGAAAATAACCTTTTCTGTTCTGATCATGTCATGATGATGTCTCTCCATACTGAACACCCAGTGCTTTGGAAGTACTTTGTCAGAGTCTCCTATCTATAAAATTAACTAGCAAGTACAGAATGACTGGGAAGAATGTTTACTGGAATATCAGTCTGATGTTATTCAGATAACACTGGTGATTCTTGCATTTGTGGACAGAGTACACTGCAGTACTTTCTTCACATGTTTTTCTCCAAAATCAGGAGCGATCACACATCTGTATGATGGGGAGGGAGGATCTATTATCTTTCTTCCAAAGTCACCATAAATCACCAAAGCCACTCTTTTCTTTACCAATACGACCTACACAGCAAGTCACATCTATTTCTGAACATATCTGCAATTCTCCAATATGTAATTCTAACACTGAATTTGAAATGCTGTGGGGTTTTCACTATAAGAAAAAAGGTATCCTTATGTCTACAGGTAACTCCTTGCATGGGAGGTGTAGCACTGGTTCTTCTGATTCTACTGGTCCCTCACAGGACCCAGAGAAGGACAGCAGCGCACAGAGCACTGAGCATCTCCGGCACAATACGAGTAGCAGCTGAGAAACCAGGCGTACAAAGAACAGCCAAGACTACTTGGTGTCAAGATGTCATATCACTTGCCAAGAAGTAAGTGATTTTAGCAACAAAGGTTCCCTACGTTGAGGAATGACCATTCCAATGTGAGAAATATGACCGTAAGATCCCACTCAGCTCCTTTGTATCGCATGCTGTATACAAGATAATTGAAACACCATTAATAAAAATTTTTCTTCCACTTTTACAGGAATGCTGCACAAGAGATCAAAGATTTCTTTGCTTCTGCTATCCTCCCATTTTGAGGCAGGGGAAGGAGACAAAGTTATGATGGCAGTGTGCTCCTATTTAAATCCAACTCTACTTTTTACTAAGCTTCCCCTTCCCTCTTGCTTTAATACATAGGGTAAGCTAGATTGGTAAAAGTGCATATTTTACAGAATCACAGAATCATAGGGGTGGCAGGGCCCTCTGGAGATCCCCCAGTCCCACCCCCTGCCAGAGCAGGGTCACCCAGAGCAGGGGGCACAGGAACGCCTCCAGGCGGGTTTGGGATGTCTCCAGAGACGGAGACTCCACCACCTCCCTGGGCAGCCTGTGCCAGGGCTCTGCCACCCTCAAGGGAAAGAAGTTCCTCCTCATGTTTAGGTGAAACTTCCTGTGCTCAAGTTTGTGCCCGTTGCCCCTTGTCCTGTCACTGGGCACTACCGAAAAGAGCCTTTGCAGGTATAACCATCTGCAATTCTTAGTGCCTGAGGGAGGTTGGATCAGCATGTCTCAGGCAGTCTTTATATGATATTTGTGAGCCTGGTGTGCCTCTGATCCAAGAGGTCGGAGTCTATAGGAGCCCAATATGGTTTATAAAGCTATTGTACGTGTGTTTTGACCTGCTAACCTGTGGCTGGCAGATCACCTCTTCCTTTTAATCACAGAAAAATTTAAGGCAACACCAGCTGAACTGCAGGACGAAGTAAAATACTGATTGCAGCATGTTTCTCACTGCTGTTACCCTGCAGTGCGGGAGATCCCTTGCCGGGGACGGGGAGGATGAGCTGGCTGCGGTTGGAGAACAGCAGGTGCCGCTGTGCAGCTGCTCCAGAGCCGGCGCCGTACCGTTTGCCACTTGAGTGGAGGAGGGTTTGAGGCTGAGGTCGCAAGGAAAGCTCGGTGCCCCAAGGCTTGCGGGGCCACGAAAGTGGTTCCCAGAGAGTGAGAACAAGCCACGGTTTTCCCTCCCGGCACCTTTGCCATGGTCACAGGCTGCTTCCCGCTGTCCAGATCGAATGCTTTTAGTCTAAAGATTTGCTTTCCTGTGACCTTGACTGTCCTTGGAGTGTTCTTCTTCTAGAGGGTCCAGCATTTTCTAATTGACAATTAGATTTGCGTCCTGTTTGCATCCAGAACAGCAAGTACATTGGAGACTGGTTTTGTTGGTTCATGGTTTGTAGGCATTACAGTCTGAAGTGAATAGAAAATGAACTTTCCTGAATGAAAAATGAACCTTTCTGACATTTCAACAACTAGACTGTTATCAAAGTTGCTTTCCTGCAAAGATGCTCCTTACAACCTCCAGCAATGGTACACAAATAGATTTTAATTTTCTTTAGCGATTGATTTCCAAAGGATAAGCACATACTGCAAAAAAACCAGGTGGTTCCACTTTTAATCAAGTCCAAGAGCCCTCTATCTTTAGAAGGTGAAGAATTAGGTTCATATCTTAACAAAACTGATCACATGGTCATTTGCAGGACTTTTATTTAGTCATAAACTTTCATACCTCCCTATTGACCTCAAAGGGGACTTTCTCCTAAGCTATTAATTAGAAAGAGGCTAGTAAAAAGTTAATTTTCTCCTAGAACAGAGCAGGAAGGAGACAAGATTTGGACAGTTTTAAAAAATGCTTCTCCTTTAGTCTGAGAACTTGCTTTGCAAACTGAGAGTCTATTTTTGCTTACCTAGGTAGAGTTAAGGAGTGCTTTAGCCGCTGCATCTTAACAGTTTGGAAGACTCAGATGTTACTCTCATTTTTACTGGTCACAAACAACTTAAAACCATCCTGATGCATTTAAACTTGCACATAGAACACTTTCATTTGGCTTCTAAGCCATTAAACTCTTGCCCACTCTCTACTGTTATGGTTCTGCTATCAAAAATTTCACAGCAATTGTTTCAGCAAAAGTTGGCAATGAAATCTGCAAAAGACTGGGACTAGAACTTAGTATGAAATCAGTAGGTTGTACTCC
This sequence comes from Rhinoptilus africanus, assembly GCA_013400135.1. NCBI lineage: Eukaryota > Metazoa > Chordata > Aves > Charadriiformes > Glareolidae > Rhinoptilus > Rhinoptilus africanus. The sequence goes on from VXBO01004775.1 coordinate 308,325, forward strand.
TCACTCTAATTAGAACCTCACTGTTGAAGTTCATAGATAAGCCTTATCAAAGTACATATCTTCAAGGGAGTGCATATTGATTAAAAGATGTCTGAATTAATTGTTTTGTTATTGCTTGAAATCCTGGGTATTGCAAGTAGGCTTTTCCCTGTTTTATAATACCCCATTCTTTCTAATATCTCTCATTTCTTTCTTTTGACTTTCAGTTGGAGTTTTGTCTGGTCCTCGCTGGGTCTGACTGCCATGGCCTTTGTTACTGGAGCCCTGGGAATGTGGGTACCGGTGTTTCTTTACAGGGCTCAGGTTGTCCAGGGCATTGTACCACCATGCCTCCATGAAACATGCAATTCATCTAACAGGTGAGGTGTGCACGACTGTGGAAACACAGTTGGAAACACTGCACAGTGCTAAGTCAAAGGCAGAAGGTAGGATGTGACTGTGAATGCTTCTTGTGAAGCCAATTGGATGTGAATGTTCGACTAAGTTGCTTCCAGGTATGCTGAGACACTCCTATTTGCTTATAATCACTCAGTTAACTGGAAAGATGCTGCCAGCCCTATTTAAGTAAAGTGGAAAGAAGCAGTAACAGGAATACTTGCAGGGAAAGGAGCAGCTTTAGCACGGAATCTTGAGTTGACAATTGACTGTGCACCCAAAGCTGCTTAAATACCAATTTAAGTATGTTTAGATCTTGTGTTTTGGTAACTGTCCTGTTACCATCTTGTTAGCCTGATTTCAAAACTCCTGCTGTGTCGGCCAGGCCATTGTGACTCCCAGCATAAAGCAAGCAAATTTGATCTAGTATCATATCATTATATCAGAACAGGACAATTTGGTCTTGTGAGTAACTGCCATCAGCACTCCGCTTACAGAGGCTGTCCAGACCAATAAAGATTCATGAATATCAAATATTGAATGGGCAAGGGGAATTTACAATAGGAGAGAAATTTTAAGTAATCATAATACAAAAATGTATTATCCAGAATAGAAAAATATTTTAATTGTTCCTCTTGAGTATTCATGGCCACCCTCAATAACAGTGAGCACCGAGACACTTTTCTTATATGTAATGACTCCCTGCTAGTGGTCTCCATACAAGTGTCCCTGTCTTTGTTCTGGAGGTATCCCAAATCTGGTTGCAGTCTCTGCCTTCATAATGGATTTCCTAGAACTAACTGCTTACTACATTGTCTTTCCAGGTAAAGGCAATTAAAGGGAAAAGCAATAATCATACCTCGAGCCTGTCCTCTGGTAATGGGGCTCTTCTGCTTTTCTGCAATGGAATAACAAAGTCAGCTCAAAAGTGGTTCCAAGTTGTAGTGTAAATCAGATGGACTGAGTGGTCATCCACAAGTGCTTCAATGGGAAATGCAGTTGTCCTCCCATGGATGCCACCATTGGCACATTACTTAATAGCGAATAATGCTGAGGAAGGGAGTAAACTCAGGAGTTTGGCTTAGGGTAAGCAGAGAAGGAAAGCTGAAGAGTTTAATCTGTTCAGCTGTATCTGTTAACAGATACAGTTTAAATACTTCCTTTATTAAGATGAAGGTGTTAGCCTGTGTTTTGTTTTCTAATCTGCCTTCTGAATTATTATTCCACAGCAGTGTTGCTAGAGCAGACATGGTCTTCAGGGAAGTAAAATGGAGCACCTGATAGTTTAACCTCATGTACTGCTTCTTACAGGATGCTTTAAAAATAACCTTGGCATAAGCTAGTGCCAGAAGCAGCATAAGGCTGGTTTTAGACTGTTATTCCACGGGGATGCAAAGAAACATAATATAAACGACTGTGTCAGACCTGTAGCTGATGCTGCTGGAAGAACTGAGCTGCACATTCCCAGACCTGCCCAGGGGTACTTTAAGGACGTTTCCCCCTCTGGCTGTTCAGCAGTTACTGGCTTTGTTTAAGAATCAGGGTCGTGTCACTTAGACTCCCTGGAAACACAAATTCAAATGGCACCACAGGTGACTCAGGTCACAATCCTTTCAAGGTAGATAAATAGACAGTATGAAGTTTTTATTCAAGTCTTTTTACAGACACTTTTGAACAGATCAGATGGATAAATGAGCATTCTCAGACCCTAAAAGGCCCCATAGGAGCCTTTCCCCAGAACTAGGTTTCTGTACTTTCCTACTCCCCGTCAGTTGAGCTGTGCTTGTGTTTAGTTTTTGCTATTCCCTGTTTTTCCAGCTGTAGGTTTATTTCAACAGCAGTTTACAACACATGAATCTTCTAACCACAATTCCATGAGTGCTTCCATCAACAAATGTCACCTTGGAACTTGCCTCTCCCAGACAAATGTCTATGATAGTTATTCTGCGTAGTGACAATCTATATTGTCACTATCAAGCTGGAGTGAGTGATGGATCCGAATCCTGAAGAACTTGCAGGGAGAGTACAAATATGCTTTAAGTTTGTTATCTTGTATAGCAGTACTTTTTCATTTTTCCTGTAGAATTATTGAGTTCTTGCTAACCACTCAGAAAGAAACTAAAAAGTAGATGCACTGTAATTTAATGGTATAGATCATATCCTATCTGGTTACTTTGATTTGCAGCAAGAGAAAGTTTAGGAAAATGTACAGAACTTATCATGTAGCACTCTGAAATATTTAGAAGCACTTGAGCTCACATCGCAATGCTCCTGTCCCCGTTCGCCTCAGGAGAATTATGGTGCATTAAACCATCAGTGGCACCACTGGTCTTGTTGCAAGAGACTCACTTTGTCATTAGGATCTCATATGGGACAGGGAGAAAAGCATATATGGAAGTCCCTTTGGAAGCTCGATCTTCTAAGCTATTCAAACACATACTTTTAAAGCATGAACTTGTCATTCCTGGAGAACACATTAGCATTTGCAGACAGACACAGCTGAGTGGCATTTAAAATTCTGTGTTCAGAAAATACTACATGGACCTCCCACTAATTAACTCTTCAATGTTCTTTGAACTCTTTTGGGTTGTGGTAGATTTTTCCTACAGTCAGAGAAGTGACTCATCTCAGCTGTTTTAACTAGAGGGTTATAATTTATATATATAAAATTCCACATGATAGGATCTCTTCCAAGACAGCAGATTGCAATACAGAGTTGTTCCATCTGTGTTTTAGGGATGACTGGGTAGATTGGTTCACAGGGTAACCAAGATGACTGTATCTCCTCTAAATCACTGGATGTCCAAGCCAGCTCATACTGAGAAAAATCCTCCTTGAGGCTGGGTGCATAACGCCTGCTCTGTAAGTGAGAAAGTGTCTGCTCCACAGGATAGAGCCTCAGTCGCAGAGGCAGAGCTTCAACTGAGGCTTGCGATTATACCCATTTAGGAGAAGTGGGAGGGTTAGATCAAGTGGAATAAAATTCAAGTTCCCCCATTAAAGATTCCTCTGAAACTAAAGGTATACGCTAACACCATTTTTTTTCCCCACGGTATGGTCTTACTATGCTCACTTGAATCCTTTGCTTTGTCACCAGCCTAATATTTGGAGGCATCACCACTGGGACAGGAATCTTGGGGGTCATTGCTGGGGCAGAAGCTGCAAGAAGATTAAGGAAGATAAACAATAAAGCTGATCCTCTGATCTGTGCCACAAGCATGTTCATTTCTGCTCTCTGCCTCTACATAGCTCTGGTGGTGGCCCAGACAAACATCCTTTCCACTTTTGTAAGTGCCAATCTGCCTGTCGTTAGAAACAAATCTTCTGGGATCCTGGGGAGAATAGGAAGGGGGAGGAGGAGGCGAGGGGTGGCTTTTGCAGAATTCTCTGTAATCTTCTAGACCCTTAAGAGATTTCAGTGACTTGTGACAAAGTGGCCTGCTAACTAAGTACTGTGCATGTTGCTCTGATACCTCTCACAGCTGCGGTCTGTCCTGGGAGAGACACCTTCTGCGTTACTTGGTCCAGTAAAAAGGGCAGGCAGTCAGAGCATTATAAATTGGGCCTCAGGTCCTACAGAGCCTGCCCACAGTAAAGAAGAGAATAGTAAGCCGGTGTAGTTAGCTGCATAAAGCTAGAGTGCCCCTTATCCAAAAATGTAGTTAAAGGAAGCCTTAATCTTATGTTAATTTTTAATGCTATGTGACTATTTTAGTATTCTTGTTTATTTTTGCTCTCTGAATACTGAAAGATTAGTGTACTTGTGAGTGTACAATACATACAGTTCTTGCTAAGAATAATTTAGCCGTCACCTTCAGAGCCCCAAATCACTAGCTGATCTTCAAAGTCAAGCGTTTGGCAAAGCAAACTGAAGTATAAATCACTAAATTCTGCTCTCGGTGAAGGGGAAAATAGACACTTACTAGGAATGACGAATAGTTCCAAAAAATCCCTGTGAGAGGGAAGTGAATGTAAACCTTATTTTAACTATAATCTGGTAACAGCTAGGGAAAGACTCCAAGCTTTTTTCCTGTGACTCCATAGCCACAATTAACATGATTAACATAAATAAGAGGATCCAAGTAAAGTTAATTACAGTAATCAACAGTTCTCTGCAAAAGGGTACTTTTGCAGTTTTTCTGTTTCTAAGAATAACACTTATTCAAAGAGGTTTTCCTTTTGATTCCTCAGGAATGTGTATTCCTGTGGAAAAAACGCCTTTACACCAAGGGAAAAACAAATGGATTTGCATGTCTGAGTGTGTGTACACAAAGCAAAATGTGAAATCGAGGATTATTTTTAGATTCAAGCGTGGAGATCTGAGTGCCAAAAGAATTAGCCATTTTCTTTTCCTGCTTCTCAGGTTCCCACATAGTTCCACTCTGAGTATGTTCCTGAGGTTTTTTTCTGGCATTAAAGGTGGAGAGCTGTTTCATTTGCCAGCCTGTGTTAGATGAGTGAATCAATATATTGGTTTTGAATTACCAAAGTATACCTTTGATTAGGACTGAAAAAGGAATTTGTTTATATGTTTCTCTTCTTGCAGAGAGCATTCTGTTTCCAAGCAGTGTGTTATCTGGGAGGAAATTCTGAACTGGGATGTGGGTAACTGTGTTCCATAAGTTTCTTCCCATGAGCAGACCAGTTGGTCTTTTAACCAGAGACTTTGCCATTTTGTCTTTTGCTTGATGTGCTCGATTCAGGTCTTCCAAAATGTAATGTCAACAATGTGCAGTGGTAATCAATTGTACGTAATCTAAGCACCTGACTCTTCTAGTACTTTTACTACTACAGCTGTTTAACTATTGCTTTCTCTGGCACCAGCCATGCGTCTCCTTGTTTTCTAAACAAGATCTGACACTAGTCATACTGGTGTGAGAATTGGAGTGGCGTGCCAGCTGGTGCGTCTAATTTGAAGGTCCCACTGAAACAAATCTTCCATTTGTGTAGGACACTAGCAGGAAACTGGCTTTCCAGTCCCTGTCTACTCAGGCACACTGACGCTAGCAAACCTGTCTCCATCCCTTCACAGTGCAGAAGCTACTGAACCAAAAAAGCATACGTGCATCAGAGTGCAGTTACAGTCATTTCTGTATAGTGCTTTTCACTATTTTGAGTGGATAATGAAAGGGAACAAGTCAGGTTTAATCAGCTATGGTCAAAGCTGGAAGGAATGTTTCAAAGCACAAGATTCTCAAGTTAACACGGATACATGGCTGGACTTCCAAGGTTTCTGTTGGGGCAGGTGAACTGAAATGTAATGAAATTTCTCTCCTCTTTCTGGACACCTGGTTCTTGATTTCAAAGACTGCCTTGGAAAAGACAGAGAAAAATTTCCTGGCTTTGTTATCTCAGAGGAGTCTCTGTCTAAATCTGTTCCTGTCTCCAAAACAAGATGAAAGAGATGTGCTCTGTGGTGCAGCAGGTACTTTGGAAAGGCATGACTGAACCCTGAGACGGGGAACCTTGGACAATATTTGGTGCTGCAGAAACTTAGATTTAAACAGACTTATCTTTGATGGCAATGCTGTATCAGGATGCAGTCGTGCCCTGCGATTTGCCCGTGAAGGAGGCATTCTGCAGCTCTTGTCTCTGATATACTCTGATACACCAGAAAGGGTGTGGTTCTTTTTGAAAAGACAGAACTTACTGGCCACATATGGTCCAGCCATACCGATTCCCTAATTTTTTGTTGAGGCATGTGACTGTTTAAAAGCAGAATGTGTGTTTGGCATTGCCATTGATTACAATCTAATTATCTTCGTATTAGTTTTAGGTATGAATTTAAACAGTCATCTACAAAGCAAAATCCCCTTAAAATTTGGGATATTATTTTGGTTGTATCCTTTGGAAACCAACTTTAGGTGCTGTGTTTAAAAAGTTGGGGATCCTGGAGAAGGTGCCAGCAATAAAATACAAAGTTTCACTCTTTTCTATGTTAGAAAAGTTTTTCTACACTTAGATTAGCATGGGCATGCCACAAACATGATTGCACAAATTTAATGGAAACCTTTTCAATAATTGTTTAATATAAGAGACACAGTGCTACATTTTGAGAGATGATAGGAACAGAAGGATGTACTTTAAATAGAGCGTTGCTGTATCGTTTTCCTGCCATTCCCAGCCCTTTTCCCTAACCGAGTACAGTACTTTCAGGGTATATCCCCCTGTTCTGAAGAAAAGAGCATACAACTTTCTCCTCTTTATTGATTGCAGTTGTTTTGCAGTCAGATGGCTGGGTGTGACAGCTATTCAACCGTATTGCATTTAGTCTGCATGAGAAAGTATAAAATTGGTATTGGTCTTAGACAGAATACCTTGATGCAATCTGTAGAATGTTTTGCAAATTTAATTTGCAAATTTGCAATTTATCCAAAACTGGGATAAATTTTTCAGCGGCCCTCCAACTGCAATTCACACAATTATGTATGAAATATTTATTCTCTGGAGTATGAAGCCTTAGCCACTGCATATCACATTTTCTTAGTATGGATAATTTTTCATTAATTCCTATTCCTTTGAACTCTAGGTTGAGAGCATAAGTTGTTTCCTAAAGATGAATTTGACTTTCTTTCTTGCACTAGGCATGACTTGCTGTTGTTCTTAGGAGCTTGTAGAGATTAAATAACGTGAAAAAACCATGAAGAAAAAGGAAAACTGGATGTAGCACTTTAAAAGTACTAAACATCACCAGATTCCTATAAGGGAGACAGACCGATCTCTAATTTGATATGTAAAAGCAGGTAGTCATATATTCCATTGATGGTATCTAGCAACAGTTTGGCAGTCTTCAGAACCTTCTGCACTAACCATTGTATTTGCATTTTGATATATCTAAAGTATCAGCCAGGATTTAAATAAATCTCTTTGTTCTTTGTCTCCTTCCTGTTTCACTTTAACCTGCACTATCTCTTGCTAGCTATGGCACAACTGACAGAATTTACATACGTTCATGCCATTATCACTGTATAGCAGGATTCAACTGCACTTCTGCATTTGCCTGGGAGTACTGCTTTGACCACTTCACAGGATGCAATTCTAAGTTAAGCAATAGCACATTTAAAATCTCTTTGTATGGAATCAGGAGGAAAAAAAGAAAGGAAGGTTCTTGATGAATGTGCATCTTCCAAGAGAGTTTAGAAAGTATTAGCTTGAAATAAGACAGTGAAGGGCTAATATTTTCTGGTGGCTGCAAGATTCGTCATCGGTAGTCCTTATTGGCAGGTGGCTTGGCAAAAAGCTGAACTGTGTGATATTGCTGCCCACCTTAACGAACACGTTTCATTCTGTGTTTGGCCCAAAGTTCTCTAATAAAAGGTGTGTCACCTGCTTTCCAGGTAAGACTGGCATGCAGCATGGTTTCTGCAGTCTATAGACTGTTACTGCAACAGTCACGGGATTGGAGAAGAATGATTGCATTCTGTCTTTTGCAAGGGCAAGGTCTGCCAAGGTTGTATCAGTGGAAAGACTATGATAGTGGGATACATAAATCCAAGAGCTAAGACTATGTCAAACAAGGACTACGTGAAACTAGTGATATTTGTTATAAAACTTAAACAAAAGTAATTATGTATGTAGCAACAGATTCAGCTGCAAATTAGAAAACCTATAGAAAGCATTTTGAAGGAAAAGATGTCTGGATAAAGGTCTATACTAAATATCTCTGTACTTCAAGGAACTTTTTCTCCAGACTGGTTTGGAGAAGAAAACACACGAACAGCACAGGCAAGAAACACAGAGGAGGTAGGAGTGTCATAGGAAGATGTATAATAGGTCTGGTTCTTCTTAGGAGAATGTAAGCTACCCTCTGGAGAACAATCTGATAGTTTGCCACTGTACCTTTCTTAGGACTGCAGTTTCATCAACCAGATAGAGTATCTTGATCAAGACCTTACTGAACAAGATGCTGGCACCTGTTGTTATAATGGATTTTATTTCCTAAGTGCCATCTAACTTCACGGCCTGTGTCACTAAATGGATTCTGCCTTCTAGAACTGCTCCAGCTTAATGGCATAGCTTTAGTGCTTTCCTCAAGCATCGATTAATCTGCACAGCCTGCTCAAATCTAAGTCCAGGGCTGGCTGAAAGGGTTAATGTTTTCTAAGACTGCAGCTGTAAGAACTGTTGGGGACTTTACCCCATTTCCTGATGGTTGGGTCGCTGTCTGTGATGAATTAGGGAATTCCCACAGGGCACCAAGGCTTTGAGACTGCTTGTTTCCTGGAGTCCATTTCATTTTGGAAGTTCTCTCTCTGAAGGAGCCTTAAAGAGTACTTGTACTGGCACAGAGGTGTTCTATTGGTTTCATTTGGAAATGTGAGCAAAGGGAGGTCTTTGAGCACTTTTTAAACCTGTGTTGAATGTTTCTTTTCACGGGTTCTTGCTTTCCTCTTCTCGGGTTCAGCAGTTCATTACAGTTTATTTGGGAGTGCCGTATATGTTTCCTATTTTGGCTCTTCTGCTGAGGATTTGTGACAGGAAGCAACTGACGTACCTTCTCTGGTTCCTTTCCCCCCTTTTAAGACAAAGTTAGTGTTTGTAAGTATAGACAGGGATGTTTAATTTATAATTAGATGGGTATGTACGACAACTCTTACATAGATAAACATGGTCAGTAAGCCTGCCTTAGTTTTCACAATAAAGAAGGTCAATGTAGTGTTTATAGTTACTGCTTTCTTCTTTTTTCCAGATTTTTATTGCACTTGGAGAACTGTTTTTGTCTGTAAACTGGGCTGTTGTGACAGACATACTGTTGGTAAGTGCTTGTGAAATATATTTCCTTATTTTGAGTTTTTCAGCTTCTCTCAACATAATATTGTTCATAAGCCTGCATCTTGGTGGCCAGAAGGAGCTCCACCTTCTAGGAAGAGATGAATGAACTCTTACTAAGAATCCCCTTACTGGTACCCTGGTCTTTTGGTTTTAGGTACAAGCAATGTTTTATCAACTGGCAACAAATGGGAAGGTGAAAAGTTTGGTGGAGCAGAGCTCTGTAGTGGCGTGTTTTCCCTGAGAGCAGACATTCAGTGTATTACTGTGAATGTGCTTTGGGTTTGATCTGTTGAATTCTAAATGTTGCTAATTGTTTTATCAGAAAAAACGTTGGAATTCAGCTGAATTTGTGAATGTCTGCTCATTCAGTGGCAATCTTATTTGGGAGTTGTGTTTCATCCTGCTGAAAACCCATGGGTTCACTGTATTACTGCTATTACAGTGAGTGAAGGGTGTCACAGATAACGACAGTAATTTCTCTTTTTGCATCGTTTCCCCTGTGAACTGGTAGGATTTCTGATAATGTGGCTGGATTTGCTAATGCACGTTCTTATTTTGCCATGAAAATGACTTTTCTTTCTTCCCACATGGCACTACTAGCCAGACAATGTAGCTAGGAATTCATTTATCCTGCGACCTGTGGAGCTGAAGACAAAGGAAGATGCTGACTGAATGATAAGGACTTTCTTCCTTTGTGGCTAATACATCAAAATGCATTGCGTGTAGCAACCTTTGTGCCTCTTATTCAGCTGTAAACATGAAGGTATCTACTGGACAACCACAGTTATAATGTGCAAATGGAGGAGCGCTGTAGCTGCCTTGCTTACAATACACTGGCTTACTGGTACATAGAGTGTCCCTCATGAAATACATTTGCCATTTGTGAGGTAATGGGACTCTGTCTTTTAGGGTTTTGGCAGCTAAAAGCATAGGAGATGCTGGAACTGGAAGCTAATATGGGGTTTGGGAAGGCTACTGACTTGTCCTTGTCTTTGTTTGGAAGTGCCCTGGGAGTTATAGGAGTGTTTACCAGCCTGTCATCTCCTAGGAGATGACAGTATGTAGGATGTCGTATGCATTGTTGACATGGCGTAGGTAACTGGCAGTCACTGGACAGGCAGGATGCTGTGGCTATTTCAAAATCCCTGTGTGTGTGAGTGTTTGTTTTCTTCTTTTCCTAGTGAATCCTACAGAGCACTGAGCTCTTGCATGTGGTTTCTGTTGTGCAGAACAACCTGAGTAGTACAGGGTACTACTGTACGTGCCTGGTACCTGCAGGAAACATCCTGTGCTTCTCTTCCATTTCTCTTGTTGCAGCTTTGTTCCATATGTCAGCTGTAGTTACTGATATGAGATATTAAATAAATGTGGTAAGGAAGTGGTACAGGGCACTGAGAGAGTGAAACTGCATTTATCTTTTCTTAGGCCTGCAGTGCCCACAACATACTAAGTGCATAATAATATTTGATTTGTATTTCTCAGACACAGCCTGTCATTATCAGTAAAAGAAATCTGAGTCTATGACAGATGACATGATATAGTTGGAGAACCAAGAACTGACAGTCTCAAGTCTAGTACAGTCTGTCATAGCAAGGTCTACTTCCCAAGCTCAGAATTTTCTACTGCAGTTTCTTTATCTCTCTTTCTGTACAAGAGCCTGTTCCTGAAGTTCAGGTGCTCATCTGGCACTCCAGGCAGGTTCTGGGAGAAAACAAAACTTGGGTAGACTGCATGCCCTCAGTCTAGGCCAAGGTGTGTCACGACCACAGTGAGGAAGAGCTGTTGGACTGTTCCTTCATCCCAAGGATGACAAGGATTTCAGCTTCCAGATCAGCCAGTCTCACCTGACTGTTCTTACACTGGCAGGGAACTGGATGCAGTGTGATGGCAACATGACATTAACGTGGATATGCCTGTTTTAGCATTTATAATTGTTGAGGCACTGTATCTAAATATTCCTAATGAAAAAGAAATGTTCCATCCATGGTTAGAGCTATCTACTTTGGAGAGTCTAGGAATGGAAAGGGATACAAGCTAGCTGTGTGTGTACAAAGTAAGGAAGGAGGTTGTGTCTTTTAATAAAACTGCGTTGTATGGAGTACTCTTACTGGGTGCAAAGATGCTGTTTCAAGATCTTGAGTGATTTGTGTATCCAAGTTTTGGCCATTTCTGCTGAGAGGCGCTGCCAGTGTGGACTGGTTCTTTACTGAAACTGGTTGCAATATGGGGCAAGCAAGACCAAAAGGCTCCCACTGAATGGAAAGAGTTGTATGAGATCTTGAGAATCCCCCTCTGTGAATAGAGGAAATTTGACTGTAGAAAAGAGGATGTCACTGCTCATTGCTGTGATTCTGGCATTCCAGCAGGGCGTGAGGCACGATACTGCTTAGAAAACCCTGGCTGCAAGAAGGGTTTGCTAGGCAGAGACAAGAGGACAGATAGCCAAGTTGGCTACAATTTTTGCTAATTATGTTGGAGGAAATCTGTCTGTTTTCTTTCTTATTTTAGATCAAATGCTCTGTTATATCTAAATGGGATTCATAGCCTCACTTCCTAAGGAAACAAGTTTGTGTCTGCTTTCTCTGAAACCACAGATTTCAACCAAGTTTGATACAGAGTTAGACACCTCAGGAAGACCCGAGTTCATACAGGCCTTGTGAAAATAGGTGACCTTGCTGAGAAAAACCATCCGACTTGGCACCCCCCAGAAGAGCTGTGCTTTAGGGAAAAATGCAAAACTCTGCAGCACATACATCTGGTCAAGCATGAGACAAAATGGTAGAAATAGGTTTGTGTGAGAGACCATGAAAACAGTAGCACTGGAAAAAGCTTGGTGTGATTGATACTTAAACTATTCTATCAATATTTTTTTTTATCAAAATAATGGTTTTGAGGTGTTTGAATTCTATATGTGCTCCAAGCTTCATACCAAGAATGTATGTCATGCTACCTCCTGCAGATGGGGGGCTGCTAGAGGGAAAGGAATGCAGTGCTACAGTATCCCCTGTCAAAAACTTGAGGAGTGCAAACCATTACATTGATGTAGCTTATTGTCCCTCCTGTTTCTGCATATGTGCTATGGATTTGTAGTTTCAGGAAAGTTAAAATGCTGTAACTTACTGGTATGTATAGGTCCTGGCTGCATGTGCCACTTATTCTCAGAAGAGTAATTAACCTTGGTGTCTTGGATGATGTTGCTTCTTTACCTGCCTGTTTTAATGGCCATTAATAGAGTTCCACTCACCCTAAAGGTGTGGCATTGATGTTGCTATTGTAATATAGCGACATTTTAGTGGTTGGTAAATATTTTTTTTATCTAATATTCTGAGGCCTCTTTAAGCACAAAGAATGATAATAAAATTAAATTAAATGTGAGAGCAGGATCTCTTTTTTTCCTTCTAAACCCATCTTGTCATGCATATTAGTGTTTCTTGGAAGACAGCTATAGAGCCACAATAGTTATATACCTTGAGTTTGTCACTTGGAAAAACACCAGTTGCTCTATTAATTAATGTTTGAGACACCCTAAGTGATATTCAGATCAGTTTCCAAAAAAATGGGGTATAGAGGAGTGGGAGAATATTAAACATTTTATCTCTGATATAAGCAAGTGGTTTGAAAACAAAGGTATGGAGGTTTAAAATTGCTTCTGTCTCATTCTGACTGTGAATGCATTTTTGCGTAAATGTGTTATTGAAAGAGAGAGACACAAATTATACAGAATCCTACTGTACTTCTTCAGGCACAGTTGATCTTCAGTAGCAGAGACATAAAGCCCTTATTATCCTCCAAATGATTATATTTCATTTTAAAAAATAGTTCTAATCTATGTGATGCTTTGCTGTGTGCTGGGAGTGTGCCACATCTTCTTATCCAACTTGTTATTTAAACTGCATGTCCTCAAAAGCATAATCATTTTGAGGTATTGTTGCTAGACTAGCTACATCTCAGGTGCTATCCAGTTACAAGCAGCACACCTGTGCCATCAGAGCTGTCATTAAAGCACCATCAGCCACCTTCTGGTCTGCCAGGTTGGGTCCCCTCCCTCTGTCTTCACATGATCTGCAAGGTCTCAACTGACATCATTTATAGGACAAGAAGTAATGGGCACAAACTTGAGCATTGGAAGTTCCACCTAAACATGAGGAGGAACTTCTTTCCCTTGAGGGTGGCAGAGCCCTGGCACAGGCTGCCCAGGGAGGCGGGGGAGTCTCCGTCTCTGAGCCATCCCAAACCCGCCTGGAGGCATTCCTGTGCCCCCTGCTCTGGGTGACCCTGCTCAGGCAGGAGGTTGGACTGGGGGATCTCCAGAGGGCCCTGCCAACCCTATGATTCTGTGATTCTGTGGTAGCCATAGCAGCTACTTCAGGTTCCAGGTAGCCCAGTTTCCCCCCAGCAGCCCAGACCATGCCTGCTGACACAGTGTCGTAAGAGATTTTTCTCAGAGTCTGTCATTATTAGTAAATCAGTACAACTGGATGGGTTACTGGCTGGAGGTTTCTATTAGTTGCGTGGCCAAGTGAATCTGTGCAAGCTGCTGTGCATCTACAAAGGGGTGGCAGGGGAGTCATGTTTGTCCTACTTTATTATCATTCCCCCTTGTGTGCTGCTTTCTTGAATGTTTTTTTCCTCAGCAAAACATCCCGTGTACTCTTTTGCTCAGAATAACTTCTCTGTCTGCAAATTGTAAACAGTGTTTGAATAAGAAATACATAAAAATGGATATATTAATCTCTCTAGGACATTGTACAAGTTCATGAGATTCACTCTGTTAATACTCATTCTCTTGTGGGTTGTGTTTTGTTTCAGTATGTTGTGACACCAAGACGGCAGTCTACAGCTATTGCCCTGCAGATTTTGGTGAGCCATTTGCTGGGAGATGCAGGCAGCCCATATCTCATTGGGACTGTAAGTGAATTCTCTGCTTATTGAGCTTTCCTGTGGGTAAAACTTTTAGAAATGGAAAGACAGACACTCACAGAATTGTAGGCACTTCCTGGTCCAAAATTAGAAGTTACTCAAATTGGTGGCCTTGATATGAGAATACAGAAAGATATTTTTCTAAACATTTCTACGTGCATGCAACTTCTGGTCCTGTGATGCTGCAGTTACGTAGAATACATTCCTATACCTGTAGGTGTGAGAAGTTCCATGCGATATGTAGAAATTTATTTTGATTTTAAATTTGCAAACTCATACATTTTCAAAGCCATACATTTTTGCAAAGATAGTGTCATGGGTATTGTACTTGGATTTAAGCACTTTCTGCTAAGTTTGTGAGGAGTTTCACGGAAATTAATCAAAACACCATTTTATATCTTGAAACCTAAAACTGTTAGTTCAAACCTTAATGTTTGAAATCTCACAATCAGTCAATGCTGTCTTGAAAATCAGAACAAGAGTGACTGCAGTGGTTGCCTTTTGATGCTACTTGGCATTCAAAGCTCTGGTCTCAAATTACCTTAACCTTGAATTCCCATGTGGCTTGAGCCGTGATTTCTTTGCCCTTCCTACATTTACTTGATCTTAGGTGCTTCTGGGCAAAGCAGCCTCGTACTGTTTTCTCCTTGCAGTACATTTGATTTATAGAATCATAGAATGGTTTGGGTTGGAAGGGACCTTAAAGCTCATCTAGTTCCAAACCCCCTGCCATCGGCAGAGACACCTCCTGCCAGACCAGGTATTTAGTTGCAGTGGATGATACCTGTCAGCGTTGTTTCCTCCCTTATTATTTTTGATTTAAGACACAGTTTGATTCTCAGACACCATTTTGATTCTGCACACAATAGCTAACCCGTCACTCACTATGATTTCTCTGCTTTACTGGACATGAGAGAGAGAGTCGTCATCGTTGTTGCTTTACATGTTGTTTCTATGAAAGCTTTTTTTAAGAAGTTCACCTCAGCAATATATGTTCTTTCTTTGTCACATGTTAACAGTGTTAGGGTTAGAGAGGGCCAGACAGAAATGCCCGAGTGGGCTGTGCCTGCAGGCATAGCTGCTGCTGGTCCAGCCAGACAGGAGGTCCCTCTTGTCCTCAACTGGGTGAAAACCAGAGTCTAAACAGTGTGATCTGCCTGGCAGAGAAGACAGCCCTCTCTCACTGAGGGATTCCTCCTGCTGGCTCTCTTGTTTTGGCAAATGAAGAGATCACTTTTCTCATTGGTGTGTATTAAGAAACTATTGCCTTCACACTGATTTGGCTGTATGCATGGGGTAACATAATAACCGACATCCCTCTGTCACGAAAAATGGCAGAAACGATATGCAAAAAAGGGAGGTATCTTATAAGCTAAAATATGTCTTGTGCATTCTCTCTTCTTTGACTATTCCATTGATTTATGCTCCCTGCCTGAAAGATGAAAATGTTTGTGTCTCTTACCCACTGTTCTTTGCCATCCTTGAGGCACAGGCAGAACTGAGGCTTCCTGCAGAATGTGCTGCTGCATCCTGCTAGTAACTGCGTGCAGAAAACTTCTTACGCAGCACCTTGCATGCAGTTGCCTTAAATAGCAGCTAATCAAAAAGTGTGAAAACAAAAAAAGGGTATCCAGATGAGATTAACCTCAAGTAACCTTGCAATTTTCCGAAGAACAGAGGCAATAAATCCAGGAATAAAACTGATGTATGTCCAAATGGGGTCCTATGCAATGAGCCCAACATTGTGTTCTAGGATGCTTCTGTGAACCACATACCAATGCTGCCCATGTCCACTGTTGATTAACCACCGAATCTTCTGCATTCATGTATTGCTGTTGTTTACTAACCTGCTTCAGCTAACCCTTTAGCTTAAAAACTGGCTGGAGAGTCAGGGAATAGTCTTTCAGAGTCTGTTTTTCTTCCCCTGGTGCTCCAGAGATTTTCTTACTGAGCATTTTAAAATTAAATGCATTAGGTTTGTATTTTGGCCATTATGCTTGTTGTAGTCCCTAGGTGCCCATTTAGAGTTGATCTTGCTCTTATCTGCCTAAACCGTCATAAATAATCATACTGAACCTAGCAAAGGTTGAAGAGTCTCATATTTGTGTATTTCAAGTCACGTAATGTATTCTAACCATCAAGAACAAAAGTGGGAATAAAAATGATTTCATCTTTTTGTTTATGCTAACGAGATTTTAAGTTCCTGGGTTAAGTATTGAATCTTACTGAGTTTCTTGAAATCAGATTTTCTTTCTGTTTACAAAAATAAAATTCACGTCTGTCATTTATAGCTTTTACAAACTCTCCCTCCAGCCAGTGCAAAAAGCAGCTGCCTGGTATCTTCTTCTTCCCAGTTCCTCATAATGTCACTCCATGACTCCTCAAATGCCTTTTGGCTCCAGAGCAGACTCCACTCTTGTCTCTCAAATTAATTTCCAGCTCTTCCCTTTCTAACGAGTGTAGCTGCTTGTGCCTGTATTGATGCTGATCTCCCGTTTCTATCCATTTGATGCTGTTTAGGGTTAGATAAAGTGAGAGAATAACATCACGAAATTATAAAGGTCCTCGCCAGAAGTCTGTCCTGTGCTAGCTATCTGGAGATGGGCTAGAAAATGGTAAAATGAGTTTAAATTTACCAAACATCATAAACATTGGTTGCAGCATTTCCTACTCTTGTGACTGGAGGCACTGAAAGTATAAAAGAACATAAGATTCCTTGACCAAATGGAAGCTGGACGGCACTGAAGTACAGGTGTATTAGGTACTGGGTTGGACAAACTTTGGTAGCGGGTTTTTCATCCCTGTCTGCCTAGTTTTATTCTTTTCAAGGACCACACTGTAAAGAGTCTGCAGAAAAAAGAGAGGATGATGATGGTATCTCAGATTAAGGACAGCCTTGTTCACTCCCTAGATCTCCAATGCTATCCAGGACAAGAATGCTCACTCATTCCAGTGGAGTTTCTGGAGCTTGCAGTACAGCTTCATCGTGTGTGCTTTCATCGGTGTCTGTGGAGGAGCTTTTTTCCTCCTGACATCTTTCTACATCGAAGAAGATCGTAAGGAAGCGGGGCGGCTTTGAGGTTTCTATACATCTTTACAACTTTTAAACCTGTATCTGATTGCTTTCCTGTTTGTACGCTAGCCATGATATTGGCTCTGTAAAGTTAAAACACAAATGTCTGCATTATGTTAATACCACATTAGTTTCTATAAAAAACTAAAGGCAAAATCCCAATAAGGTCTCAGATTAAACAAAATTTCCATATTGAAAAAAACAGACTGCAGAACACACAAGGATCAGGGAAGTGCTATTAGTAACACCTTCAAAACGCTGCAGTCTGTGGAGGTAATAAAATAGCTGTACTGTTGGAAATGCACAAATACAGACTTCATGGAAGGTCTCTTTCTACTCTGTCTTTCTAAGCCCAGTAGAACCAGTCCTAGCCTTCTCCTTCTTCCCTGAAAGAAGTCATATTGAAAGTGTAAAAGACAAAGAAAACCTGTTGAATTGGACAGAACACTGTCCTTAATCATCTAGATTCCTACAATTTGTTTCTGCTCTGACTTGGTTTTTTAGGTACCAGAAATGAATGCTGTCTTTCAAATGAAAATGAACTCTGGGGCAAGATTTGCAAAGAAGAAAAGAATGTCCTCCCCTTTTTCTTTCCCTTTTGCTTAATGAGATACAGCTAGAAAAAAGGCCGAATAACAATTCCTCCATATGGCAGAAAATCCTGCATACTGACTTATTGGGATGCTTTTGACTGTGAGTCAAAAATTGCTACTGCACTGGCATATGGCAACCCTCCCCCATCTGCAAAACAGGCACGAGTATTCTGTGGAGCTGGGGAGCTCCAGAAGGTAGTGTATAGAGCTGTCACAGGCACGACTGCTAACCTAAACGAGACAGTAGCATTTAAGGCAGAATGTCTCATGGAGATTAGGAAGGGAGGCCTATGAATTCTCAGCAGGATAAGAAGTGCCTGTAGAATTTGGAAAATGTAGGCAGTACAAAATGTGTTTTCAGTCATCTGAAATGACCAAGAGAAGCAGAAACTATCAAAGACAGGATCACATTCAAGAGTGGAGGGTTGTGATCATTTTATATGTAATATGTTAACGGCCTCTTTATAACGCTTTGAGGCTCTTCAGTGTGTCCTCAGACCTTGGGTAAGTATCTCCTCATGAGTGAACAGTAGTAGCTGTAAAACCACTTAAATAAAATGATCCATTTGAGCTCTTATCTCTAAAGTGCATAAGACTTTGGATTCAGTATCTGTTGTCACAGTATCATGCCAGGTGCCAAACAGGACATGATTAGTGCCACCAATTATCATTGTCTGAGGTGGTATCGTTCCCAGCAGCACCTTAAAGCCAAAGCCTGAGGAAGATATTAACAAGTGAATTGTGAAGTCTTCTGAATTTGTCCTGATTCTCCCACTAAATCATAAGGGTCACAAAGCACCATACTTCTGTAATGACTGTGAATATCTAATGTAATTATAAATAGCATAATTCAGCAACTGCAGGTTTTTGTTGCTTCCCCTCTCTCCCACATTTTTTAAAAATCTGTTCTGAAACCTGACTTAAACTCAAGTAGTGAAATTTGGCCAGAGCTTATACCATTATGGGAAATAATAGAATCGAATCGTAGAATCGGTGAGGTTGGAAGGGACCTTTAAGATCAAAATATATAATGAGAAACTATTTTGTAATACTCAGTAAGCATGTAATAGCAATTTACTTTATGCCCAGAAACTGGTGGAAGAGTTCTGTGACAAGTGCACATCAGCATTTTAGGCCATAAAATTATTTTGATTTTGTTTAATTATCTGTGCTGGTGACAACAGTGCCAAATCAATCCTCCCTTAGTATTTTATCAGACTTCCTCAGAAGCTGCATATAAGTGTACTGCCACAAAGATTTGCATTGTACTTCATGTCTCTTGTACACAATATATAGACATGTGTATTCTGAAATTGTCTGGGGATATTGGTCTTAGGTAATGATTTGGTTTCAGTAAAGAATTAATTTTATGAGGTAACCTGATATTATGGAAGGTGTTGGGCTTGGATTTACAGAACTCTGAGCATCAATAATAGAATCACAAGGTTCTACCTTTGTTGCCAAACTTTAAAGTTTGCAGTTGCCAAAATAATTGACATCTGCAAACCAGATGCTCCCAACACCACAGCTGATTCCTTGAAACTCAGGGAGACAGGCCAAGATCTTGAGAATCCTTGGGTTTTCCCATTATTCAGCTATGGTAGGATTTAAGGGTACTTCTCTATTGGTATCTTCATGATTTGCCCTGTAAACAGATGATCTATTTATCACTTCTGTTAAGTCAGCATTAAATTCTTCTCTTAAAAAAAATAATCCGTGGAATACCGTGGAGGCATGCATTTGACATATGAGCAAGAGATGCCAAATGCTGTTCTGTAGATGGTACATGAAGCCTGTGACAAACTCATTCCTACTCCTACTCTTATCTCCTTTGTGAAAATCAGGGCCTAGAACTTAGCAGGATCACGCTGACTAGTTCAATTCCATCTTTTCAAATGCTTCTCTCTTTTCTTTGTAATGTAAGGGGAGAGGACTTTTGTTTCTGTTAATTTTTTTCTGCATTTTAGTAGGACTAACATCCGAGCCAAGAGACAGGATGCTCTGCGGTGTGCCTGGTCCTCCCTGGAGCTGCACTGTCCTCTGTCTTGGTTCAAATTGGGGTCCCTCTCCTGTTGTGGTGGTTGGGCAAGAAACGCATGCCTGACATCAGAGACAGTCATTCATAGCTCAGATAACCTCACAGTTGAATGCCCAGCTTCACTGCTGTCCTCGTAAGGTACCTCCAGCAGTCGGGAAGAGGGGAGAGAGGTGGGTTGTGCATTTTGTGTCTTCCTGCTGGGATGCTGATGCCTTCAACCCCTCGGCCATGGAGCCAGACCTGCCTCTCTCTCAGGAGACTGGAAGCTCTAACCAGCGCCACCCAGCTCTTCCAGGTACAATTGCCTCCATTCAGCAAGGTTCCGTTATCAACAGAAATTATAATTGCACCCTTAAAAGGAGAGAATACTCATGATTTCCACTTTGTTGTACATCATTTCCCAGTTTGGCTGAAGCCCTTCTGGCCACACTTCCCTACAGACCCGTGCCTGTAGTAACCACTGGCCAAACTGCCATGAAGTCACCCTGTTAAATTCAGCCCTCAGAAAAGGCCGCGGTCTTTGCAGCAACCCCTCCGACAGCTGGGTTTTCTCCCAGATTTTCCTCAGGGCTGTTCTACACTCAGCATTGCCAAAGGACATGCCTCTGCTGTGAAAGATCAAAAACTGGGAAGTACCCGAATGAGGGAGCTTTCTAGAGCTGCTTCTGGAAGAACTGAAGATCCAGATCTGCAGGAAGCTGAAGCAAAACCTGCACGTCAGTGAGAGTTTTGAGTAGTATTTTCCCTGTGTCAGTGCTCAGGGACTCAGATTAGTTGCTGAAATGCTGAAACACTGAACTTTTGTATTGTGCTTGTAATTGGCAGACCTCAAAGTGGTCAACAGAGATCATTTACATACATGGGGTGTTTTAGAGATTAACAGAAAGCTTCTGGATGCGTATTTTTTCCTCTAACACTGTATCTGATTATTAATGTGTCTCTTAAATAAGGCATCCACAAGACACTGTCTTTGTGGATCCTGCAATACATATTTGGCCTGTGCTGAACCAAAGTTGTGTCTGGACAATAAGGGAAGAAGCAATTCCTGCATACTCAACCAAGTTTATTCCCAATTTCTTGGGTTTTCTCCATGAAGTCAATGTGAACGCTGTTGGTACTGACATGAAAGAACTTCTCTTGGGGGGTGAAAAGCCTAGGGGGAACCAAACCCGGCACCAACCCAGCATCAATCCTCACCACTCCTGCACCAAGCTGTGCATGGCCTCAGCCCTCCCTGTGACCCCGAGACCTCTCTTTCCCCCAGTATCAGGGCTGTACTGGGAGGGCTCGGCCTAGCTGAGCGTAGCCTGGAGCTGCTGAAGGCAACGAGTGCCCAGGGCAAGGCCTAGCAAGGGGTGTCTGGGTGCTGGCTCAGTAGTTTTCTTAGGTAGGTTGGGTGGATGGTTGGGTGTGTGATGGATGGGTAGTTGGCTGGGTAGGTTGGCCAAGTAGTTGGCTTGGTTAGCTCTGCCTCAGAGAAACTGTTCACCACACACCCTGGAGAAGCCCTTCACCGCGCCACCCCAGAGAAGCCATTCTCCACACTGTCCCAAGAAGCCCTTCACTGTGCCATCGAGGAGAAGCCGTTCATCGTGGTGCCTGGCTCGTCTTGAAGACCTTCATTGTGCCACCCCAGAGGAGTCCTTCTTCGCATCACCCTGGAGGAGTCCTTCATCATGCTGCCTGGCTCTTCATGGAGCCCTTTGTTGCATCGCACCAGGAGAGCCCATCACTGTGCCACCTCGGAGGAGCCTGTCACCATACCACCCTGGAGAAGCTCATCATCACATATTGTCCTGTATTTTGTATTGTGTGGTAAGGTATGGTTTTGAAGCAATCTGTTCTAGGGCTTTTTTTGGAATGGTCCAGCTATGGGCTTTTTGGGACTGCTCTGTGCCAGGGCTTTTACAGAGCTCTCCTTAACCTTAATGACAGCTTGATAGATGATGAGGAAGAGGAGCGTGAGCCTACTGATGAAGACTCTGACCGGGAGCTAAGTTCAGAAGACAAGGACAATGAAGATGATGAGATGCTTTTGCAAGGAGCACATAGATTTGTTAAGACCAAAAATGAGCAGCACAGAACAAGAGTATGAAGGTCGGATCTGGCTGTGTTAAAACATGGATGTGCAAGGAGAGGAACTGCTTTGAAAACTGTTTTTTCCTCAGTGATGAGGGCACTACAGGCAGATTGTCAAGGGGGCGAGGGGATTCAACAGTGCCTGTCTTGTATTATTCTTGTATTGTTATTCTTGTATTCTTGTATTAGTCTTGTATTATTTATTGCATTACTATGTATTACTTTGGTGAGGTTTTTTTGATTGTTGTCTTAAGTGGTGGAGCCAGAGGATGGAGCTGTGGGATTATATTCTGTGGCAATTGAAGTAGGACTTTTTCAGGAGAGCATTTTCTCAGCTAATTCTTTGCCAGCACCATTGGCGTCTTCTAGTTTGAGCTACACTTTTAAAGGTTGTTAATGCTTCATCTTCCCGTGCTGGGAATAAATATTGGCATTAGGGGAGTCTTTAGGTTTTTGCTCTAATTACAGTAGTACCTCTTTCCATGCCTGCACATCACCGGAATTGTGTTCAGTTCACAAGGCTGAAACCTTTCAGTTCTGTGGCACCATGTTCTCTGCAGGTGCCCTTCAGGGAATTCCTGCTCCAGCTGGTGTGTGTTCTGCGGCACAGCTCCAGCACCAGCAGCAGTACCATGGGCCAAGGCTTCAGAAGCAGTTGCCCCTTCTGCATACTGCGGCTACTGCACAGGATCTCAGGGCAGAAGGATTTTCTTCACTCTGCTGTCAAAACTGTCCCACCGTCTCCTGTTTCCCACTTGCATTTATTGGGGGGGGTTGGGATGTAGGGGTGTGTATGTAATGAAACAAACAGGCTGAAATAGAGGAAGCTGAAGATCAGAGGAAAACAGGAAAGGAAAATGGAAAAGTGATGTGGAGTTCAGCTCCCACGAAAGATTGATGTTCAGCTTTGCATTTGAATACAAAATGGAAATGAAGTTGTAGCATTCAAGATCTGAGAGTGCCCATGTGGTGTTCTTAAAGACTGCACATAGTAATTTCCTGCCTCTTTAATATAGTTTTGCCATCTTACAACTTTTAATCTTTTAATTTTGAATGCAATTGTATGTATATCCATGCCTGAAGAGGTTGAATTACATCAGAAACAAAGGCTGCTGTTTAGATCGGTACTCAGACATTGTAATGTTCTTGCAAGGCCTTCTGAAAATCAGTTAAACTAGAAAGGACATTATTGTAAACTGACATTGGGCTGCTTTTGGCTGCAGAATAATCTTTTGCCAATTATGGATCAGAAGTTTCTCTCAAAGATTGTATGTATTGAAAAGAAAAACATTCATGGTGGGCAGCTCTTCCACCTTTGGAGAACACGGGTTTCTTTTGGCCAGTGGCATGCTGTTTGCCAAAGCTATTTCATACAGAAAGAATCCAGTTGGTGATTTTCACAGGGTCTGATGATTTCTGTGACCACAACCTTTGTCAAGCAGAAACACTCTGTATCCTGGACTGGTATGCAGTGAAAGGCTCTTTTTGTCTGCTCTCAGGAGCTTCCAAACCCTTTACATTGGAAGTAGAAATAGCTTTTTATCACTGGGGACTCCCAGTCAGATATGTAATCACAAAAGCAAACTTAGAAGTAATTCTTGGGTTTTTGCATGACAGATTGAGTGTTGTTACTGATACATCAGGGCTGGAAATGAAGTATGACCAAAGCAACACACTGGAAAAGTCAGAGCTGTAATCAAGCTGCTCTATACTGCTAAACTGAAGTTGTCTCTGTTCAGTTATCTCTATCTCAGTGACCTTTGTTCTGAAGTTACCCTGTTCTAGTATTATTTCCTTAACAGCAGGATATATTTTTATTCTTCTGGAGAAATGAACTTGTAAGTCCAGGATATCTGAATATTGAATGAAACTACTCCGTTTGAGGTACAGATGAGACCACTCAGATGCTCCCCAGACTCTCCGATGTCAAGCTCCCCAGTGTTTTTCCAGTGAGGTGGGAATGCACAACAACCCAGTGGGCTGAGTCTGGGGACAGTCCTCTGGTTAGACTCGCTCTGGCTAGAGTTTATTCTCCACATCTTTGTGAGGAATTTCGGTGTGGTCGGTATCTAAAAACCAACATGAAGCCAAGGTATGTCATCAAATGTTTTAGCCCTTGGTTGTTCATATGAAATGTGACAAACTAAAACTGCAGCTTAACACAATTAGGGTTATTCTGAAACCTCCGAAATTACCTGGAGGCTTGGCTTGCCAGTCTGAGGTGTAAGACAGTAACTCGTAAGAAATGAAACAGAAGCCTACATCCATTTAATTAAATCATTCCTGTTTTGGAAAGAACCCTTGAAGTAGAGTAACAAAGAATGTGAAATACAACACGTGCGTTGACTTAAAATCTTCTGGTTTTCTTGACATGAAGTTAAGAAGAAAACTAAAAGAACTGTAAATCAATTTGCGTGTTTAAATGGGCCTAGCCAGAGTAGGAAAGTGAATGAGGTCAGTCTATAATTGGCCACAACAGCAGTAGCTTCAACATGTCGCCTTTAATCAGGCAGCAGTTTCAGTAGCCTCAGGTACAGTTTTAAAGTAGTTCACTTCTCAGAGACGAGATCTGATCCGTGCCATCTCTTACTCCTCCTGTTTGGCTATAGAACAGCAGCTCTCCTGCAATGGCAAAAGACCAAACCTTCTCTTTAGGCATCAAGGGAAATGCCAGTTGTTTTCTATGGTTCCAATCAGGTAGAAGTAAGAAAACAGATGGGGCTTAAAGAAGTTATTTGATTTGTTTATCTATCTCGACTGGAAAGAGCTACTGCTGGAAGCTGCTGGTTACTGAGACAGTTTGTCCTGCAACATTCAGCCTCCTTGGAATCTGTGTTCCTTGCGTCAAACGAATGATAACCAAGTTGGCAAAACTTGTATTTTCTGCAACTTTTTGTATATTCTCCTCCTACATTTAACATGTCTTCTTTGCTCTTTCCAATGAAAAGAGGGGTTAAGAGGCCATTTGGAACAGCCCCAAAATGTGAGATTTTTAAGTCCATTCAGGTAATGATTTTGATCTTTTCCTCCCATTCCCTCATACCCAAAGCAGGGACAGGTGATTGCTACTGACCTTTAGTGCTGTTTATGTGAATATTTTTTTAAAGAAGTTTTAGAACTCTGCTTGGCATAAAAACTGCCTTCAGAGTCTTGCTTATTTCTAGCTTCTGCTGAATGGCTGTAATGGCATCAAGTGGGTGGGACGTGGCTAAGATACAACGGTACCATGATGTATAATTGCTTCTCCAGGGTGATTCCTTCCACCAGCAATGTGTGAGATTGCCATCATCAGAATTTTAATTGTCAAAGACCTTTTATGCAACTATTTTCTCTCCCTCCCCCTCCCAAGCAAGTAGCCCTGTGCTCTGCTCCTGAAACGGGTTTCGCGGCACCTAAGAAATCTTTCTCTTCTGTGGCTGAAGGTGTGCAGATGGCAGACCACAGCTTTCCAGGCTGCACATTTATATATTCTATCTAGGCTGCTCTCTCCCAAGAAGCTCTTGTGTTTTATTCCTCTTTGCCCTAATCATTTGTGCAGCTGAATATTTGCAGAACAGTTGTGACCCTTTATAACGCTCCTGATGTAGCCATGGGTGTCCAAAGCGTCATTTGGCTTCGAAAAAAAGGCTCAGGGTTGTTGCTGTCATCTGAGGGACCTGTGCTGAGACTGGACCAGTTATGACAGTACCAAGCTCGATGGCTGTTTTTTTACTAACTCATCCCTAACTTCCACTGAAGAAGACTTTAGCAGCTTCACAGGTATCAGTACTCCATCGGTGAAGAATCGGCAGTTTCCCCCTACTATTGTATTGCAGAAGAATTGGCTGAATTCTGTCTTGCTCGTCTCCCCTGCACTTGTCTTGCCTTGTACTCCCTCCATTGCCCAGTGACCAGAGATTCACCTAGTGCCTTTGTCATGAGGTATAGACATCCTCTTAGTTTTTAAATCTGTAGAATAATTCACTGATTACTGTTTGGAAGTTAAGATGAAAGAAGTAGACACTGTCCACCTGATAATCACATCATATGAGCACAGAAAGGCCAAATCAGCCAAATTTATGCTGCAGCTGACATTAGTTTTTTCTTAGCAGGAGATCCATCATCTCTGCTTTTTTATCTTCCCCTTCTCACATTAAAATGCAGATGCAGAGTCTGTTGAAGTAACTTCTGAAATAACTTAGAAGCCTAAAAATCCTCCATTACCCCGAAACCTTTATGGCAAAAGTTTTCCTCAGAGGTCCTCCTGCTGTTCTACAAACATTATTCACTCCGTCAAGTACTCGCACTGGGTTCTCCTACCCTGCCTGCAACATTGCTGGTTACTGCTGCCTGGGAGGGTGCCTGGGACCTGGAGAGAAGTCACCTCCTCCCTTGAGACAGGCAAAAAAAAAGAAACAATGGAAGAACAATGTCTGTGGGTCCCTGCCAAATTGTGCTGGCATTCAAGTAGCTGTAACTGGCTGTCTTCCATTCCAAGAGAGCCACTGGGTTTGTCTGGGTACTATAATTATCTTCATTGTAATCCAGTAAAGCCTTGGAAAGGTTCTTAGAAAGCTTTTTGTTTATCAGGGAAACAAAGGTTGATGTGAAAAGACTCTTGATCCTTAATGCTGTGTAGCTGACCAAAATCGCGTTGGTCTCACTTTGTGTAATTTAATGTTGGCATAACAGTTTTGCTATTAGTATGTAAATTGACTACATATCCTGCAGTAATAAAATGGCTGCAATTTTGAGAGATTAACATAAGTGCTGTCAAATCCCACTGTAGAAAGGTCCTTTGTAAATGCACAGTTACATGTACACAGATTTGGAATGTGCCTGAATCCCAGTAGGCCTAACCCTGCCAAGGGAGCTTGAGCAGGGCTGGAGACGTGCACTGTCTGTGTAAAACCAGGATTCTGTACAATGAGCGAATCTATCCTGTACAGGACTTTGCTCATATTGTGGTACTGAAATCTGACTTTATCTGCTCATGTACTGTGCTGGTTTGTTTCCTACAGTGAATAATTTTCTATAATATTTCAAAAAATGTGTTTAAATGGAATAGAAAGGTAAATTCATGCATTCATGTATGCAGGTATAATTTTCTTTTCAGTATTTAATGTGTTGGGCAGTAGTCTTGAAACTGATGTAAAAAGGGTGAAGGTAACCATTTTTGAAAGTACTGACTTCAAGCTAGCTATTTAATTCCATCATAATGTACCCTAGTGAGTGGCCTGACTCTTTTCTTTCCTCATGCCTTTTTTTCAGAGAGCCTCCCTCTGTTCCTAGTGAAGGCAGTCCAAGCAGCTGTGCGTTCACCACTCAAGAAAATCAGGCCCTTTACTTAAAGACTTAATTATGGGTTTAGGAACCTAATCTTAGGCACTTAATTTTTGAAATCTTCACTGTAGGCTTTTTTTTTAGGAATATCTCTATCCTGCTAAATGAAAACGTCACTTAAAGAAATGCAGGTCTGCGTCTATTTCTTAATCTTCAGTCTGGTAGATATTGCAAATGTTAACTTCCTCATAGCTTTTTGCCTTTATAGTTTTAATTTTCAGTGTAGCAACTCATTCTTTGTGTGTGTTGACAACCCACTGCAGAGATGTCACTGGAACTGGTGTGTCATGTCAGAGCTGGGAGCAGACAAAGCTGTAGTAAAAGAGGACATGGAGTGAAAAAGGACACCTGAGTTCTTGCTGAGAATATTTCCTCAGTAAAACCAGATGAAAAGATGTTCATTCAGCCCATTTGGATAACTCTGTGGATTCATGTGGTAGTAGAGTAAAATGCGGATCACAGGTTCCCCATCTCTGATTTTTAAGAGCCCTGCAGGAAGGCAGTCTTGTGGCATGGTGGAAGAGAGGTATATGGGCATGAGCATGGGGTGAAGAAGAGAGGTGACTGATGAAAATGCTGGGTAAGCAATCCAGTTCTTTTTGTAGTAAACGTATTAACCTGGGTTTTGTATTAGGAATGACTAGAGATGCTTCACCTAGAGGATGGTTAATGGCAGCTAGATCATGTTTAAGCAATATCTTACCCTAGAAAATTATGTTCATGGTCTGATTTTTACCACAAAAGCCTCTGCAAGCCAGCAGTCTCTCTTAGTCGTCCCTCCAGTTACTGTGGGTAACCTAGCATAGTTCTATGGGAATTGCATGGTAAGCTCCTGAGCAAGGGAATTATTTTTGTTTGGTCCTTTTTTTGCCTGGAAGTCACAGACGATAGAGCTGCTTGCCTGGTCTGTAAAGTGAGGAGGCACAGCTCCTAAAGAAAATTGCAGTTCTATTTTTAGAATTGTTTTAATTGGGCATCAGATATGCGTATCTCCAACCTATTAACCTGGTCACACTGTGTGGTCTGATCCTCCTCTAACAGCATGTGATTAAACGTGATTCATCATCACCTCTGCGAAGCGCATGCAAGTGGGAGAATGTTGGTAGTGAAGCAGATGCAGTTATTTTCATACCAGCTGCTTTCTCCTGTAAATTTAGTTTGTATTGTTAAACACTGTCATGTTGTCCTTCGGGGTCTGTGTCTCCTGATTTAGTGCGATGACTAATGTTCTTCACTGCACTTTACCGGTGGCTCAAAGGGTGAGACTGACAGAAACAACAGGACCAAAGCACGGACATCGGTGGCTTTGAAGGAAAACAGTTACCTGTCTTTTGGGGGAGAAGAAAATTTTCAGCCTTACTGGGGTTGCCTACACTTGTGAACTTTATGAAGAAAGGTTTATCTTTTTTAAAGGGCAAGGTGTGGGAAGAAAGGGGAAAGATTTGGATTTGCTGACCCATGAATAGCAACTGTTTAACCAAAAAAGAATAGCTTGTTTAAGTGAAAAGAGAGATCTGGTAGGGAGCTTGTAACTGCCTGTAGAGGAGGTGTGGCCACAGGATGGGTCTGCTTTGGCAAGTGATTAAGTTTTTTGTGATCCCAACAATTCCAGAGCAGACTCACTACAGGAAAGTACGTTTCAATTCCTGAGTGTTGCAAACTTGCCTTAAAACCAAGCTGAGCTGCCTACCTTAAGGTGCCTATTTTTCTTCCTGATGTGAGAAACCTCTGCCCTACGGTGATGCTGCGGCAGTGCAAGAAAAGATTCTAGATGCCTCCTCCTCCTCCTTCTCCTCCTCCTCCTCCTCCTTGTCTTTACTTCTAATGGCCCTGGAAAGCCGGTGTTAAAACTCATTTGTTCTAAGGCAGCATTCAACAGAGGTGCTGGAATATCTGATTTCTAACGAGCACCTGCATATGTCAGACACGATGTACATGCTGAAGGCAATGGAGATTGCCAGGGAGACAGTTAGTTTGAGCCATTTGTGTTTTCTTCCCAGTCAGGCTTTGCTCTGTCCTACCTTCCGCTAGCCAAAGGCTGTGCGAGGGAAAATGAGAGATAATGTTATTCTTCATCTTCAGGCTTCTTTCCAGTCTGAGGTGCCTCACCCTTTTGATGTCAGGTGAGGAAAGGTACAGGTGCTTGACAAGAGCACACAGGAGACGGGTATCTCAGCCCACTGTGGGAGTGGATCCTTGCTTTGTGTCTCTCGTAAGCCTTGGAGTCGCGGCTATAGAAAATGTATTACAGTGGCCAGGGCATGCCAAGAGCCCAGAATGAAGCTGTTGTCCGTGTGAAGGTGAGACCTAACCAGCAGCCAAGGCTGGACAAGAGCTGGCGCTCAGCAGGGACAGGAGGCAGATGGAGCGAGGGCTGGCGGGCGTGCGGAGAAAGCAGGGGAGGAGGAAGGCAGGGAGCAGCTGGCAGTGGGGGAAAAAACAAGCAGTAATGGGAATGAACAGGAGGAGGAGGAGGGAATGAGAAGCGTCCTCATTTGTGCACTGATATCCAGCACCCCTTTCAGCAGCTGTGACATTAGGATTTCAAAGAAACATCCAAATAAATTTGTTCCTTTAAGGGATTTATTTGAATTCTTTATTAAAATAGGAGATATAAGTGCATTTTCTCCTCTAGCCCACTGTTTTAATAGGATTACCTTTAGCATCACCCCATGGGCTCTTTAATTCTTCATTCCAAATCTTCTATGGGAAGTCATCTCAGCAGATCCAATCAGGTATATTTCATTGCTCAACAGTAGAGAGGAAATGAATTTTTCTGATGAGGGGAAAGCACAGTGAATAGCTTGATTCTCCTCCCCAATACCATCTGCAATCAGTTTTGTGCTGCAAATGAAGTCAACGTTTTCCTGGGTCAGAGGTGGATAATTATTCATAGCACTTTCATTTCCAGCAGTAGAGTCATCATATCTCTGCCAATCATCATTCTCTTTCGTGTTTGGCTTACTCTGCATTGCTCTTAGGTTTGCAAGACTAGCTGCTACCCAAACTTGTACTGTTCTTTGTTGCTTCTCCTGGGCTACTGCCAGTAGTTCTCAGCTTCTGAAGAGACTGACAAGAGGACTTTGGCACCAGTATTGTACTTTTCTCACATCTTACGAGATCATGTCTGTTTAAAAAAGAATGAAATGGGAAGGAAGGAAGAATGTTAACACTCAGTTTACTTGTAAGTAGCCAAAAACCTGCCAACTGAGTAGTATTTCACTAAGATGGATGTGTGTCATCTGTGGGTTTTTTGATGGCAATAAAGCCCAGAGAAGTGTATTAGTCAAGGTACGCCGGGGATTTGAACTTGAATGTCTTAACTCATAGGCTGGTATGTTCCCTGCTGGTGCTTAGTGCTTCCCTCTGGTGAGTGTCCAGAGCTTACGGTGTTGCAGCAACCACAGGTGGGTTTACAGTGTCCTTTAGGCTTGTCCCTTGCAGTTTTGCCCTCGGATTTACAGCACTGTTCTTAACATAGATGAGAAGAGTAACTGAGCGCTACTGCCCGTTCCTGCAGTAAATTGACTGATGCGTTGGTAGGGATAAAAACCCAAAGAAACTATGGTCCAGCCTTACATTTTCATGTAGTAGTAAGGTTCTCTTTGCACAGATCTGTTTTGAAAGATTTTAAGAGGGCTTCAAAATAGATGCCGATAATTAAAATGCTAATCAAGAATGTTCCCAATGGTATTCACTGATAGTGTTGCTGGAGCAGGTGAGATTTCAATTATCTTGCTGTTCCTTTTAGAATTAGAAAAACATTCTGCAGTGAGTTAAGATGAAGTACCTAAGCCATGGTTAAGTGCTGACTTCCCTCCAGCTTTCTTCAGTCTCCCTTTTTCATCTTAAAAAAACCCAACAACAAACAAACACACAAAAAAAGTTTGTTCTGACAATTCTAAATGTACAGACCAGCCACCCAGGGAACCTGAAGGCTGTCAGCCTCGCAGAGGAGTGAGCGAAGCCAAGCGCGCCTTCCACACAGATTGTTTTGTGAGACCCCCTCACCGGATTTACCTGCTGCCTTTGCTCAGAGAGGAGGTGGGGAGAAGACTCTTCTGAAAGGCTTTGAAGTAACAGCCACCATAGCAGGGGATGTGGGCAGCAAAGGGCCAACAGTGAGTGCCAGCTTCAAGATCACGTCTTCACAGAGCCTACAGTAAAGCTTTCAAATGCTCAATTCTTACAGCCTAAACCAGCAGAAAACAGCTGAGTTTTCTCTGGAGGGCTCGCTGCTCTGCGGTTTTAATTGGCAGGAATTTAAACATGCTTAGTGACATAACTTTAAAGAAGGGAATGGCACACAAAGCCAGGAATAGAACAAAAAGAAACTGAAGATGGGAAAATCAAAGGAGAGATGACAGGATTAGGGTCAGATAGTAGGGATCCACAGAAAGGAGGAAAAGGTCTGCCAAATGGCTGATCAATAGATGTACTCTAGGTAGGTAGAGATCTATTGGCTTTCACACGGGAATTCCAGGAAAAAGACTTGATGGCCTTTGTCTCTTGAGTGTAGTGATGTCTGTAGCTAGGGGATGTGGAAGTTTCACCAATTATTGTTGACTAGATCCTGTATCATGAAGGATGTGAAAGGCAATTCTGTCTAGCATCATATGTAAATTTAAATTTTAGAAAAATGTTTTTTCTGTAGCCAAGATGAACCCTGCTTTCAGCCTTCCTCTTAGAGGGTACCTTTAGTGCCAGATAAAGTACTTTCTGAATCAGCATCTTTTAATGGTGTAGTGTGCGAGAGGTGGTGATGGAAGCTAATGATGGAGTATAGGAAAAGCATTCAGGAAGGATTTGACAGATGAGGAAGGAATACAAGAGTGGAAGAAAGTGAACATATGCTAAACCAGAGTGTCTGAAGCTAATGTGGTGTAAAATGATTCAGGCTAATGAAGCTTTTCATGAAATAAATGCCAGCTAAACCCTACCTGGAATACTGCATTGCCTCTTCCTTAGATCAAAGTAATTTGTATTCCTCTGATATTTATATGTAACAGTGAAGAATGTTATAATTGCTATCCAAACATTGTTTTACGCCACTCTTTGCAATAACCCCAGGCTGTGTTTGTCTTTTAAAAAGTATGATGTCTGTGACATTCCTTTTTAAAATGGTGTAGTAAGTTTGGAGACAATTTAGGTCTGTTCATAAAATCAGGGCATTGTTCATTAAGTGTCTGTTACTGGTTGCATTGTAATTTTACGGGTAGATAAAACATTGCAGTCTGATGCTTAACATACATATATACATAAAATATAGTACTACAAAGACAGTTGAACTTGAGGCATTGGAATAGCCGTGGCAGTGAGACACCTCTTTACCCCCTCACCCAAGATATGGCAAGTGACAAATTAATGTGCCTCACTCAAATGCCAAAATGACTCAGACGAGGTAGCTCCTGAATGGTTGTGACCTCCTCTGAAGAGGAGACAAATAAGACGAATGTAAGGGCTGTGGTTATGCAGTGCCTGATAGAAAAATATTCTCTAAAACTTCACTGCTCTACTTCAACAAATACGACGTCATTTACAGGCTTCACCACCTTCCTTCATAGTAAAAAAGCAAGGAACCGTAAGAGGATGACATCACAGAAGGCTGTGAAGTGAAAATCCAAGCTGTTCATTTTGTCCTTGCACAATGGGCTTGTGGTACTCTGTTGTCCAAACTACCATAAGATTTCTTGAAGCAAAGCATTTCCCACCCCAAAATAAAACCAAAAGAGAAGACCACGGGATGCTGTCCTGTGTACCAGGAGCACTGAGACGTAAATACAAAGAAACATTTCCAAAGGTTTTGGTGATCAACAAGAAAAAAAATCCATGAGATGAACAACAGTTACTTTGAAGTTTCTTAGGGAACTGTTTTATGACAAGATTAGAAAGTAGTTTTAAACCCTACACAGTGTTTCTTGCATTTTTCTCTGAAGTAACCCAGGCTGGTCCCTGATGGAGGCAAGATACTAGTTTTTCATGGTCTGATCTGATAAAATTACTCCTGCGTCTCCCCTGATTGAAGATGCTGACAAAATTTCAGTGTAAGGAAGATTTTTTGTTCATATCTGCAAAAAATGCTTATACCTGGCAATGATGTATAGTTTGAGACAAAGGTTGCATTGGTTTATATTGGTATGGTGTAGTCAGACAGGGTACAAAATCTCACTTTAAATGACTCTGGCGCTTTAGGAGTATACACATTTAACCACTGGAAAACTCACTGCACAGTCCCTAGGAACTACCCAAAGAAATGCAGAGTTTTCCAAAATATTTTGCATCTTCAGCTGAGATTATTACACTTTTGGCCAGCATTCCTACAGGATGGATGTACTGTGCAGAGTAGTTTGGAAAGTCTTCACCTGGAGGTGAAGGGACCTGAGCCTTGACTGTTGCTTCTGAACGGTTGGAGCTTGAGAGAAACTTGAGTTTTACGGGGTGCTCAGAAGGGCCATCTGTCTTTCTGTGACCGCAGAAGGGACATGGGGAACACAGAAAACCATCTATTGGCCAGACACAGCTCCTGCTTCTAAAAAATCTCATCTAACGAAAATCAGCTTTAGAAGTATTTTTGTAGAGCTTCAGTGGCAACAAGCCCATTTTCTGTATTATAGGATAAAGCACATACTAAGAGACGCACGTGCTGATTACTTTTAAAAATAAATATAGTGGCCTGAAGCAGAAAGGGAATTACTTAAGTGGAAAGATGAAATACAAAGGAAGATTCATTTCCATAGAAGGCTGGAGTGTGTCCGTTGAGAATACACAATGATGCCTGCAGGGAGACTTGCCAAACCCAGCAGAGGGTGTTCACTGAACGCACTGGTTTAAAAAATAAAAGTTGTGATCTGCTCTGTGGTGAAAAGAGGCAAAGGAAAAATATATCCACCTGCTTTTAAAGAGAAAAACTAAACTGGCTAGAAGAGAGTGAAATAGCTCCGCTCTCCTAGCAAGCTAAGGGTGGTGTTACTTCAACATCGCCGTGTGAGTCTGTCTGTCTGTCTCCAGGGCAGGAATTACTCACCTGTGTGATAAAGTCCTGGTTTAACACCCGGCCTGGCGCTGGTGGAGTGGCAGCTCTGAATTCTGTCTCATTGAGGAGCTCCCTCAGAGAGACAAACTCAGGGGTGGCAGTGCCTTTACTGCAATACCTCTCCCTAAACCAGTGATTCACAGTGCTGACAGACGATGCACTCAAATATATCGTTTAATTACATTTCACCTTAAAATGTTCCATGAAAACTGCTACTGTTACATTATGTTTGTACAGCAGAATCCAGAAGAGGGATGTTGAACTCCTGTTACTAACATCCACGCCCTAACCGTTTCAGAATCCCGATCTCTTTGATTTAGTAGAGGAGCAGCAGGAACGGGTCTTCAACATTGCTCTCTTTGCAGGAAATCAGCTGAAACTAGAAGTGTAGCTTTTAATACACAAATTACATATTTTACATACTTGTAAACTAGATCTTGGCCTGTGTACTTTGCCCATATTTAGTGTGCCTTCATCAATCACTTCATGTTGCACTTGCATTACTCCTATTTTAAAATTTTACCAAACACACAATCTTGTCAAATATTAACTTAGGTAATGTTCTAGAAAGGTAGATGGTACTCAGCCAGCCTTATTTTCTGGTTTACAAAGGCTCCAAATGATACAGGTGACTTTCATTATGCTGATCACTCCTTTAATAGCAACCATGTGTTCTCTGTCATGTTAAATTAGACCACTGCAAGCTTACTTCAGTCTTGCCCCAAGTACAGGTGGTCTTCTCAGGCTTGTGAGAGCTCATAGGTTTTCAGCAAGGCTTCTCTGCTATGTTCTGTTTGCCTGTCTTCTCAGCAGTAAATATTCTATTGTACATAGCAAAGACTTTAATGCTGCTTTGTTTAGGAAGCATTTTTGGTTTGTCATGCTCAGGACTGACTGGAGCCTCTGGTAACAGGTGCGTATTGGGATGCTCAAGGCTGGTTTTAGATATACTAAAAAGCCTCTGAAGTACTAAGACAGGTTTCTGTGTCTGCAGAGAAATACAAAGTCAAACAGCTTCAAACTCTCTGCCAAGTGTCTGAGAGAGGAGGTATAAGAAGCATTAAGGAACAAAGAACAGTCCTGGGAGGGAAGGAAGATAAACCATCCTTCAGGAAATGTGTCTTTAGCTACAAGAAGGCAGCTGACTACAGAGGGGAATCTTTGTGGTGATGTTGGTAAGTTTTTGTTTGTTAACTATGCTTTGAATGGGTTGTTGGCCTGTGACTAAGTAATATCAGATACAAAAACTGAAGATGAAGTGTATGACTGTCTGTGACGTGTTTGGGAGGTGACCTTACTGGTGTTCATGCAAGAGTGCACTGGTTCCTGTATAACCTCCATGCCCCCAGGAGTGTTACTGGTTTCTGTCCCTCATCACACTGGATGCTCTCTCTGTCATTGCAGCGGTCTCAGAGGAGCTTTCCTTTAGCTAGGGGGGCTTGGAGTCAGGCATCGCTGTTACTCTCAGTTGTGTTGTCTTTATGTCTAGTGAAAAAGTAATGAGTGGTGCGATGAAGAGGGAAATTAATATGCACCTTGCCTGGACACACAACCTGTTTGCTGTTTGTCAGCTCAAAGAGTAAACTCTGTGTGGAGCATTTTTTTGTTAACTGCTTACTTTAACTGACAGCGTCCCCATCTGTAAACAGGCTGTCTGGATGTTTTGTGGAGCACTGTGAGTGCCTGCTGTGCTGGCCTGTTCATCTGGAACAGATGTCAGACCGCAGCTGCTGTGCCAGGGCTGTCGGCTCGGTCACGCTGAATCCTGTGCTGTCGCGGGCTGTCCGACCCTCGGGAGCGGGCTCCTCTGGCCTGCCCCTGCCACAGGCATGCGTGGGCGTCTGAGTGTGTATCCCCGACAGACAAATCTCAATGTTGTTGACTCTGAGAAGTCAAGCCCTAATATCGTATGAGAAATGATAATATCGGTGCTGAACCAAGAGACCTAAAAATGTAGAAACCAAGTAAGTGTGGCGAGATGGCAGCTGTGTGTGTATATATCTGTGTGTGCCATATGCGGGCTGCGGTGTGTCCTTTGCAAGACTTAGTCATGAAAACTACATTGGATCACATAGTCTTTGCTGGTGACAGATTGTTTCTTATAGTCTTTGTTCCTTAAATGTCATGTATGCTTGTAGCTTTTAATTATTTTAGTTAAGTGTATCTGTAGTTTTAGTAAACAGCCTTGTGGATTTCACCATGAATTTATTCTTTTCCTAATACTTGTGGTTCTCGAATATAAATGTTGTCATACAACTCCTACGTGTTAGCCTAAATATTTCCACATATACCTTTCAAACCCTCCTAGTTCTCCCTTGATAACCAATCCCTCTAGTCCTTTTAATTATATTTACAGTTGGCGTATTTAGTTTGTCTGCGCTGCTATAGAACTGTCAGAGTTTTCAGTGGCAATTTTCCTTGGGCTACAGCTATCAAAACAGCCTGCCAGTTCCCCATCTGCTCGGGAGCTTTCCTGTCATATGTAGATCACTGTCAATAGGCTGTGTTCAAGAATTAGGATATTGCCCGAAATCCTTGTTTGGCTGACAAGCTCATTTTCTGTAACATCTTGTTTAACTTGTGCTGTAAGTGACGCTATCTAAATGAGAACACGTTGTGCAACCGAAAGTATTGCACGCTATGTATGGTACAGCCTTTGTTTAACTCCTTTTTCACCCCAAAGTACTTTTCTAATAGCTGAAGGGCTGGTTGTGAAGGTTTGGGAACCTCCTCTCATGGAGATAATTTATTTTTGCCCCATGTGATCTACCGGGGACTTGCCCTGAGCATAGTTTTCCATAATGAAGTGCACACACGTCAAAATGCTTTTGCTTATGAGTGACAGCAAGGTCCTTGAAGGCCAGGTGATGAACCCGATAATATAAAAGGAAAGTAGGATGTTTCACAGCTCCATAAGCCCTGGGTCCCTTGTGCAACTGGGCAAAAAGGCTGAAGAAGCCAGAGAAGCATCTTGTAGGTGCTTTCCCGTTGTGGGGTGTAATGAAGCGGCTGGTATATGTGCTGCGTTCTGCTGACTGCGCTGAGATTAACTGGCAGAGCAGGTTGAAGAGAATAAGATGAAATAGCTGTGGTATGACAGCTCATTTAGTTTTGGAGCTGTCTCACTATGTAAACTATCACTGTAAGACTTTTCTTTCTCTAATAATTAATAATAATAGATAACTGGAGATTACGCTGTTTTCTGCTTCATCTTGAAATAGTACTTAAAGCCAGGTTTTCTACAGTAATTCACCCATATGCCAGGTGATGCACGCTGCCCTTTATGTGCTGCCATTTAATAACAGGAGGGAGATGCTGCTGCTGGTTGGGGAAATGTGCTAGAATCCAGGATTCCTGACTCTCTTTTTTTAAGACAAACTACCACGATTATTGTATTTTTTCTCACTTGCTGGTGAAAGATAATGCTGCTTGTTCAGAGGGTTACACCTGCCTGGAGCTTGCAAAGAGGTCTGATACATTGCTTTGGCAGAAGGGACTCAGCTGAGGTGTCTCTTATGGCTAATGTAAGGAAGGTCTTCTCCGGAGAGGAATACCAGAAATGGATTTCCATTTTTTGGTTCTGCCACGGACAACATATGCGAATGTTCTACACCTTGTTCAATGT
Organism: Rhinoptilus africanus; assembly: GCA_013400135.1. NCBI lineage: Eukaryota > Metazoa > Chordata > Aves > Charadriiformes > Glareolidae > Rhinoptilus > Rhinoptilus africanus. Next base: position 346,155 of record VXBO01004775.1, read on the forward strand.
ATTGAATGGAAAGACCATTTTGTGCCTAATGGGAGGCCACAGCACTGCTGCTCAACTCTGTTGCCTCTCCACTGTTACCTTAATCTTCATGTAAGCCAGCTGGTTGCAACAAACCCAAGTTTCTCCTAAAACTTATGTCAGGTAAATGCTGAAAAGTGAGTTTTAGCAATTATGTATATTAAAAAAACCACACACACCCCCAACAACAACAAACCGAGAGCCACTGCTATTGTCAGGCAGTGAATATGGGTAGTAGAGCCGTTTCCCTACCAGGTAGGCCATGAAAAGCCTTTGGACTGTTACAAGCTTTGTCACTACACTGATGCTCGTCTATCTCATTTGTGTTTCTAGCAACAATTCCTGCAGTGAATGACACCAGGACGAATGAAATATTCCCTTTAGCATTCATGTAGCTCTTACAACTTCAAAGCCCGTAATGGTGCACTGCTGAGGCGGGTTGCTAGTCCTCTGAACCCTGCAGGGATAATGCCAACGTGTTTCTGCAGCAGACAAAGGTGCCCAAGGTAGATGTGAGTAGGACCTTTCCGCAGTCATGTTTGTAGTTACTTAGCCCTGGATCCAACTTAATTTTGACTCTTATCATAGTGCCATAAATTAAATATTGGAGATTTGACAACTCCCTACTGGTTGTATTTGCATTGGTTTCAAAAACAAGGCAAAACAAGCACGCCTTGTGTCAAGCTGCTGGCTCTTGAAATGAGTTAGGCATCCTTACCTGACTAAAGGTTGCGATGGTGCATTAATTCGGGTTGGATGAGGGGTGCTGGTACCTCTCTTGTGAAGCTCACGCCACGCAAAACGTGTTCTGATTGAGCTGTCAGTGTGTAGGCTGCTTCTTACTCATCAGAATTTTCTTTGAACTCCATAAACAATTTGAAACAAGCTGCGTGAGAACAGCACTGAGTAATCTTGGGTGAGCCTGGGCGGACTCTGACTGCTGGATGTGCAAAGAGTTACGGCCACAGTGAAAGCGCTCTCTGAGGTGCGCTGTTTATTCACCTTTCTCTATTACTTGCTAAAAATTCACTGCTGCTGTCAAACCTCTGGCCAGTGAAGGGAGTTGGAGTGTCTTGTAGTGATCCCCAGCACGCAGGGAGATGACTGATGGCCTGTCTGTTGGCGAAGTATAAGCTATTTTGGGAAGGAAAGTAGCACTGCCTTGTTTATAGGAGTGCACTCAGTACCTGGCACCGAAGGCTATCTGATCCAAGCTGGTGCCTCAGGACACCACTAGTGAAAGGGTCATAGTAGTGAATTAAAATTAGAACGGTTACTTTTGCAGTCTTCCTCTAATTCTAGACTGAGTCTCAAAAGAGAAAATAAAAGTTAAATTTGCATTCCAGACCTTGGTTAAAAAGTGAAAAAAACCCCTGTTCAGTGTCATGCATAAACTTTTGTTGTCAAACAGTGCAGATGAAAATTGGGTTAATCTCTTGATTGAACTTTGCAATCGTAGAATCTCTCTGAAAGATTGCAGTGTGGCTTCCCTTTTCTTTAATTGACTTGTTCTCTCTGCAGCAGCTTCTCTTTACACAGTAAAACAGTAGTGCTGCTGCAGGGTAGAACCAATTGCAATGCTTTGTTAAATAAAGGTTATTTTCATCAGGGAAATGAGATCACATGAAAGAGAACTGATTTCTGTCCTGTGCTCTCATGTGTAATATCCATTACTGCTTACTGACAAAATGCTGGACCCTGCTCCGTGAGGCTGCTTCTGAAGCAGTCCAATCAATTCCATTGTCTGACATCAGCTTTAAATGTTATTTCCTGGAATACATCTGAGCAACTTTAAAAAAAAAAAATTAAAAAATTAGATTTCGGGAATCTTCAATGATAGTCAAAAGCTCTGCTCAGGAAGGGAAGGACTGACATTCTAGAGCACATGTCAGCACATCATTCTTATGGATTTGCTTTTTAGTTTTTAACCAAAACTTTTTTCTTTAATTTTTTAAATATCTGATATTAACTCATGGTCTAGTCTCAGCCCCTGCCTAAAGGGGATTTAGGGCCAGATTTATGGTCAAAAGGAGAAACAGCACAAGCTTGAACCAGGATTTTCTGTCTAGTGCCCTAGCTAGTGATGAAGTGCCTACTTTGGGTTGAGGCTGCTTTGTGGGCAGTGAAAAGCCTTTGCTTCATTTCAGGCCAGGATGGAAGAAAATATGCAAATTTTGACACTTGTGAAGCTGAATTTCTACACTGTTAATGTTGCTGGGCCCCTGCTTAGAGGCAAATGCTACTGGCTATTAGAGTGGTCTTATTATTTAAGTAGAACAAAAAGAGTGAAAAACAGATAATCAAATCCCTAGTGCATGTAGAACCACTAGCACGAGATTTAATACATTTCCCCCCTGCACCACCAGAAGGAGGTATCTACATAGTTAACAAGAGGCTTTCTCCTTTGTGGAATGTGTGTGCTGTGAAGTGTCTGTATCTGCTCTTCTACTGTAATCAAGAAGAAATTCATACCTGTCTGATACAGCACTTATTGCGCCATGAGTTTACCGTACCTCCAGTTCATGCTGATCACATGGAAGGAATCCTTCTGTGCACAAGTTCCTTGAATACTGCTGGTCCAGGCACACTTATGCTATTTTTAAAACAGTTAATAATAACAGCAGTTTAGGAGAGAGAGCTCCTCAAAATATGTCTACTCCTTTAAACTGTGGCTTGGAGAAAAAAAACACATCTTTTTCTAGGGTTGTATTATCTAATAACCATCTACTGCAAGTTTTCTTCTGTTAAGCATTGGGACTTCAGTAGCTTATAGGTCTGACCTATTTTGCTGTTTACAAGCTGCCTGATGCCTGCTCCCTGCGTTTTCACAGGAAGCTGTAGGAATTATGTTATCAAGGGTGCAGCAGTCGCATTTGGCATCAGTGTTAGGAAAATGTCTTTTCCATTACCCTAAATACGTACCAGGTATTTTCAGTAGTCTGGCATATGGAATATTGAGCTCTCTGGAAAGTGACCTTTAAAGGATGTCTAACTGTGCACCCTCTGTGATGGCTTTGGAGGGTGGTATATTTTTCCCTATTGCCCTTGGAAAATTTGAGACCTTTAGAAGAATTAACAGCGTAGAGTTGATGATAATTTGTCATGTTAACACTGATAATTGTCTTTAGTCTCACAGAAGAGCTGGGCTGAGTAATACTTTCTCTTGGACATAGCAAGTATTTTCTTTGATTGTTATGACTTCCAGTGTGCTGGAACATCTAGGAACTCCTGAGATTTTCTCCTGTTAGTGTTAAACTTCTGCCTTCCTAGGAATCTGTGTTCGTGAGCCTCAGGGGTTTGCATGAGACTTTGATATTGAGCGCCAGGTCACTTCTCTAGCAAAGCTCCTCTCTTTGGGTGCTTTTTGCCCCCAGCAGATGGTATGTGTTGGACTCAGCCTTTACCGAGCGCTTGTACTCATCACATGCAGGTTGCCTTCAGAGGGAGGGGGACAGAGCACAGTCCTGAAGGGAACAGAATAAAATATAAATGAAGCAGACGGCACAGCAGGAAGCAGGCTGGAAGCTCAAGATGTACCAGGGAGCTTTGGAGGGCTGCCTGCTGACTAAGGAAGAGCCAGCCTCATCATAGGAGAGAGGGCTGCTCGCCCCTTCTCCAGAGTGCTGAGTATTTACATCTTCAAACACATTTAAAGAACAAAGTTAGATGGAAATACCTCCTCTTCCCTTCTGACATGTGCTTATCTGCACTCTTCTGTGGGAAAGGCTGCACTGCCAGGGTTGCGCCACACTGATGTAAACTCACATTATATCACACTGTCAGCCGGCAAACAGAACCAGTCTGTGTTGTGTGCCTCCCCCATGCATCTTGCCTGGCAAACAGGGTAAAGATGCGGCCTGGTACAAGTTAAATATACTCTCATCTCTAGTGTGATACACTATCTGCCTGAAGTGTTTAACAACTGCACGAAGTGTAGTGCTTCATTCATCATTAATAACACTTGAGGGGCTTGGAGGTGTTTTGGGCATGGAATTATGAACTGTCATATACAGGATACAGCGTTGGATCCAGTCTGGATCATTAGACAAATGTCCACCTGTGCTAAGGTTGTGAAATAAAGCTGCATTTGTTATGGAAAAGAGAAGCAACTCCCTTGAGAGCGCAAATCCTTCTAGTACCTGGCAGCGTTCTACCACTAGCAGTAGCTGGCACACTCGGGCAGCAGCCCTGGTGGAGTCCAGAGACTGAGAAGGTCAAGGAAAGTGCATGGAAGCCTTATTTATCTGGTCAGGTATGCACCCAAAGCCAGTCCTGCTTTTGCCTGCTCTGCAGTTCTAGCGTGGAGGCAAAATGGATCAGAGACATCAGATGCCCTTCACTGGCATCAAATTTATGGCATAAAATACCACACTGAATGTAAAGCTGTCTTGCAAACGTGCGGTTTTCTGCTCCTCCAACTGCAGTAGAAATTTGTGTCTCATTTTAAACGGTGTTCCACTGGTGATGGATTGGGTTTGATGACCTTCCATAAGCCCTAGGTGTAGTGGAGAATTCTAATTTTCAGCCATCCTGTTGCCAGCATCAGTGCCTGTTGTTCCCTGCCTGCGAACCAAGGAAGTTCGTACTCCAAAATGGACATGAGTGTGCAGCAGAGTACAGAGGAGACAAAACACTCCTATAGCTGGTACCAGACACCAAATGCTGACGGAGCAAGTTCATAGTGCTTAACTTAAACATGTGGAGAAAACAAGCAACTGATTCCTCCGGCTACTCCTCCAAAACCCCCAAACCAGCCAGCCCACGGACTGTCCATTGCGCCTTTGTAGGTACGTGCACGTTCCTGACTGCCAGACCCATGCCTGCCTTACAGCTCTCGTCGAGCTGTCTACAAAGCCAAACACTTAGCTGTGTTGGAAAATGTAATCGAGAGTTGCACTTCATAAGGTACTCTTTGGTTACCATTTCCAGTTTCATCATCCAGAATCAGACCTTCTACTTTACTAGGATGAAATTGCTGACCTTTTGACAGAGATTTGAGTAATTCTGGCAGTAGGGGGCACAGATGCTAATAGATGCATGGATCACAATTGCACATGCCTTGTTTCCTTTGTAAGTCAAGCGAAAAGAAGCTTTTTCCTGTTTTTAGAAAGGAGATGCGTGCTGGAGTTGAATCCCTAATAGCACTGTGGCAAGTGGATTTATATTTAAAAAAAAAGATAAAATTTTTTTTTTCAGTGACTTGTTTTAACCATTTTTCTGGTGAATTTTTTTAGCCACAACAATCTGGTGAGGCTCTGCCTTCCCTGTTTCAGTGAATGGTTGTAGACAAAATGTGTCAGACAAGCTTATACATGCTAATGACAGCCACCCCTCTCTTTTTACCACAAAGTGCTCTCCTTGCACAATTTTAATTTAAATCCATGAAAAAAGCCTTTCTCTCCTGAGTAATGTCAATGATTTTGACCTGTGAATGGCGAGGGTAATAGAAGCTTGATCTTCCATGGCAAAACATAGCCCATTATTCATCATTTTTCCATTCAGACAGCGAAGTGTATTTCTTATACGTGTGGCTTCATCTGCCCGTGTGGTAGAACAGCTTTGTGCTTTCCAAAGTTTCTTCTGTTTGTATTTTTTCTGATTTCATCACTTTTAGTGATTGGCTTGGTGTTGTGGAACCAGGACATTTGGTTAAGATTTGAAGCCTTGGCAAGTCTTGCTTGCAAAGTAGATTTTGGTGAAGACTGAGAAACCAGCTTAGCAATCTAGACTCATTTTGGCAATGACTTAGCCAAGTGAGTGGCAGTCAAATTCACCGACTGCCTTTGCTTCCCACAGGCTTACCCACAGGGGGCTGGGATGGCGAATGCATTGGGAGGCAGATCCTCATCAGCACTGGGAGCAGGATGAAAGCTCACAAGTGGCTGAGATGTGGAGAATCTCAATGCATGGAGAGTGGTGCTTGTTATCTCAACAGATGACTCCTGCCTGTTGCGCTACTCGCGCAGTTGCTCAGTCATTAAGCATATTCTTCTCACAGGGAGACATAGAAGGCTCCTGCTGGGATTGTTCTGAAGGGAAGGATATTTTTTTCTTTCTGTTTAGGATATCAGCAATTCCAACTGCTTCATTAAGATGCAGAGGGTGAAGGGAAAAATCAGTATTTTTGAAGATCTGCCTTGTGATTATGGTTCTGGTGAGTTGCTCCTCAGCAAAAGGAAAATTGGCACACAGCAACTGGTTGTTTGTAAACAGCAGAAGCAGAGAGGTCGTGGATCAGGCCATTGCTAATAAGACGTCCATCCAACCAGCTGTAGAAGCTGCTTGACCAGTTGCCCACAACTCTTGCCTTCTGTGCATAAGGGTGCCCCTACAAGGGCGCAGTCCCTTTCCCATCCAGCCATCAGGTGAGCTCAGAGATGGTTTCAGCCCCAACTGGCTGGCATACTGGGGGTGTGGCAAGTGCTAAAATGCTGGTATCATGAAGGCTGGTGTCCTCCCAGTTTGCAGGATAAGTTACAAAATCGCTTCATGGTCTCCCAATGAGTTCTCACAAGTCCCTCCTTCTGCACAGGAAGATGTGTGTTTTCTACAGTTCATGGGGAAATCGATCCTGGAGCAGCTCAAGCACTGGTGAAAGGAAATCTGTGGATGGTGCCTCAGAGCTGAGTGATCATGATGCTCCAGAAGGTGCAGTAATGTGGTGACCCGCTCCCTTGAGCGTCTATCTTCTGGGTCTACACTGCAGGCGAAGCTGCTCTGAGTCAGGAGAGAGCAGCACAACAAAGCAATGTCTCTGCTGTCTTGTGACTGTCCATCTCTTGGAAAAATTACCAGAACCTTGAAACAGTGTCTTCTCTCCTTGCTTTCAGAAGCTGGGCTCTCCCTCACTAGTGAAGTGTTCACAGCTGGCACCTGTGCGAGGAAAATTCAGGTGTCTGCTATGCAATAGCTTTTGTTTAATCTCCACTGCAGTCATCAGACAGAGCTCTTCATTTTCTTCTTTGCCACTTACCAGCGTAATTATATCCAGATAAAGAGTATGCTGTAAAGTAAAGGACAGTTGCTGCAGAAAAAACCCTGGGTGGTAAAGACACAATTAGATGCATTCAGACATGGGGAGGTTTAGCCGTTCTCTGTCATTCCTCTGATGTCCAGGCTTCCGCATCCTCTTGTGCTGACCAGAAGATATAAGACAGATCAAAACAGGAACTGCAAGGGGCTCCCAGGATATAGGGTGATCTGTAGGAAACTAGGCAGTCCCTGATAGCTTAAAAAACGTTATCAGTGTGACAACTAAGGATGTATCTGTACTACAGTGTGCCTTAATCCCAGGGGACAGTTGCAATAAGAAACACCATTGCTGTGCTCAGCACGAAATGCCTGACCAGCTATGCTGGCTTTCAAATTTACGGAGGAAAGAGTGAAGCAGCTTGCAAATAATCTTAGCTAAAAATGACAAAAGGAAAAAGGATGGTGCTTTTAAAATACCAAATCATTTTGCTTTAAGACTTTCAGTTGAAAAACTTTCACTTAGGAAATGTAAAATTTGAAATGGAAAAAATATCAATCTTGAGGGTTTTTTAAAGTGTTACATATTACAAAGGCAAAGTAAACCACTTCATTTGGGCTGGAGAGATGTTCTTTGGTCAAAAGCTAAAGGCTTTTTTCTGTGCATCTGGAAAAACTCGTTTACCACAAAGCAAGTCTGTTATTCATCCCTGTTTCACCTCCCCATTTGTCTCTCCCACTCCTCAAATTGATATTTATGTGCAATTCCATTAGTGAAGTAAAAAAGTAATCCTTTATTTTCTCACCTCTTGGTCCACAGGACCAAAAGAAAGTTAATCAGTTTTCATGTCATGCTGGTACAAGGGATAGATCCTGTTGCCAGGGCAGTATTGTGAAACGTTTTACGGGTGGTTTGCCACCCCCCTTCTCTACCTGCTCCCATGTTCATTCTGAAAAGAGCTACCAACTCAGTTGTGCCTAAAGACTGTGGCAGCCAAAACCACCCTACTTTTCCCTGAGGTTTTCCTTGGCTTTTTATCTGACCCTGTATGGAGAGACAATCAGAGCTCAAATAGTTTCCCTTTTGTTTACTAATGCTTAATTTGAGGATACTATCACCTTCCTGAATATTGCTGCCTTATGGAAGCTTCAGTGGTGGAATTACAGGGCTTGTTATTTACCAAGATCTTGGCAGTCCCGCATTTTTTCACCTGAAGGTAATTTTACTAATCATTCTTGTCTGAACTGTTGCCATCGTTTGGGTGGATGTGCTTTTCTCCTATAATTTCTGCACTTATTGGGAGGAGGAAGTGTTGCCAAAGGAGCCGGGCTAACCCCGATGTGAACCCTGAAACATTTATTTTGCAGGTTGCTGTGTTTGGAAGGTGCTATCGTGCTGAATTAAAAAAAAGCTATTGCAATTCTGGGAAATGAATGTTGAGTGCTCAGCCCAGATTCCAAAGAGTCTCTATGGCCTTGTCTAGACTGACTCAAAGAGGCAGTGTCTGTGCTAGATTGCTGAAATGCATTAGCAGAGGTAGAGCACTCTTTAATGCATGTGTTAAAATGCACTTTTTCTTGATGCTCACGTCAATAGTCTTGCTGCCACGCCATACATTCCTAGTCTAGACAAATGTCCATAGATTTATGTGCCAGAGGCAACGGGTAAACCTTGAAAGGCTGGCGTATGTGACTGTTCCTTTACCGCAAAAAGGAGAATTTTAACCCAAAACTAAGTACAGAAATCATAAGGGAGGCAAAGCCTTGGTAAACTAGACTGCGGGAAGTGTCGGTGAGAGGAGTGGGAGCTTTTGTTTGGCTTGAACTGAGCTCTCACCAGCCTGTGCCTTTTCTCCAATGCAAACTGGCACAGAAATTTAAAAGGTACCTCCTTGTTCTGAAGATAATGCTAAGGAGTAGTCTCCACAAGTTGTCTAGACTATCCTAAAAGATGTATTTAAAGCCCATTAGCTAAAATGACTTAATTATCATATTAAAAAGCTGAAGTGGGCAGGATGATTTGTATTCTGTGGCTGTAGGCTGAGCAAGCTGGAGTGCACTGGGGAATCTCAGGGCTCTGCCTCTGCGTTGGAATGGCCAACAGTTCTGTGCAGAGGCTAAAGCAGTCTAGCATCTGGAGTTCACCCAAATCTTGGAGAAATCAAAGGATGTGGAATCAGAGCGTGCATGTGGCTCTTGCTCCTGAACATCAGTTAATAAGGTAAATAGCTTTGTTCATTCCCTACCACTGCAGGTTGTTAGGTCAACTGGCATTTTATGGCTTTAATGGTTTGTGAGCTTGCTTAATGTGTCAGAATTGGAGGAACAGACTGTGTTTAAAATTCAAATAATCCATTTTCATATGAAATCTGTGGGGGATTTGAGCAGCGTCCAAATTAATGCATGGCACATTTGAATACTGACTAATTAGACTTAACAAATTGGTAAGAAATGGGCACTGGTGAGACCTAAACCTATTAAAGAAATGGAACAGCAGTTCCTTTGGAGGAAAAAAAAAAAGAAACCAACCCTGACACTTTATGTAGTGTTTTCCATTCGCAGAGATTTTGAAATGCTGACTAAAAGTGCGGTGACCTCTGGGATAAACGTTGGCTGTGATATGCAGAGCAGCAAGGTAAAGTCTGAGCAAGCAAACAACAGAATTGCAGTCCTGACCGATAAAACGCAAATCTTAGGTCCGTCATCAGCGAAGGATTTGTTTTCCAGACAGTAGCAAGAGACATTAATTACTTTAGTGACAGAGAAACTGTACTATTGATGCTTTGAAGTGACCCTGTGCATCCTTCCAGGGCATAGTGAATATCTGATTCCATGCTATACTAGGTTGTTTTAAACATCTGAAAGGTGTGGACTAAGGAGTTCCTGGTGTGTTTTCTTAGTGATTTTTGCAATGCTTAAATGGTCTTCTAATAGGAAGTGCCCTGGGACCCAGGATAAAATCTCGCAAGGAGACACCAATGGAAAAAAACTTCAATAAAACTTCATTTTCTGATATTAAAAAATGTGGGTTTGAGAGCTTCTGTCAGAAATGTGTCTCGTGCCTTGGATAGAATGTGTCTGAGGTTGATTCACTCAGCCTTTCTTACCAGCAGTCCTGTAGGAGGGGTTCTCTCTCTGGATTGTGCTGCTCCAAGTTGTGAAAAGGAAGTTCTATATCTAGGTATTCTGTGTGTTTCCAGGTGAAATGTTTCAGTGGTTTTCTTGCTTGTCCCATGTGTATAGCACTGGAGGAGGAGAAGGATTGAATTGTACCAGGGGAAGGGGAACTGGGTGTGGGACTTTGGCTGGATAATAAAGATCTGTGGTTTGGCCATCTGTAAGATGAATGACAATGCTTCTGTGGGGAAGTGCTTTGAGGATCTGAAGGAGGAAAGAGAACACAAACAGTATTTTCATAAGGATGCTAAGCTGAGCTACTCCTGTGTTTCCTTGTACTATAACCCCCAGAGGTGAGAGGGTTGAAGAGGCTGCAATGGGACAATAGCCTGCAGGACAATAGGAGCTTTCATTCTGCATGGTTTTCAAAATGCATTGACTCCAGCAGAGCCTTTTACTGGGAATTCCTTGCTCAGGAGGTTTGACTGCAGGTTTTGGTAAGACAGTGAAGTTGCCTCATTTTGTACCAGTGGCTTTGCAAAGCCTGTGAGCAGCCAAGTCATTCCCTTCCAGCTGCTTCTTATCTGCCATGTGTAAATACTTTGCCATCACGAGCAATACTGAGCATTTAAGAATACCTGCATTATGTCTAGAATTGGAATTTGAAGTGATTTTTTAAATTTTATTTTTACTATGGAAATTAGCTCCCTCCTGTTGTATTTATTTGTAACCTAGTCCTTCCTGCCTCCTAACCGGATCACAGTGTGAAATACAGCATTGACCTGACTGGCCAAATGTTGTGACACATCAGCATTTCAGGCTTCTACTGAGTGAGCGTTACTGTGCGTTCCCATGTCTAAGGAGCGATCCCCTGAGTCCTGACCAAGGCCTCTGTCTTCCATGGGATGAGGAAGTTGCATGACTTCCAGCAAAGTGTCAGAATGAGATGCAAGTAAAACTTGTGATGTGATTGAGGCATTTATTTGAATTATGCTTTTTGCTTTTTTTCTACTTACTGTTGCTCTTAATGTTCTTAATTTTGGCATCCCTGGTGGATCAGAGTTGGTGGAGGCAAGGCAGGAGGCTGTTGGGTGCATTGCATTTTAAGTGAAAGTAGAGACACAGGGGAGTTTTGCTAAAGGATATCTGGGGCTTCTCTACACATGATGTTGCACTAGTCTTCACTAGTCTCGTGAGGATGCAGCCGCGTGTGTGTAATAGGTGTTTGCATTGCTACAGATCATTACAGGATGGCAGGGGAAGTCTGTTCAGTAACTCCACATGAAGTATGACTTCTCCAAAAGATTGTCATGCCCTACTGACAGCTGTGGATGTTCTTCCTACACTCCCTGCTGGAGCAGCTTGTGAAGCAAGTGATAGGATCCAAACAGAAAGCCAGAATTTTCACCACAATGCATCCATCTGTGAGGTAACCCTAAGGGGGGGGGGGGGAACAGACTTGCTCAGCTCTTCTGCAAGAGATTAATTTTGCCACAGTGAAAAGGAGGACTGTGCCAGATTTCTCTCACCTAGACACTGTTATGGTTATCTCCTGAGGAAATATATTTTTACCTATATAGATCTGCTGTTTTTCCTTAATGCGTGCTAAAGTTTTTTGCCACCCTAGTTTCCCTAGATAAGTTAGATGACGTAAAGAAGCATTTTATTTCTGCAAAGGAGGCTGTATTTCAGCTTCAGGACAGGCGGTTTAGCTGTACGTGTGCACTGGAAGGCCCTTCGCTACTGGGCTGTAATGTCAGAGACATCACAGGGTTTCATGCCAAAGCACCCTGGGTTTTCTTGGAACTGAAGTGTTGTTCTGATGGAAGGCACAAGGAGCGTAGAGAAAGATGACAAAATTTCAATTAGATTTCTGCTGCTGAATATTTCTCAGGGGGGTAAACACAATATATTACTAATCTGAACTGTAATCATAAAGTCAGTAACTGTCTTTAAGGGGTCAACACATTTAAGCAGCATCTACAGTATTTCCATAAATACAACCATATTATAAACCAGTGTTCTTCTAACAACTCATCTTATTACCAATATGCAGAGGCATTGCTCCTCTGTCAAACTAAGGATGTTCATCTTGGATGTACTTTCATTTGCTCTTAATATAAATGAGCCTATTTCAAGAGGATAATTGTGTCTCTTTTGCTTGCTCCCTTGCACAGAGCTCAAAATTGGAGCCGTGAGTGCAGCGAGTTTTGGAACACAGCCTTGGAAAAGAAATGTCCCTGTTGTATTTAACTTCATGTACCTGGTGCTACAGATGAGATGCTACTTGATGTGCAAATAGGAATTTTCAGTTTTGCCTTCGGTAAATTTGTCTCAAAAGCTCTCACCGTTTACCCGCTAGGACCCAAGGTGCCTTAATGAAAATAAGATACTTCAGGATTAGGCAGGGCAAAACAGTTGGAGCATGAAAAATATGGCTTTACAAATTCAAATTACGTAAGAGAAGCAGGACAGATAACAGTCAAGGTCATGAAGATGCAATGGAGGAATTTTGTATATTATGTATGTAAATAACTTGTAATGGTTTTGTTTGTATGCAAATCAAAATATAATAGGAACAGTAAAAACTTGCTTATTTATAGAACTTGGCTTTAGAAATGCAGAGACGCTGGGGGGGAAAAAACCTTGTGAACTAAAGCCAGTGCGATACTACACCATCCCTCAACTTGCATCTCTCCACAAATTCACACGTTGTGCAAAGGAGAGTGTTGGAGGAGGACCTTTGTGTGACCTCTGTGAGGGTCAAACACACACTTACTGTGGTTTCTGCTCCTGCCGTTAGCTGCTTTGAAGCTGTAGCTTCCTACGGCTGGAGGATGCTTCATCACTAAAGGCAGAACATTGATTTTGAGTGAAAAAACACTGTGTTTATTGACTGATTTCCCTGGTCCTACGGGGTGGTTCTCATCTGCCAAAGGGACAGAGCAAGCTTGCACACACAGTTTCCAGGCTTCCTTTTTATAAAGAGACATTTGATCCCCACTTCCTTGTACCAAGAAGTCAAAGGACTATTCCTTTGCAGTGAGGCATTTGGGTTATATGCGCCCTGTCTAGTCAGAACCTGGGTTTTAGTCTGCTTTGTCCTGGTGGGTATCTTTTCATAGCTGCAGCCCTGAAATCTGAAATGTTATACAGAAGAAAGATTTGGTTTCTATGTGACACTAGATTGTTTTTTATGTGCTAAGGTACTGGAATGGCTTTTCTCCAGAAGACTAGGCAGAATAGATATGTTTTCCTGCCACCTCCAGGTCAAATCCTTGAATTAAATGCATAAATTAACTGGCCATGGATTGACGTCTTTGACTGTAAAACTGTTATAGTATGTGGCTTTGAATTAGAGAAAAATAGAAGTGCTCGACTCTCCACATATTCTCAGTATAGGTTGTCACTTTCCAACTCGGATAGCTAAAGCCAGTCAATTAAAGAAGTGGGCTCTATGGGATGCTGGACTCCTGTTCCATGATCAGTGGGAAGCAAACAAAGGGGGGCTAATGTAAGTGTGTAAGTCCTATCATTCTTCCCTTCTCCACAGGCATACTCCAGTTCTTGGATTAGAAAATCCTGCCAAAGCTAATATACCCCATCACCTCTGACCTGAGAGAAGTACCCAGGTTCCCTCAAACCTTCTCCTGGTACTGTGCAGCAATCTAGTAATTACCTCACCATACTAGCGCGTAGTGAAATAGTGCTGATTTTTCTTCACTTAAATTTCAGTGTGGAGTTTTGTTGGTTTGGAGAGTTTGGTGTGTGGTTTGGTTTTTTTGGTTTTTTTTTTCTTGCCTTATACCTTAGAGATGAGCAGAACTAACACTTTAGGACCAGTTCAAAAGCCTCTGAGTTTTGGTCTAGTGCAGTCGTTCTGCGATTGACATCTGTGAATGTATGTAGAAATTGAAAGCATGAGGAGGGGAAGCATGGCAGTAAAATATCATTTAGCTTTTTTGCCAAAATGCACATGTCAATTATGCTATGTGAAAGGCAAATATGGAATCCTTTGCCCTGTAAATAATTAAAGATGCTATTGGGGATATTATATGCAGGGAGGTTCCTCGGGCAGACTTGCAGAGCTGTGTTAGGATGGCCAGCCTGAGATAAAAGGTGCTGGTTTTGCTGCCCTGGAGGCAGAGGCGGGATCATGCTGTGGTTTAATCATCCAAGTCCTTTGCTACAGGGAGAAATAAGCAGTGCTGCCTCTCTTGCTAGTGCATTTTCCCCACTCTCCAGCACTAGTTCAGGAGTCACCGCTGAGCTCTGTGAGGTAGAAAAGGAAACCCATGTGCACAGGCTTTCCCTGTCTCTCCGGTCTGGCAGCAGCAGCTCCCCATTGTGCCTTATCCCGCAAAAGGTGTTACAATGCGGGTAGTTCCTGCCCAGAACGAAGGGTTTGCCCCCCCAGCTGCTCTCTCCCATCCAGACCTATGCAGGGAGCTGCATCTGAACCTTATTCCAGGATGTGGATTGCCCTACAGGGAGGGTAAAGAGCTCTTGGGAGTATTTCACTGTGTTTGCTCAACCATGTAATGCAATTTCTAGTGCACAATGCTGTACACACTTGATATCTTGGGGGTTTTTATTTCTTTTATTTTGACTGCTATGGTAAAGCTTGTGGGTGTCTTTTTTTCTTTTTTTTCCCCACTCTCTTCCCCTGTTCCCTTTTGCTCTAGAAGTATGTAAACCAGATTTCTCACTTCGCTGGGTTTTCAACACAATGTGAGCATTTAGCATGGTGTCATCATGACAGTGCGGGACTGCGACCCACACACGATGATGTTTCTGTGTGTACTCTAGACTTAGCAGGATTTTGTAAAGACGCATATAAACAACAGCATGCACGTAAATATTGTGGTAAAGAATTGTTTGCATACAGGAATGTAACGTGCTATATGTGCACAATATTAGTTGCAAAGGGATTAGTATTTCTATCCATGTATGTAGTTGTAGAATAATAGTAGTAGTGAGTCAAAGCATTTGTTTTATGAACATAGGATTATGGTACAAATTTGGATAAAAGGTACAATTCTTAATATTAAATAGATGTTAAATCTCTAGGAAAATGAGACACAAGCCTTCCTGGAGACGTTTCTGCGTAGTTTTTGTTCAGTCTTGCTTCCTCTTACAAGGAGCTCACTCAGGCTACACCTGGGGTGACTTAATTTCCCAGTTTGTTCACTTGCACTGTAAATCTAAGCTATTTTCTTGTGAGTTGTTCCATGGTAATGTACTTCCTGCTGCTACAATGGCTGATAGACCCTGGATAAAATCCTCTCGGTGGCTTCAGAAATCAGCCTGATATCTCAGACTTGCACTCAGAAGAGGACTCAACTGGGCAGCAGAGATTGTGGCTGATGGTGAGCTTTCATCTACATTTCCATTAAAAGCTAACTGGAGCCAGTACTGATGAACACTAGGCACCTTTTCCATTTATATAATGTGGATTGTGGCTTTTGGTTCAGATGTTTAGGGCCAGTGGTGCAAAGAAATAAAATACCCTTCCAACTGGTCTCAATGGAGGTGGGGGAGTGTGACATCTTCGAAACACTTGGTGTCAGCGTCTATGACTATCATTGGTAACATTGATTCCGATGGTAGCAGGATTTCTTAAGCTAACACGAAACATTTTTACTATCCTTGCTTAGGTGCTGCTCCGTAATCACACTACAGTCAGGGTCAGAAGTGCCCTCTGGAGATCCCCCAGTCCCACCCCCTGCCAGAGCAGGGTCACCCAGAGCAGGGGGCACAGGAACGCCTCCAGGCGGGTTTGGGATGTCTCCAGAGACGGAGACTCCCCCACCTCCCTGGGCAGCCTGGGCCAGGGCTCTGCCACCCTNGATGCTCTGTACACATCTGTCCAGTACAAGGCCTTGAACAGTTTCCGCAGGCTGAAAGTACCCTTTCTTCCCTGTAGTCTTAAAGCTGCAGGAGCNACAATGGTAGCAGGATCTCTTAAGCTAATGTGAAACATTTTTGCTATCCTTGCTTGGGTACTGCTCGGTAATCACAGAACAGGGCTACAAAGATGATTAGGGGACTNCAGTAATGCCCCTATGCTGTCAGCATGGCATTTGCCATGGACAGTTCAGTCGCGGAAACTGAAGGCTTTTACATCTGGCTAGGGAACATTTTGTGTTGGGCTCTGGGTTGTCTTACCCCCCTGACAGTCTCTGACAACACAGCACCAATGAGCTTGGCTGCAGGTCTGGCATAGTCCCTGGAGCTGAGCCAGGGTGGCAGTCTGGGTGGGTGTTTCTACCCTAGCTTTGATTTAGCTAGAAGGAGAAACAGCTGCAAGGAATTTATTTGGATAATAAGTTCAGTACAGAACTTGTCTCCATGCTTTAAAGCGTAGCAGCCACTATACAGGCCTCTATAATTTAGTGACAATAATGAAAGAAGTTCAACCTTGTATCTGCAGAGAAATCAAAGCGAGAGGTTCTCTTCTTTACAATTTATTTAGTTGAACAAAGTGAGAGGAGGCATTACGATCTAGAAGAAATATCCAAGTTATTGTCAATGCAGCAAGTGATAACTGTGATGTGAAGGGCAATGATCCGCCTTGGAGATAGATGTACTTCATGAAAATGTAATGCTTGCCCAGCCTGAGCGTACAAGAGCCATGAAAAACTGATTTACTATAAGCAGGAGTTATTTCACATGAATCTTTGAGGTGTCAAACGTTTTTTGCAACTTTCTTTTCCTCTTGGGTGCAAGGATGTAAGGATGAAGATGGCCAGAGGTATGAGTTCTTCATGGACCTTAGAGATGGTGATCAACAATGATGTTCCTGCTTGTGTGAAGAGTCGTGGCATGGAGATGTTGTCCCTTTGGGGGTGTGGGGCGACATGGTAGCCAATGGCTTCCTGTTCCATATCTTCCAGGGTGCTTGGTCTGGATTACAGCAGGAAACGAGCACGGGATGTTTGAGCACAACACTGTGTAGCCAAAGGGATTGGATGTGTGGCCAACAAGCCTTGTTAAACATGTGGAGCCGGGTTCAGTGCTTCAGTTCACAGTGCTCTGTGTACAGGTTCTTCAGCCACCTCTGCCCAGGCGTAACCTGGGCACTCCTGTTGGTGGCCAAGGGGTCTGGCCATTGCGCTGACGCTGCCAGGAGAGACCCTTAAGCGAGGCACTGCTCTGTATTGCACAGATTGCTTCCCTTCCACCCTGACTCATTAACAGGTTTTCTTCCCAGATGAGCTCAGGTTAGCAAGCCTGTTCCAGGGGCATGGATGACTGAGTGTTTCTTTCAGAAAATGGAAAGAATTTGGCAGCATAGACAAAAACTTTTTACGGATCTCAGCTTGTTTTGAAATGAGCTCTTTAAATTGCTGAGGATAACTAGATATGCCTTGTTTCCATGTGGTGTGTAGGAGTAGTGTAGGGTAATTGTAGAGAGATTAGAGAGATCACCACTCCCCATGTTTCACTGTTGGGGAGGACTGATTTGGGATTGTTTGGTAGGCTTTTGTCTAGATTAAAAAAAAAAGTTCAGAAAAGTATTCATCCCTCTCATTCATTTGACTTTTTTCTTATGCTTTGATTCTTCTCTGAAAATAGACTATTGAAAGCTTACATATTCTTACTCAGCAAATTGCTTCCCTTTGAGCATTGAGAGGCAAAGTGGCTAAATCCTGCGTTTTATTTTCTAGGTACTAATACAAAAAGAAATATGAACAACTCTATTCTTCCATCACGTTCTGGAGCTTTCACAAACTGAACTCAAATGCAAAAGATTGAGATACACCTTGAGAATCCCAGTTCTGACACAGAAAAGCTGTATCTGAATCCTTTGGCCTCTATCATCTAGTCATTCACCAGTATATAAACTGCATAAGCACCATGCAACAGAATGACTTCCTAACTATTTAAAAGCCTTTTTCTTATTTTTCCAATCTAAAATTTACAGTTTAGAGCCCAGAGTCAATTTTCAGCCTACCCCGTGTTGTTTCTGCCTTGGAGAAGTACAGATGACGGTGCAGGCAAAGTGAATCAAAAAGCCACTTCTCCCTGCAGATGACACTTATGCAGGTATTTAAGGACTGGGATTGTATTGCCCAAAATAACCAGGTGGAGTTACAGAAAAATAGCATATTAGCTTGAGAGTGATGTTCCTTCTATTAGATGTACTCTTAGTCCTGCAAACGCTGACCCATTTTCAGTGGGGTTTGTATCTCCATGTATTATTGATCTCATGGGCTTTAATCCTTCATATAGTAAAACTGACACTGCTCATCAATCATAAATGGGCACTGACAGCTACTTCTATCAAGAAAAGCCAAGTCAGCTTAATCTGAACTTGGGTCCTTCCCCCTCCTCCTGCAAGGACAGCAACTTTGCAGTGTGCTTCATGAGGATGGAAAGTGATCAAAAGCTACCTTTCTGCCCCAACGTCCTTAAGAAAAGAGGCCTAAGCTTCACTATGCGTGGGCAGAAGGCTGTTGGTCCTAAGTGATGGCTGGTGCACAGTGCTAGGAGAACATTGTGGCAGAGATGGTCTGGACTTTGCTGGAAGCTCAAGTGTGCCAAAGGAGGCCTAAGCATCAGGGAGAGAGGACGGTGTATGCTGGGGGGGCAGTTCTGCCTGTGTCTTTTCAGTCAGCATAAAAGAAACACAATAATTGATGGTTTAGAACCCTAAAATAACCTTTGTTTGAAAAATCCTAAAGGATTCTGCTGGAAGTGAACTGTTAACCCAAAATGCTTTCAGTTTTGGAGCAAGGGCAAAGATGGCTTTCTGCAAGGGAGGATGTATCAGCGGCTGTCTGCCTGCTCTCTGGCAGCACCCTGCTTCCCCAGCAGTGTAAGGGAGAGCTGCTCCTGGACGGTCCGGAGTAAGTGCCCTGAGAGGCCAAGGAAGGAGGCAGCGCCATAGGGGACACCACTGAAAGGCTGGGGACACGGCGGCTGTGCCTGGGGAGGACCTGGAAGAGTTGGCTTAGCCTTGCTTTGTCCCCTGCTTACAAGTGGGGACGTAAAAGGGAGCTGATGTGAAATGTCAGTAGTGTGTGGCTCTCAGCGGCTGCCTGTCAGACTTGATTTAGGAAGTGGATAGGGGTGGTGAATCCCACTTGTGTTGTGTGGGGCTGGGATGGCGTGAGCCTTTGTACAAAGGTCAATGGAGCGCTTTGACGTTTGCACCTGCTGTTATTTAATGTGCATTGACAGCCACCTGGTACGAGACCAAGCTAAAAACCCACATGCAAATCTATGTTATGGTGAAGTGTTTTGTAAGTCCCATTGCACAGAAAACGGAGATTGAAGGGATTTTTGAAGCTAGAGCCTGCACATTTGGTTCATAACGGTCCATTTAAAAGCAAAGAGCTGCAAAAGAATACAAGCTCAGGAACAATCCTGTGACTTTAATGGGGACAGATGTGTGGGGAGACACCGAATGTGATGGATATCTGTCAGCAGAACACTCTTGTCATGTAGGTGTCGGGAGTAAAACAGCTGAGGGCTGAAGTTCAGTGTCATGCAGCAGAAAGCCCTTGTAAGGCTATATAGACTGCTGTGCTTTCCTGATGGAGCAGAATGAATTGGGACAGAGATGTATTTATATCACTTGATATTTTATTTAGTGCTCATACATATTTTAGCAAAACCCTGATTAGCTCCAACAGCACGTACTCTGTAAATGGTGCCTGTGAGTGGCACTCTTGCTAGTCCCTGTGCTGCTTGTACAGCAAAAGAGGGTAGTTGCTGCCTTCAGACTTCAGGGCAAACTGTGTCTTCCCTTTCCTACTTCTCTACTAATTCACTTCTCCTCCTGTTAGGTGCAGAGGTGCCCTGCTAACTGTGGAACCATGCCTAAACTCAGCACAAGGGCTAGGCCTGTAGTCTGCCAGGCAGCTTCTCTTCGCTGGCATTTTTCCCCTGCAACTCAGTAAAATGGCCAGGCAACTGCCCGCTCCTCTCTTCTATTAGAATAGCAAAAAGACAACTGTCCTTGTACTGTTCTTGTATTCCCTGTCCCAGGTAGGAATTCTCTGTTCTCTTATCCTAGGGCAGAATAATTCTGCCTTCCCTCTACCCTTCTAATTAAATGTCACTTATACCACTTACAGAATTTTCTTAAGGAAGACCAAGAATTTGCTTGCTGTTTAAGTTGTTCTGTTCTCTTTATATCAAAACTGCATCAATGTCAGTACTTAATGCGAAGAGAATCATGTTGCTGGGCAGTGGTGAGGGATCTGGAAGTCCAGAATGCTTGTGGCTACGGAGGGTAAGGTATCATTGTTACCTATAAAAGAGAGTTACATCCTCACCATGACTTCACAAATGGATTAAAAGCCCTGCAATACTAGCTGTGCTTTTTGGTCTTAAATACGTGCACTTCACAGCTTGCAACTGGCTTTGATAAGTAGCTTCTCATTGTAAGCAGAATTCAGTTTAAAAAAAAGCCAACCAAAACCAAAATCCTTAACGAATGGTAAACTTTACTCTCCATTTTCTGCATTATTATGTGAAGCTTCATGTAGTTTGAGGAAGAGCTGTCATATCTGTCACTGAGTATACAAAGCTTATCAAAACAAAATGCCAGGAGAAATCTACTGTTCTCCCAGCATCCCTTGGCAGACTTTGTTTTCAGAGTAAGGCTCTGCAATGGCAATGTTTTATTTATCTTTAGTGGGATGAAAACATGCCTGTAGACTTCAAGTGAAGGGAAGCTGGAGTTGAACTGCCATGTGGGCTGTTTTCAATCTGTAAATGCAGATATAACTTTTTTTTTAAAATAAATGAAAGAGCTCCACTGGCTGTCTGCACATGGGTTTTGTTGAAAGATGAAGCTGTCTGTTGTGACATGATCAGCAACTTCTCCAGAACTTAAAAGACTGCAGTGACCCTGCTGTTTCACCTTACACGTTTTTTGTATTATTCTTTTTCTGCTGGGGTAATTTGATCTAGAAAAGTGTCCCCTTATGGATCTTTGTAAGGTCTTGCTGAAGTTCCATCAAATCTGAGGGGTGTTTCTCGGAGTGCTCCTTCCCTCTGTGAGCAGATGGAGCAGCTCGGTGCAGCCAGCTAAAGACCAGACACTGAGTGGGCTAACTCTGCTCTATTAACTCTCTGGCAGTAGGATTTCATAGAAGAAGCTTTTCATATATTTATTTTGCATTTATTTTTCAAAGAGTTCACCCTTGGTACCTCTAACTGGCCCTGGCCTGCTGCTTTACTGGGGCATCTTTCTTCCAGCCAGCACAAGGCAGTTCTGTGGACTCCATCCAAAGAGTTAAACAAAGCTGTTTGTAAAGCCAAACGTTCGCTGCCTGTGATGTCCCCCTTGGTGGCCAGTGTTCCATCTGTGCCTGGGATATCCCGACCTC
>VXBO01004775.1:367707-391761 GCA_013400135.1 Rhinoptilus africanus
GTTTTTTGTATTATTCTTTTTCTGCTGGGCTAATTTGATCGAGAAAAGTGTCCCCTTATGGGTCTTTGTAACCATGCCTTCATGGTGCAGAAAGTCATGCCATGGAGTTGGCTTTGTCTCAAAAATACCCTGGCTCTGGGGTACTGCAGGAAAGAAAGATTTCTTTAGGTGTTGTCTTGATGGTGATGACGCCACTCTATGCATCTCCCTGTAAAGGTGAAGAAGTTCCACTTGCTGTGGAACGGTTGTGGACTGTGGCTGTTAGCAATAAAATTGAGGGGTAATCAAAAATACTTCATGAACTTGTTGAAATACAACCATGGTATGTTAATAAGTGATGCTATAGTATATCATGAGGTGTTGATGCAGTCTCTATTAAGTGAGAGATGATCAGTCAAAGCATCCTGTGAATAACAGACCGCACTTCTTTTCTGCTACTGCTTGCTCAGGGCTGGAAGAAAGGGGGGGGGGAGAGGCATGGAGGGACTCCCAGATAGTCGCATTAACTATGGATAATAGAAATCCAAAGTGTCTGGCACACACAAAAGTTACCAGAAGCAGATGGTAAAAAGACAAATGAACAAGAATTGGCAGCATACCTGGAGTAACCCCCGTCTCATCAAAACAGGGAAAGAGAAATAAAAATAATCACTGTGTACCACATTGAAGTGACCACAGGGAATCTCTTCATTTGCTGGAAGGCTTCCCAAACCCAGTCTTTGGGAGCCTGGCGTGTAAATTAACACTACTGGGGGTGCAATCTAGCCCAGTGCCTTCTGGTATAAAGGGAACTCCTCTCTGGAGGACAGACTATCAACACCAATATATGGATGGTTCTTTCCCCATTGATTTCCTTCATGGGAGTGCAGTGAAAAAGATGATTCCCTTCAAAGTATTTACATGTATTCCTTATGATTTCAGAGGGAATAGCAAGATTGCAATTACATTTATTGTTATTAGCATTAAGCCCCAAAACAATCATGTCAAAATAGATCTGAATAAGAACCCCCCAGGAGTGAAAAAAGTGAGGAGGAAATTGTTTTTACACTCTTAATTCTGGCTGCTGGGTTTGGTCTCCTCCTATGCTGCTGTGCTGACAAACTGTACGTGTTGAAAAGACAGCAGTATCCCCACAACGACACCCAAGCTGACAGCAGTCTCCTCCTGGAAAACTCCTCAATGGACTCAGTAGGCTCTCCTCCAAGATTTATTTTTTTTAAGGAATTATGGCAGGAAGTTAAACAAAGGTAGTCATTTGCATAGGACTCGGAGAAGCCTTGCTCTGCCACAACCTTCCTATTTGATAGTGTTGAGGCTCTTAAACCTGGTTATTCTGAGTTATGGAGGTCCCTCACTCCTTCCCTAGTATGGCGGAGACGTAGTCCCTGTGCCTTGAGCCCCAGTTGCTGAAACAGGGCAGCGATGTCCCTGGGTGTTTGTGAGGATCAGTACATCCAAGAGCATGAGCTGGACAGCAGCTGAGTCATGCAGCCCATGTAAATGACAGCAAGAAACTAAGGGCTAGTAACAAAATGCTATGGCCTGTGGGAAGTGGTATTTTCTAAAGCATTAATGACTGAGATGTATGCTCCCGTTAAGCCCATTTAGAAAAAATCCCATGCTAAAGTCTCAGGGAACCTGTCTGACTTTAAAGAATAAGGCCAGTCAGAGTCTTTTTGTAGATGTGATGATTGGATCAGAGTCTAGGTCTCTATGGTAATTTGTTGCAGTGAAATGTTACTGGCAGCATTAATTGATCTAATTCTGTGGATCTTCTATGTGAAATCAAGATATCTGCTGGCTAGTTAAATGCGTACAGACCCATCCTAAATCTCTTGCAGAGGCTACTGCTGTGAGTGATGCTAAAATCTTTGAGGCATGAGTGATGTATCCTGTCGTATTCAAGGTTAAACTGATGATCGATTCCAGGTTAGGAACTAATGTTGATGTTCCCATTAACCGGTTCTGTTGGAGCCGATGTCTCCTCTGTCACATGGCAATTTCCTAGGACTGTCAGGGCACTCCTTATTCAACAACACCTTCTCAGGGACCAAAGGAATTTGCAGTGACCCCTCTGTTTCTGTGGTCTTTGTGGCACATGACAGTTGTGGCCTTGTTGCCAAATTTTGGGCCGGCCTTGGAGGGGACTGTGATATGGGTCCCTCTGGAGTGAAAGCCTCGTGCGCGGGTGTCCGTCCTCGCGGTGTTGGTCCGTGTCAGCTGTGAACGGCTCTGAGAGTGGTAACACTTCTATCCATCCCTCGCTCAAGCTGGCAATACGTAAAAAGCCATAGAAATAACTGATGTTGTTTTTAACCCAAATAATTAATTTTACTTGCCTCAGAGCAGTATCTTGAGCAAAGAAATTAGCAGACAAGAAAAAAAAAAAAGTGAAAGCATGTGGAAAATTTCACTCGGCCTTAAGCGTTCGTCGTCTGTTCCCTTTCAAAAGGCACGTAGGGCCAAGAACAGCCCCGCAGTAACGAGCCAGGGCAGGAGAAGGATGTTTTGGGAACAGCAAGAGGCCGTCAGGGTTTCTGCATGTCTGAGGGGGAATGGGGACTAACGGGCACTTGGCAATCTTTGTACGTCTGAACCCGAGAGCTGGGAAAGCGAGTTACAGAGCGGTCACAACATAAAGACAGACTTGAACAGTGTCAGCTGGAAACGCGTGGAAGGGCCTGGCTGTTTCCGCTCCTGCAAACCTGGGCTGAGGATCAAGTTGTGTGGAAGAAACTTTAGATTTTAGGAGAACAAGGTTGCTCTTGCCCATCCGAATGGGTTAGGTAGAAGAAAGTTGAAAATAGCAATCTCTTCTGGGAATGTTCCTGGATGAAAGCAGGCTAATAAAAAAGCATTGCTGTAAAGGTAATAGTTATAAGCGACTTTTCTATTTCTAATAGGTAGCAGAATTTCTGTAGAAAAGCTGGGAATACTTTGTATTCCCCCATGTACCCAACCCCTCTGCCTGAAGCTTGGAGGGCTTATTTTTTTTACATATCTGGTGTTAAATTGTACCTGCCAAGTCCTGTGCGACACTCGGATGTTCTGCAGGTATGTGATTAACGTGCAGTTCAAAGCAAACGGAATGGCTGTTGCATTATCTTCCACCCGTGTCTCTCTTATTCTGATATCAGAAAATATATTTTATAGGGGAAGGTAACTTCTCTGTGCTTTAAGGAACACTGGGTGATGCCAGGAAGAGAGTTTCGAAGACTGGTTGCAAAGAAAGCTAGGTGAAAATTTTTGCTGTCTTTCCATTCACAAATGGATCCTTGTTCCTGCAAATGGTTTTATTCTTAGCATTACTGACAAGTGCATGCAAAGACTCCTGCTGCTATCCTAATGTTTTAGACATTGCCTGTAAGGGCTCCAAAGGTAGTCTGTGATCTGGTTTTTGGCTGAAACTCCCTGCTTGAAGCTGGGAAGGAGAGCAGGTCCTTGGAGTTAAAAATAACAGGGAAGACTTGCTTTGGCTCTTACTGAGCAATAAAACATCTTTTCCAGGCTCCTTTGCCCACCCTCCTCTTGCTTTTTACTGCATCCTCTGTACAAGGTGATGATTAGGAATCCATTTCTAAGTCAATAGCAAATTATGAGCCATTGATCACCTGGAACTATTGCTGGTTAGAAAAAGCAGAGTCGATTTCTGCCATAATCTTTCCCATGTCCCTGTTCCTCTTGCAAGGACTGCTTTAGCTACTGGAGCAGAGAGCAACGAGCAGTCTCTGCTGGTACTGGCACAAGGGGAAGGAGAACCAGAAGAGCTTGGGTAAAAGCATCGCTTGTGGTTTTACTCCAAAACACAGGTAATGAAGGCTGGGTGCGCAAGTGTTCCTGCAAGGAGCAAAAGGTATTCTCACACGGCAGTAACCCAGTTAGGGACCTTCTGGTGATTCAAATATAGCACGTTACATTTATCTTACTGTTTTAACATTTCTTTCCTTAAGTCACAGAATCACAGGGTTGGCAGGGCCCTCTGGAGACCCCCCAGTCCCACCCCCTGCCAGAGCAGGGTCACCCAGAGCAGGGGGCACAGGAACGCCTCCAGGCGGGTTTGGGATGTCTCCAGAGACGGAGACTCCCCCACCTCCCTGGGCAGCCTGGGCCAGGGCTCTGCCACCCTCAAGGGAAAGAAGTTCCTCCTCAGGTTTAGGTGGAACTTCCTGTGCTCAAGTTTGTACCCATTACCCCTTGTCCTGTCCCTGGGCACTACCATGATAAGTCCAAAGACTAACGTACTAAGTCCAAAGATGTTTATCCCTCTGTGTCATGGTTTAACTCCAGCCAGCAAGTAGGATGGTGCAGCCTCTTGCTCACCCTCCGTTCCCTCCTCAGAAGGGTAGGGGAGAAAGGGGGACACACACACCCCCCTGCCTTGTGTGTTGAGATAAAGACAGTTTAATATAACAAAGGAAAAGGAACATCATAATAATAAAAGAATATACAAGACAAAAGTCACTTTCACTGCCTGGGGAATTGGTTGCCCAGCCCACCCTGAGCAGAGATCGCACATTCCCTGCCCTGGCTGGCCCCCATTTATATACCGAGCATGATGTCTGTGGGATGAACATTCCTTTGGCCATTCTGTTGCTCTGTCTGTGCTCCTTCTCAGCTTCTATGGGAAGCTGAGAAAAGTCCTTGACTAGTATAAACATCACATAGCAACAACTAAACCAATATGCATTATGGATGTTCCTTTCATACCAAATCTGAAAACACAGCAACCACTAGAAAGAAAATTAAGTCTCTCAGCAGAAACCAGGACACTCTGCTGTAACTAGATGGGAGATACCTGTTGATGCAGAAGACTGAGGGTCACTACAGGTCTCATAAGCTACAAAAAAGCTTAAATAGTACTGTTTCATGGGGCCCTGAACTACATCAGGTACTGAGTTTGAATTCCAGATCTGCTCATACTGCTTTTTCTAGATGCTTCTGTTTGCTCTGCCTGATCAGTTGAGATGATTGTAAACATGCTGATCCAAAATAACTGAAGTGTAATTATTGGTTCTCAGCAGAATGGGGTCTTATATTCAGAGAAAACTTGGCAATGGTGCTGTAAATACTCTACTCCTATTATATCTTAGAGTAGTATGTTAAGACAAATATATTACTATGCAGTATGCTGTGCCTTTGTGTAACCCTCAAGTAGTACTGCACTCCTGTTGCGTACTCTAAAAATATTGCTTTTCCTCAAAATGCAGGTCTGAGTTTTGCTGAACTCTTTATTTTTTTCTTCCCCCCCCCCCCCCCCGCCCCCAAAAACACTTTTAATTTGAAAACAATGCATAGTGTAGAAATATACTTAGATTTAACAAGTTTTGAAAAGTGTTCTACTGAAATTTTGTTTTGCTTTAGTTTTCTGCTGCAAAGTAGAAAATAAAAAAAGCTGGGTTATCTCTAAGCCATTCTTTTTTTGGTTGTGTTAGCTAAAAGAGAAGCTGACTAGCTATAACCTAAAGCCTTTTCATTCTGGCACTAGCCTGAGAGCTCAGAGGCTGATGCAGGTGAATAGAAGCTCATATATATGTGTATATATATATATAAAAGGCAAGGCAGCTCCAAAAAACCAGACTATGCCTTCATCCATGGAAATGACCACAGCAGGCATACAGGCAGCACTCCCAGGAGAGAAATAGCGCTTACCAGTGCATACAGCAGCATCTGTAAAGCATGTGCCATCTTCCAACTAGAAGAGGATAAGGATCCTCTTTGTTCTTCACCCTGAAATGAGGCTGCCAAGGAAACTGGTTAGGAAACGGTTTATTTCATCAAACGTACAGCCTGGATACTAGTCCCCTGTTCTGGCAGGGACCAGATAGCAGGACTTCTGAGGCAGCATCGCAGTGGGAGCAATTCCAGCGCGCCCGTAAGGCCGCTTGTGCGAGGTCTCCCCTGCTCCTCGCAGGGCAGGCTCTCAGGGGCAGCTGCCGGGGTGAGGTTTTAGTGCTTAACAGCCTGGTGAGGTCCCTCCCTGTTAATGAGAGAGATGCATGGAGACAGCAGAAGGAAAAATCAATTTGTAAACATGTTCGGTATTAATTATTTAGCATATGGGGCTGGGTGTGCATTGGATCCCTTACAGACCACTGGCACTCACTCCCTGAATGGCCTGAAGACCAAGGCAATAGGAGGATATGATGCAGCTAAAAGCAGGGTTTGACCATTTCCAGGTTAT
The DNA here is from genome assembly GCA_013400135.1 of Rhinoptilus africanus. Lineage (NCBI taxonomy): Eukaryota > Metazoa > Chordata > Aves > Charadriiformes > Glareolidae > Rhinoptilus > Rhinoptilus africanus. The sequence goes on from VXBO01004775.1 coordinate 373,889, forward strand.
CTGGATGGGTGAGCCAGGCTTCTTCCTTTGTCTGGGCTCTGTTTGCAGTGGGAAACGCTTTGGGAGAGATAGAAGGGGGAATATGTTCTTTTCTTTGGGTGTTGGTTGGGGGGGCTGGATTTTTTGGGGGGGGATGTTGATGGTTTTTGTTTTGTTTTTTGAGATGTTGACATGAAATGGAAAGGGGAGTCTTTGGCCCACGTTCTGATGGTAGGTTCAATTACATGGAGGCAAAAGTTCCTTTAGGAAATGCGCGTTATGTTCCTTTAGTAGCTCCTGGTTCTCTGTTGGCGCATCCATATCTGCGTCACGTAGCAATTAGAGCTAAGGCACAATGACCTTGTAGTTGTCATAACAAGCAGAGCATTCGTTCATTAAGGAAACTGGGCAGCAGATATCTTCTGGTTCAAGTTTTATTTCTTCATAAAGCATCCAAACAAATCCTATGCGTTTAATACAGCAGCAAACCGTACTTTGTAATGACACCCTCCGCCCAGAAAGCTCAAAACGAAAGCACTGTATGTTTTTATCCCTTCAAGCTGTGCAAGGATATTTTATAGGTAACCAGATCTGGGTTACAGGCACGATTGCTTCAATTGGGGTGCATGTCTATGAGGAAACTGCCCCAAGTTCTGATGTCCCTGTATTATTTGGGTTTGCAGCCACCTCCCCAATTTTCCCCCTCCTGTGTTTAGTCTGCAAGAGGAGCAGAGCGATTCCTTAGAAACCTGCACATGCTTGAGCTTAGGAAGGCTGAAACCAAGGTTAATATTTCCTCTGAAAAACTTTCTTTGCTTTCTGCAGAGACGGGCTTACAAATAGTACAAACAAACCTTGACAAGTTCTGAATGTCATTTGCAGGCTGATAGGGTTCAGTTTCTGGTTTTACACTTGTTTCCACTAGAGAAAGACTGCATTTTACTGGGCCAGAACTAGCAGAGTCACTTTTCGCTCCAGCTTAGTCATTCTTCTTCGGGCAAAGCCCAAACCACTAGAGGTCAGGGGAGGAAAGGACAGGGGCACCTCCTGGCAAATGGAGGCGAGGAGAGAATTCGGCAGGAAGGTGGGGTTTCCATGCCTGTATTATCTAGGTGAATTTTGATAGCGTTGATTTTTAGATAGTCCCTGGGGGAAAGCACAGAAGTATTACCGGCGTTTGACATCTTTATTCAGTCCCTGGCTTTGCTACAGGCTTCCAGTGAGACCTTTAGCAAGTCATCTAATTGCTCTGTGCCGCAGCCCCCATCTGCCATGTGGGGATTTCTCCTGCGCGTTGCGTTTTCTCAATTCACACGAAGCACCGTGTGGCAGTGATTGTTTTGCACCGTACGTGGGAGAGGTGGTATGGAGGAGAGGAGAATGGGCTGATTGAAGTGCAGATAACTCACCACCCCTTTTATCTCCAAGCCTTTCCTTCACCTGGAAATATTTGCAAACTAACCTGGCCTGAGGTTCACCGGCAGGGTGAAGGCTATCCGACATAGATGAAAGACATTTACCAGATGCTATCTTCTATATTTTTTTTTTGTTCTATTTTTGCTTTTCATCTGGAGCGTGTTGGTTATGTGCGGAGAGGTCAGTCTCTGCTTGCCAGGTCCGATCCCATGGGCAGAAGACAGGGCACTGGGGAACGTGGTCCTCCTGCAGCCGTGTCCGCAGGCGAGCTGGGTGTGGGAGATGGCCCCCCACCAGGAGAGGGAGCTGCCTGCCCTCGGAAAGAGCAGACCCTGCTGTGGTGACACGGATCTGCAGGACCTGGGCAGTGCCCTGTCCCCCCCTTCCCTGCAGAGGGACAGTTTGCCACCACCCCCTGCTGCTTCAAAGGCTGGAGGGGAGGACAAGGGGGAAGGGAGGGAGAAAATGTGAACAGATCTTGTACCGGCCTTTTTCAGGACAGAGAGATTGTCCTTAGAGCCAAACCATGAGGCTCAAATGCAAGTGACAGAAGTGACAGGTATTCTCCTTGCCCACCCAGCCGGGATGGCCACAGCAAAAGCAGCGGGTACAGGATACTGCAGGGTATTAGATGTGGGAACCACACGGGAAAGCAATGCCAGCGTACTCTGGGATATGCATTTAAATTGTTGTCACTGAGCTGCAGTAACAACAGTCTTCACTATATGAATATTTTCAAATTGCTTTGAGTGTTCCCCCCCACCCACCCCCTTTTGTTCTGTCGCTTTTCACAAGAAATTTTGACTCACCCAGGAAACCCTTACTTGCGTCCCAGGTTGAGCATCGCCATGTGGGGCACCGTACGCTTACAGCCACAGCCACATTCCTGGTGAAGGCTGTTCTGCACCCGCTGCCGACCTCCCGGGCCGAGCACTCTGCGTCACGTACAGAACGCGTGCTCTCAGGGCTGCAAAATGAAAGGGGAGGAAGTATCGGGGGGGATTTGAAGGTGAGTCATGTGTGCTGAGGATTTGGGATTTCTAATGCATCTGGTTGCTCACACCATTCTGCAAGAAACAGTATTTCCTTGTTCCTGCAAGGTTGTTTGATTACGATACTCAAAGCCTTCTTCCCCCTTCCCCCTGCTTCATGGTAATAGGATTGTGACCTGTCCCCTGGGGGTGGAGGAAAATACTTCACATATTTTTCCTCATCGCTGCTCCTTTGCTGTAACTTTCAGACGTACAGCTCATGGCAGCGACAAGCCCCTTCCTAACTGCCTGAGGGAGCACTTGTGAACAGCGCTGGTGTCCCCAAAGAAGGGTTCTTCACCCGGTGTGCGGGAGCCAGTCAACACACTGAGTCCGAGGTATTTGGTTTTATTTCAATTCTGCAGAATTGGGTGCCGGACACTTTAACAACCGCCCAGTATTTATAATGATAAAATACAACTGATTGGTTAATAACGATTCAGTCACCACGCCTAACTATACATATGCATCTAAGGTGATGTTTAAAACATTTAGGGAGGATACCTGATTAGCATTATTCACAAACAGGTGCGTATTTTAGCATTTTTATTAACCCAGGTTAGTTTGGGATACACTTTGGTTTGACTTTGTTCCAGAAGTTACGTTTTTTGCTATTTTACACATAAGACACGTTGTTTCATTTCACATCCTATTCGAGGTTAGGTACATCCCTTGATGCCTCAACCATGTCCCAAAGGAAACTTCTTGATAAGCTTCTAAATTTGGTCTTTTGACATCAGTCTCTCCTGGGCTGCTGTGGAAGGGAAGGACTCTGGAGGTTGTGGCACCAATGGTGAGGACACTCATCCCTGCCCAGTGAAGCGATTGCTGCTCACAGGAGTATTGGGCATATGTGAATGATCGCACCCACAGCTTCAGTGTTAGTGCTGCTCCTTCTCCATCTGCTGGGAGGTAGATCTAGGAAATCTGCCAGGAAAATATAGGAGTAAATGATGTTTGTGTTGCACCTGCCATCAGCAACTTGCAAAGTGTTTTGCAAAGCTATGCTGAAGTCCTGCTGCCACCCAGAAAAGGGAGCAAGTTCTTGTGCTTTCTGGGAGGTGTGAGGAGAAGACTTCACCCTGGGCAGCATGGACCTACTGGAGCCCATCTCAATTTCCAGGCTTGCAGTATGAACTGTGTTACGGGAGGAGCACAGAAAATTAGATGACTGCCTCAACATGGCAATTCCAAGAAACTGGGGGTGCTACCAGATTGCTCAGGGAGTGAAAACCCCCGCAATGCCAGAACTGTTTGTGCTCCTGGATGTGTTGCCTTGTACAGCTATAACCTCTGGATGATGTACGGGGCTCGGAGGGGACGATTCCATCTGACTGGGAACAAGTGAGAATTCTGCGGGTTTATATGTGCCAAGGCTTGCACCCATTTGGCTAGTCTTGTTTTTTGCCATGCTTCCATCACAGAGGTACTACTTTCTCATCTCTTCAGGGAGACTCTACTTTTACTTGGTGACTATAGAATTGAGGAAGAAAGTGGCCTGTCCAGGGCCAGCAATGGAGTCTCTCGGAATTGCATTTATGTATCTGATATAACTTTTCCTGATGCTGTGCCAAAACCACGCCTCTCCGGTGAGCCGGTTAGATGGAGCAGGGCATTCTTGTGGCCTGGAGTCAGCTCGGGTTCTGCCTCCTATAAAACTAGTTTTTCTCACCCTCTCAGTGATAACTGACAAAACCAAATCAGCTCCAACCTGTGTGATCCAAGCAAGCTGTAAATCAACTCTGCCATGTTTGTATGAGAGGAGGATGTTTCCAAGCGGTAGGAAGGAAAGCCGCCTTTTAAGAAGTCGGTTACTTAATTGTGTTGGTTTTATGGCACACTTCTCCGTGGGCTGGGTGCGGAGGAGGGCAAGGCTATTCCCATGGTGCTCGGATGTGAGAAAGCTCATTGGATTTCACCACCCATTCCTCGGGGAGTTCAGTCGGCTAAAAATCAGGAAAAATAAACAAAGGCTAAAAATATTTATATGGAGAAGAAAACCCACAGCACATTCATGTGGTATCAAGGGCCAGCTTCTTTGTGGTGATAAAAGTGCCGTGGCTTGTGTATTGTGAGGGACTTCGCAGTTCAACAAGCTGTGGTTTCTTCAGAGAGAAAGATCTGTCAGCTTTTTTCCACAGTAATATTTCCAAGGCCTTGGTTTTGCTTCTATAAGCAAAAGCTGGAGATTCAAGGGTCTCACTGAGCCTATTTTTCATAATGGTAGAAAATATTTTGCGGGTGGGATCAACAGTGATAATAAATAAGCTTTCACAGCTATTATCTTCTAGCTGCTGTCTGGCTGCGGCGCAGCTTAATGCTTCTGCAAACAGAACTAATGCCAGGCTCTGTGCTATTTGTTTTTTCAAGCATAAAAGTTTGAATATATGGTGCAACTTCAAACTTCTCAATCTTCCTTGCAACTCGGAAGTTGTGTAAATTAATTACCTGAAATACACCTGCAACATCCAGAAAATTCCAAGTATGACAACTGCTCCCCTTTCTGTCTTGGGCTAATGACAAGTCAGGCTGTAAGGAACCAGAAAGGGACAGCAGGGATTAAAGGTTCTGCCAGGTTGGTGCTAGGCAGCTTCTCTCTTTTTATAAGACTCATATCTGCATAAAATCTTGGTAGTGTTATTAAAGAGAGACATTACTGGGAACTAGCGTGTGAAGACAAACCTCCCAGATAATAGACTGGAGAGCAAATGCTATTAAGTGTAAGGTCAGATAGTCTGGGATATAATATCTACTAGAGTTTTCTCATCAAAATGTGCCTGAATCAACAGGAGATGATATGACTTCAAATATGATTCTTGCAAGCGTTAAGGATATGATGAAGAAGTTGCTGTAAACATTCTCCTAGCTTTGGTGATCATAAATTGATTCTATTTAAATTAAATGAAAGAATAAACAAAAGGTTTGTAATTCAGATTTTTCTGTTTCAAAGGGAAAACTGATTAGGGAAACCAGCCTACTTGAATATGGAAAAGGTCTGGAATTTCTTTGTCAGCTGTTGTACAAATATTACCAGGATTTCTCCTGGGTACAGAACTCTCCACTCCAGCATACTGAAAGAACCGGAATATAGCAGCAGGAAGGGTTGGAACAAACCTGTCGGTTGAGAATAGGGCCGTGCAGGTGGAAAAGAGGGGACAAAGCCAGGCAGCACTGAAATGAGATGAGGGTAGGGAGTAATGACATTCCTAACAGTGAGTGTGATCTCTTAGTCAATATTTGTATTGGTTTACATTTATGGAGAATGCTAAAACATAACGGAATTGAAATGGACAAAATTCAGCAATACAAAATGCGTGATTACAAACCTGCAGATCACCATGGATTTCTGCTATGGACAACGTCTGGGCGCAATCGGATGAGGGAGAAGAACAGATGTAAGGGCCAGTTGAAGAGTGGGTCTTACCTGCCAGGAATTGCAGTTCCAGTAACCGGGAAAGGATAAGGGGGTATTAATGCATTGTACAAAGCAGGAGTGACAGATACCTAGAGTTACTGACCGACCTAGGGTTTGGCATCAGGTTCTTAGCTCTGAAACAAGTGCAGAAAAAGATTCTCTGTTTCCCAGTCAGCCTAGGAACCCGTTTTATGAGAGGGGGAAAGAGTCTGCCCTGTGAGGGGGCAAGATTCCATCTGTAAATACACTGCAGGAATGCACAACAGGAAGAGAAATGGATTTAAACCCAAGGACAGCGTTAGTCAAAGAGCAAAAGAGTATGAATGGGCCAGGAATGAACTTTATCTGGAAACAAGATAAAAATTTATAATCCTCAGACCAGGGAGGTTTTAAAAGATTGTCCGCACTGGAACTGTGGGGAGAAGCAGCTTATTTTAGAAAATGAGGGGCTGGAAGGCCTCTGCAGCCCCATGTTTTATAGAGAGGATAATGCAGGTACAACTGAACTAGTTGACATTAAAAGCACCAGGTGGCATCAGGAGATAATAATTTTTTCTAATGTGGCTGGAAATGGAACTGGTTTTTTAGGGGCAGCATTAAGGTGGAGTCTGGTTATCCCCACGAGTGTTTACCAAGTGCCACTCACCTCTGTTTTTTGGGATAACTGTGCAGCTTTCTGGCCAATACACATTTTGCCACAATGCTTTCAGATCTGCCTGTGAATCAGTGTTGAATGTGTGTGTTCTGAAAGAGCGTGTGCCAGCCTCTCCCTTTACGTTCTCTTCCCCGCAGAGTAGAAAACCCATTGCCTGACTCTACAACCAGGCTCTGATTCAATTAAAGGAACTGCTGATGGCAGTTTGTGCGACGTGTGAATGGCAGGAAAAACGTGAGTTACACTTGCATTCAACCATATCCTCTCCTGCAAGACATGGACCTCACTTGCAAAGGTTTTATTTTTAATGTTCTTTACGGTGATACTGGTGAAGGTGTGGAATTCATAGAATAAGGCATAGGATACATCTGTGTGAATATTGCTGTTTGAGTCATTTGGGAAGTGATGCAGGTTGGAGAATTTACAATATTCTTCCTGCTGGAGGGTGTTTTTCCAATATGCAGGCCAGCCTGCTTTACGGTGAGGAAGTCTGCCAACACATGCTGAGTGCTCCGATCAATTCGGCAAGAATTGATCTATTGGAGGCTTCGCGACCTTAGCTGTGTCTGGGATCTGGGGCTTTGAAGGACAGTGGGAGTCTGTGCTGTGGGTGTCCAGGCAGAGAGCCCTGAGCAGCAGGAGGGAGAAAGTTCCCAGTGCTACGCTCACAGATGTGGTATTACCTTGCTCCTTTTGCCTTGGCTTGTACGGTTATCCAACTGGATACAAGAAGACCTGCACATTGGTCTTTGCTGCAGGTTGCATTTCAGGATGAAGTTGGAGAAGATCTGCTCCAGCAGCTCAAATGAGCAGTAGTTATGCTGATGTATCTATCTTCAAAGAATTAGCTGCTTAAAAAGAGCTGCTTGGAAACAGTAGTCCCAAGAAGTTTATTGTATTCTTGAGAATTAAGCACTTAGGCAATGCCCTCTAGCTTTGTTCTGACTTGGTAATTCTCTGTTATTTAGCAAAGCTTAGAAAACTTGTCCTCTTGCCGTATATCAAGTGTGGTTCATTATGTCTTGCAGCAACGAGCATAGAAACAGGCAAGTGATAAGAACAGCTCTCGTTTAGGCTCTTCAGTAGCACCTATTGCCACTGCAGTTAAAACCTCTTTTTTTCCCCCCCCCTTTGCAATTACTCTGAAAGCAAAAAGCATTTGAACAGAAAAGCTTGCCATAAGTTTTATTCTTGTTTATATATATATGTATGTGTGCGCACATAAATACATACATGTATATGCATAAGGGCATATACATTCAAGTTGAGTTTGACTAAAACCAGATTATTAGAGCAGATGGGACCTTTTCTGGTTATTTAATCTGACAGCCTGTATGTTACAGCTGTAGACTTCTGTAAATTATTTCCTGTTTGAACTACACAGGTTTAAAAAAAAAAAAGAAACCAAAACCAAACAAAAAACAAAACCAGAGAACCAAGTCACCAACAAACTAATTTTGACTTGAATATTTTTTGCTAAAGTGGAACTGCTACAATTGCTGATTAATTGGTCCAGCTAATTATGCTCATTATTAATAAACATGCATCTTGTTTGTTGTTTGTATCTGTGTAGAGTCACACTGTAGCTGATTGGGGCTTTGTTACAGTTTTGTCACACAGATGACTATAAGGATGGAATTAGTTGTCCTGTGCACAAAAACCTGTGCAAATCAGCCCTTGGCCCATAAAAGTTTTGTTATAGAACATCATTCCCAGCCCTTTCATCTTTCTTGCAGCTGTTCCCTGAGTGCTCTTCTATTTATCAACAGCCGCCTTGAGCGGTGATCCACAAAACTGTACTTGCTGTGTCAGGAGTAGCTGTGACACCACCACGGGAAGGTGACATCACCTGGTTCCTTCTCCAGGTTCCTGTGGCATTTGTAGCCCTTTTCCCTGCACTGGGAATTCACCTTTAATTGACTCTTCACTGTCAGCCTGGTCGCCTTTCCAAAGTGATTGCTTTCCAGAGTAAAATCCCTTGACCTGTAAGACCTATGGTCTGTGTTTCTAGACACTGAACTGTGTTATTCCAACTTGCCGTGCAATCCGTATCAGTCCAGCAGGATGCTCTGCTGGCCTTATTTACTAAATGCTAGAGCATTGGAGCAGTTGTTGATTGCTTTCTTCCTTGTCGCTAACAAAGCAATGTCCTGAAACAGAGATAAAGCTCCGGAGGGATTCCTTCAGAAATATCCTTAGTAATATATCTCCACTTATATTTTGTGACTTGTTGTACAGCCAGGTTTAATTAATGTAATGTGTCACAGTAAGTCTGACCGGTTGTGGATCCCTAATCGGCACGTCACCTGACACCAAGTGCAGTATTGTGCAAAAGTGCATTACAGCCATATTGCTACCTTTCAGCAGGCAAGCAAACTTTTAATCCCATTACAATTAATTTGGCAAGTTCTACCTTTTAATAAATTCTCATTCATTGGTACTAATTATATGAGCCCCCTCATTATTGCTGGAGTCCCACATCAGACCTTAGATAATTTTGCTCAGGACTGGTGCCAGGGTGGCAGGCCTGTATTAATGTTTATAAAACACTGGCACAGTACGAGCGTCCTTCCAGGCCGCTGGAAGTTCTCGCTGTTACAAGCTATCAGCACGTCTGGTGCCAGCAGGCCAGAGCACCCTCATCCTGCTCTTTAAACAACCTCTGAAGTTCTGACTTAAAAGTGTCTGAGCTTTCGTCTGGCAGAGTCTGTTGTTGACAGCTCTACTCCTTTATCTAATGATGAGGTAGTATCCTGTCAACAATACTCGTGTTAAAACAGACTTAAAAATGAAAATATGGCTTATAGAATATCATGTTCTTTATCAAAATCTGTCCTTTTTTTTGGTAATAGTATGTATTTTATACCTCTTTCTCAGTAAATGAGTGGCTTCAGAGATCATTATCGTTCTCCAACTTTTCTTTTGAGTAATTGGACTCATGATTGTTTTGGCTTTGTGAAACAGGCCCTGTTAAAACACCAAGTGCTATATGCTGGTCAGGTAATCACTGGCTCTATTCTGTTTGCATACAAGAAAGATGATCCAAGGGTAAACAAGCCTGTGTGAATCACACCTAACACTTTAATTAAGTGATCAGTTCCCTTTCGTGTTGAAAATGCAGCCTAAATTAAAACCTCTCTGATTAGAACACAAAACTGCTTGAACTAGGAAATAATAGTTGATGATAATTTCCAGAGTTGTAGTTAACTTTTTAAGTGGCAGCAAGTGTCTCTCTACTCTGCATCCATCTCACTGAATTCTCCTCTCCCTTAGCTCTCCATCCCATAAAAGATATGCTTGAGCACAAACCTACCCACCCCCTACTCCATGCTACTTTATCTGGGTGGTGGATTGAGAACCTCCTCCTTCCTCTTCCCTTTTAAGATGTGAACAATCTCAGAATAATTTGGATGTTCTTCTTCAAAGTGCTTTTAAATTCACTGATCTTGACTGCAGTCAAACGGTGATCCCTTCAGAGACTCTGACTGGTACCTGTGACCACCATTACCTTGGGTAGGAGGTTTTCTTGGCTCTCTTTGGAGTAGTGCTTTGGCTTTGAAGAATGACTTTTGCCTTTTTTTTTAATTTTATTTTAATGCTCATTGTATATCACAGCAAGTTCTATACCAAGAGCTCTTTCACCAATGTTCTTGGCCTCTTTACAAGCTGGGCTGGACAATTCACTGGTGAAGCAACCCCTGCGTGTTCTGTTTTGTTTGAGCAAGTGGATCAGTGTGGACTCTGTAGCTTGAGTCTGTTGAACCACTATGAATAGCTGGTTCCGTCCATCCCGTGTACCTAACTGTCAAATCCTCTCCCATATCATTGTAGGGAATCGTTCGGTCCAAGGATGTAACTGCTGTTAGCCCAGAAGAGGGCATCCCCAATATCCCATTACAAACCAAATGGCTTCACTGTGAATGCTGAAAAGGCATGAGGATTACCACGTGTGGAATAAAATAACCCCCTCTTTCAAAAGTACAGATTGGCCCCTCAGGTGCTGAGGCTGTAGCTGGTTTTTTAACTGCGAATGCTTCAGACCACATGGAAGACTATAAATTCAAGTGACCCTGATGATGTATGAACATAAATGACATGAGGTTATGAGACTGGGATTGTAATTTCGGGGACAATGTCTGGGACAAGGGATGCGCAGCCCTAATTACAGCTGCTAGTATTAAGCTGGAATTTTCAAAGTTGCTCGAGGAAATTTGCTCTTGAAATGAGTTAAGTCAACTTGACTGAGAAAACCATGCCGTTGGAGCTGTACGGCTCCAGCCTGTTCCACTTTGGGTGACCTCATCTTTCATCTGCCCTCGTGTGGGCAAAACCAAACAGTGGAACCGTTTCTCTCTTAATGTTGTTTTTGTAAGGATCCCCTTCTCATGGCTTGAGCCCTTTTGTAAGATGCCAGGAAGCTGTTTATAAATTGGTAACTGCTGGGTCTGTCCTTATTGTTTTGGGATTCCGCTGCTCCCACATGGACCTGGCAGTCCCTTCCTGAAATGCTGGGGTAGTGCAAGAATGCTATTTCTGTAACTCTCCATTCCAGCCTGGATTCTTAAATGCTAGTTAATCAGACCTCAAGTATTTAGCTGTTCTGAGAAGTGGGAGGCTAACGGCAAATATGTGTGTTATCATCTGCAGAATCTGACTCCTCTAGTGGGAGGAGGCAGTAGTTCAGGCTCAACGTTCTCCGTTCAAACATGGGATGAACCTTGCCAAAAATGTGGCACACTAGTAATTGTAGTCCCTGCTGGGACCTGAGGTGAGACCGCAAACTCCGTTTATTTGGAGCACTGAGACTTCTCGGAGCATAATGAAGGTCAGTACTTTTGGGGAGGGATCACTACATTCAGCAGTTCCGAACATCAAAGGCCACTGGCTGAGAAATGGTGAAGGACAGCGGTGGTGTTTGCCTGCTGTACCAATTGCTTCTGGACACTGGGATTCTGAGCAGTCTCCTAGGCCTGGAGATTTTTGATTTGGGTTTTCCATGTGTTTTTTCTTGTTGGATGTGGAGAGGGTAGGGTGTTTTGGGGTTGTTTGCAGGGATTTTGTTTGTTTTGTTCTTTGGTTTTGGTTGGCATGAGATGCTATACGCCAGGCAGGCTGGAACGCTATACAAATGCTGTAACTGAAAAATTCACAAACAAATATTCAGGCGCTTATGTAGGATTGTAGGGGAGGGTGAGAGCAGCTGCTCGTATTGTTGCAAAAGCTAAATGCTTTCATGGAAATGTAGCTTCTTCTGCACCCAGTTTATCGTTTCAAGCGCTACAGCGTGAGGGTCAGAAAGGAACTGGGCCGTGGGGCGCCAGCTTCTGTTCATGGGTTTCTGCTTTGATTCACTGCCTCTGCCTCCATCCTGTTTCTGTTGAATTCTAGGAATCAAAACACCACTACGCGTTCAACATTGAGATTAACCCTAGTTTGCCTCCTGAGAGATTTTAAAATTTCTGTGCATCCTGCGGCACTGTTCAGATCTTCTCTGCTTAATGAAATTGTTCTGAGGGTGACACGGGCTGCCCGTGTTGCTCTGTGCGTACGGCCCCTGCACAGACAGGTGTCAGCAGTGCCCAAAGCTCTCTTCGGTGAGACGTGTCACGTAGGAGCGTGGGGGGAACAGGGGGATAACCAGAGGGGTTATTCGCATCACTGAGCGTTGAACACACATCTTAAATAGCTAAATTAAGATGCTGGTCTCTCTGGGTAGTTTAAGGAGCCTGTTTGAGAGAGTGACTGCTGGAAAACATGGAGGTATGTGGGAGAGTTGAGGGGGTTCAGCCTGGAGAAGAGAAGGCTCCGGGGAGACCTTGGAGCCCCTTCCAGTCCCTCAAGGGGCTCCGAGAAAGCTGGGGAGGGACTCTGGAGCAGGTAGGGGAGCCATGGGACGAGGGGGAACAGTTTTAAACTGGAAGAGGGGAGATTTAGATGAGACAGGAGGAAAAAATTCTTTGCTGTGAGGGGGGTGAGCCCCTGGCCCAGGTTGCCCAGAGAAGCTGTGGCTGCCCCATCCCTGGAGGGGTTCAAGGCCAGGTTGGACGGGGCTTGGAGCAGCCTGGGCTGGTGGGAGGTGTCCCTGCCCAGGGCAGGGGGTGGCACTGGATGATCTTTAAGGTCCCTTCCAACTCTAACCATTCTATGATTCTTTATGCTAATGCATATCCCCCTTCTCTGGTTTGGAAGACCTGCTTGACGCTCAGCAGGTCTCCTTGTTACAGCACAAGAAACCTCTAAGCTGGATGAGCTTGTAAATGCTGCTGCGTAGTATCAATAGTTAATAACAAGTTAATCCAGCTAAGAACTTTCTGAAGGAAAAAGAAGCCAGGAGATACAGTAGGCATAATGGGGAATGTAGGTGTGTAATTGCAGGGTTGTTATTCTCGTTCTTGCAGAGCTGCAATCTCTTTGAAGCCCAGGAATGGGTAGGGCTAGAAAGAGTTCTGATGTTGTCCTGCGATTTGCCTTCAAGGTGCCTTGATGACCACCTGACAATACAACCTTTCATAAAATTTGGTCAGGTTAAGGCTTCTATCTGGATAACCTAAAATCTGGGGTTTGCGATCCTGTAGTTTGGTGTTCTGTGTAGCTTTATTTATCTGAAGTGAGAGACTCTGTGTGTGTGTCCCTGCGTTTGAGGCCTGATTTTGAACCAGCTTAAGCAAACATGGGAAAAGGACAAAAGTTGTTTAGAGTCACAGTCACTTACAGTGTAACATGTTAGACTCTTGTAGACAGTTACTGCTCCTGGTGACAGTGGTGGCTGAACTGGTGTATGTTTTGGCAAAGATTACTTCAGGGAGACTCCAGTCCTTTGACAGTTATGTATTAGAGATTATTGTGACTTTGAAGCACAAAAAGTGATTTTTACAAGAGCTTTATTAACTGAAGAGGGAATCTGGATTCTAAGTAAGCTGGGTTGGAGATGGAAAGGCATTTTCCTTAATTTTCATTATTTCCAAAGCAGCAATGTGGTGTCCTCTTGATGGTCTAGTGCCACAGGCTGCAGTAACTGCTTAGATTAGGTAAGGCCCAATGTGGTTGTCAGCGGGGCTTGGGTCTGGGGTTTGCCTTCCATGGGTGGTCTAACCCACCATTCCCTCTGCAAAGAGCCCCCTCCTCCCTTTCCCCCGCAGCAATAGCTGGCAAGGGGGAAGGAGGTGAGAGAGAAGGCAGTTGCTGGCCCCAACACCAGAGGATCAGCCATCAACCATCATCTCCGCCTCCCTGGGGGAGGAGGGGGCAGGCTGGTCACCCACTTCCTTTGGGCCAGGGCTAGTCCATGGAACAGCTACTGGACCACATCACCGTCGTTAATATTGGTGCACTGGCAAACAGGGGTTTGTTTCCTCAAAGATAAATCATAGCTGTTGTCAAACAGAAGTGCTTTTTCTCATACCAGCCACCTCTGGAACCCTGGAGATAGGGAAAATCAATAAGTGCAGACAAGGATGAAATAAAATAAACATTTTCAAGCTTTTAAGATACTAACAAAGAATGAAAGGAAGATAATAATCCCTGAAGGGATAAGCTCGGGATAAGCTGTGTTGACTGCACTGGGAGAGAGGAGGGCTACTAACAAGTGAATTTGTTCTTTTCCTCGTTGAACACTCAGTAAGACGTCTGCAAGTGCCTTTCAGCAGAGTGTGGTGTTAAGGACTTGTGCGTGGTTTCGTTTGGTCTCGTGCGGACAGCACGTCTGTGCTTGAGGCCGCCGGGACAAGAGAGTGATGGGGTATGGGCTGAGGTGCTTTTAGTGACTTGCTCAAGGCTATGTTCCTTCTCTGTGGAAAGGCTGCTGGTTCTCTTATCCCTAATATCCGTTAGCTGGAACCTACAGAAGCTGGCCAGAGCTTGTTCTGGAGCAGAGATGACGTGCATTATCAGGAAGAAGCAGAAGGATGACCTAGCTAAGACCAGACTTGGCTTTTAATTGTATCTGCACACCTCTTGGTAGTGTTCCCAGTCTGGGGGAGCTTCCTAGCTTTTAGACAGAATGCAGTATCACCAGTTTCTAGAAAGAGCCTGTCCATCTTTATCACCAGGGCTATGAGAACACTGCTGTTTTGCAATCACAGTTTCAAAGTTAGGTTGGTGTAATGTGCTTCCCTAGGGGCTATGCTCAGACCAACCTAGTGACTGAAGGGGTTGCAGAAAACGTTGTGTGTTTGGTGCGCAGAGCAAGAACTCGTATCTTCAGGGCTGGGACTTTAACCCATCTAGCCTTGTCTCCATCATATCACAGCCAGTTCTCTCTGCGTGGACTGCAATAGCTCGTGGTTGAGTTCAATAATGCACCTTCTAGAAAGGGATTCGACCTGGATCCAAGGACATAAAGGCATAGAGAATACATCCCTTCGTTAGCATTTTGTTCCAGAGGTTAATCACTCTGTAACAAATGTGAACCAGATGATTCATTAGGATTTTTCTAACTCCAGCTCTCAGACATTGTTCTGGTTCTTGCTATGCCTTTTCCCACTTGATTAGAGCTCTGAGAACTGGCATTTTTCTCCCCATGATAGAACTTGCACGCTGTAATCAAATTGCCTCTCGACAACCTGTAACAGCAAAACCCAGCAACGTCTCTAAGCTAGAATCTACTCTGTTCCTCTTAAGAGGCAGTAACCAGTGATTTTAGCAGTTGACTCACATGACTCATCCTGCCAGTAAAGCCAATTCCATTACATTTTTTCCAGTTCCCTCCACTTTTCCTTTGCATAAATCTCATGACATGGATGCATTGGCATCTGCTCTGCTTGGCTGCGAGTTTCCATGTACAGTCAAAGGTGTTAGGGTTGGCTGTAGGTCCCTGCATGTCCGTGTACCTACCTGCCTAACCAATGCCTCTTTGTGCCGAACCTGGAGGTGTCTCTGAGCTGGAACTCCTCTCTGTGTCAGAAATGGAAAGGATGCTCCTGTGAGTCCCTTCAGCTTGGTCCTGCATTGCTCCCTGCTCCATGGCCATCAGAAGCCCACCCAAACTATGGAGTGTGTATGTTGCCCTTTAATAGTAAGTTGGTATTTGGGCTGGTTTCTCTTTTTTTAGGGATCTATGGGATTGAGGGGATTTGAGGAAGGCACTCCCCAGCCTTTTTAGGCAGTTATTTTAATGTGCTGTAAGATACCTTGGCTTCAGTGTCAGCTGTGCTTGTGTGCTTAGTATTAGTTACAAATTAAAAGAAAGAAATTAACTTAAACTTCTGTTTCTTAAGAAAACTGTGCTTTCTTAGTTACTTTCAGGGGAACCATTTGATCCGTAAGACTAAGGTCTTTAATTTTTGCATTACCTTTTAATCTCATTAACATCTTCTGAACACTGTTTTCTGTGTGCAAAGCCCAGGGGTAGCCCAAGCAGTGAAAAAAGAGTGGAATAGACTTTGGAGCAGACCGTACACATTTGAGGGCTCCTGGATACTTTGGCTGGCCTCTGTGGAATGCCTTGAGCCTCTAGTTCAGCTGTGTTTAGTGCCTGATATGTCTAACAACGCACGAGAAGTCTTGCTTCCACTGCTGGCCAAGTGGTGTGGTCTTTGTGGAGCTAGGTCACTCTTTCTCTTTTTTTTTTTTCCATTTTTTTTTTCTGTTCTACCCTGTTTTTCTCCTTTCAGGCTATAGAATGTTCTGGGTGAGCAGTCACTTGACCACATTAGTGTACACCAGTAATTCTGTATTATCTGAAATTAGTAGGAACGTGAAGAAGCAGTTTTGTTAGAATAACCTCTACCGTGTCAGTCGCATCTGAACTGCAGATGCTGCTACGGAGTAAAAAATGATTCCCTAGATTTGGACAAATCAAACAGAACGTTATCCTACGGTAATCCAGTGATGTTGTTCCAGAGCTAGTTTCGGTAACAGAAACACCTGCGCAGACCTATTCTCAACATCTAATCATGTCACTTGCCACTATTTGGGAGTGCCATCAGAAGCCGTGCTCGCTCCTTTCCTCAGCGGCGCGTTGCTCAAACGGCGCTGACTCACCAGAAAGTGCCCTTTTCACCGGCAGCATCCCGGGGGTTCCTTTTGCAGTATCTCACCCGATTACCGGCATAGTCCTGCCGTGGTGTCATCGGCGTGAGCTCTGTGGGAAGGGTGTGACAGAGGCAGGTATGCTGAGCGCACACACGCCACATTGTTCTGTGAGTAACTCTGGTTTCCCTGGAGGTAGGTGACGGGGGTTTTGTTTAAATGCATATCCTGGAGACAAAGGCTTTAATCATGATACAGTTTCGTAGGCGAGATCAACAAACTGAGAGAAATCTGAAATAGTAAAATACTGTTCTTGGACAAGTGCATGGTAGCTCTCTAGCGCTCATTTTATTTCTCTGGTTTTAGTCAGCTTCTGTAGTTTTACGACAGGTAGGACAGGCTGGAGCCACTCCGGTTGTGAGCACTTTTATCTCTTTGAAGACTTCTCCTTTTGAAATGAAATTTATGTTGGCCGTCCTTAGCTCAAAGGTGGAACTTTATAGAGTGCGGGATTAAACTATATTTGGTGGGGGGAATTTTGGAGCAGTTTTACTTCCTTTGAAGGTGCATCTTGTTCCTGAAGGAAAATCGTCCGTGGCCAAGCAGGAAGGTGCAAGGTTGGCGTGTGCTCCAGCCTGCCCTCACCCTGCCCCACCACGTCTCCCTCCCCTGGCGGCAGTCGCCTGGTGACTGTGGATGGTTCTGGGGGTTGAAAGTAGGCAAGGAGACTTTTTTTGGTATGGATTAGTTCTTCAAACCAGATCTGAGGGCAGGCCTGCGTGGCCCACGTGGAGTTTACTATTGGATACAAGCCAGCATTGGTAGCAGCTCATGTCCTGTGTTTTTCTGTGGTAATTTTTGTCAGCCAACTACACCATCCTGCCAGTCAAGGTGCTCTGCAGCACTGCAGAATGACGAACAGGGTCACACCAGTCCCTGCAGCGCTCCGGGCCGGGGGCAGAGCGGCTGGGGAGCTGTATCCTGGAAAAGGAGCTGGGGGTGCTGGTCGCACGCCGGTGGAACAGGAGCCAGCAGAGTGCCCGGGTGGCCAAGGAGGCCACCAGCATCCCGGCCTGTGCCAGGAACAGCGTGTCCAGCAGGAGCAGGGCAGGGACTGTGCCCCTCTGCTGGGCACTGGGGAGGCACCACCTCCAGGGCTGGGTCCAGGTTTGGGCCCCTCCCCACAGGACAGACCCTGAGGGGCTGGAGCGGGTCCAGGGAAGGGGAAGGGAGCTGGGGAGGGGTCTGGAGCACAAGGCTGTGAGGAGCGGCTGAGGGAGCTGGGGGGGTTCAGCCTGGAGAGAAGGGGGCTGAGGGGAGACCTTCTCGCTCTCTGCAACCCCCTGAAAGGAGGGGGGAGCCAGGGGGGGTCGGGCTCTTCTCACAAGGAACAGGCCATGGGACAAGA
>VXBO01004775.1:394626-466526 GCA_013400135.1 Rhinoptilus africanus
TTTTTTTTTTTTTTTTAAATTGAAAGTGTTTGGGAGCTTTGGGACTTCTTCCTCCTGTCAAATTTAGTCAAAAGCAGGTCAGTAGCTCAAACGCAATTAGTAGGCAGCTGACAGATGGATGCAAGCAAACAGGGAATCCAGTTTTATGGGCACGATGCTACAAGTACAATCTTCTATCTTACTTGAAAGCTTGGTTGCAACCATTTTTGGTCTTCCTGGTCACAAATGCAAGTGTATATTTGGTGTGTATACATAATAAGTATATGCACGTATATATTTAGTTACTAAAAAAAAAAAAATGTATATGGAGTTCTTTGTTGCAAATGTAATTCCCTGGGTATCTTCCAGTATTTTCTAAGATAATAGCACAGAAGCTAGATAATCTCTATGCAGTCAACACAAGGAGATCTTGGGTAATAGAAAGAACCAGGCTGCGCTCTCCTACAGCACATCTTGCTCCTAAAAGTTAAAAGCGTTTTTGCATTGCTAAAGAGTAAATCGCAAATGTGGTGTTCCGTGGTGTTCACACTCTGGATACAAAGACGTTGTGTATAACGAGTTGTTCTTGGGTAATCTTTTTTCAGGTGCATCAAACAAGGAAGTCGCTGCCTGTTTCCCTAGTTTGGGGTTAATGCCTTCCCAGTATGGACTAAATGAGTTTAGGATGAGATGTGCCTTTTGGTATCTGGGATGTTCCGTGGCAGAACTTGAGTACAGTGTCTGAGATACAGGACATCTACAGCTTCGCACCTGACACTAAGTTGCAGCTCTTTTGGGAATACAGGATGGAACTGGGCCTCCACTGAGGACTGGCCTGCTTCTTGTGGCTTAAGAATAAGTTTCTTCCAATACTTGCAAAATAAAAAGCCTGCACAGTAGTAGCGGATCTTTCAATAGCGTCCTTATGTTTACACAGAGTTGGAAATTTCCAGTGTGTACGGGGAATGTTAAAATATAATGATATTTGGGAGAAGCTGTCCCAGACAAGAGGTGGGAGTACCTCTGCTGTGGCTCTTCTAAAGGAAAGATTGAAAATGCTGTGCTGAACATTACTGACTTGAAGGGAAATGATCCTCTGCAATTTTCTTAATAGGTCTTTGATCATACTGAAAACAGTTGCCTGTGGAAAAAGCGTTCTTTCAAGAGCCGTGATATTTGGCTGCTGTTAGGAAAGCAAAGAGTAAGGAAAAGGGAAAACTAGCAGTAACGAATCCAATGCAGATTACCTGTGAAACTGCAGCAGTTCAGCCATCTGGTGATGCTGGGACATACCTTCTTCCTTAATGAAGTTTTGGGAAAAGTCATCTTACCTTCAGAAGCTTGGAATGTGGTTTCACAATTATGCCATGGATGACCTTTTACTGTGCCTTGCTGTTGACGATGAAAATAGTCTTGCCTCATTAGGGTGTCACCTCCACCTTCTAATTCAGATGCTACTTCCTGGCATTTCTGTAGTGCCTTTAATTTAAAGGTAATGATTTAATTAAGCTGGAGAACTACCCAGCAAAGTAAATGAGCCTTGGTATCCCACTACAGAAGGGGAAGCAGAGTTGTAGAGTGTTGGTGATGTGCCTGTGGTAATGTAGTTAGTGGCAGAGCCTTGGCGGGTATTAGTCCATCCTGGAGGTTCTCTTGTCCCTGTGAGACGGTATGCCATAGGCTTTGGTCTGCTGTTTTTGTCCTGTAAATGTCTGTAACTTGCTAATAACCATATTTGTGTTAATTAGCCTCTCATTACAACACATAGTTGCAAATCAAATTCCATTCTTTGAAGATACATACATGCAAATGATTACTGAAAGTTGAAACTCAAGTTTAAAGCTGTGTAGTACAAGCTACAGCTGAAGGGTTAGGAAAGGTTCAACACTAACACTCAAGTGCAAAGACGTTTGAGAGGTTATAAGCCAAATCTGCCGCTTTTTACTTGCGAGCTCACATTTGTGATACTAGTGTGTTACCTCATTGTGTGTTTCATACTGAATGATCCTCGCACAGGCCGAGATCTTAGGTATGTAATGGGATAAAGAGAGCCCTTATCCCCAGTGTAACAAGGCTCTGCTCAGTGCTTACAGTTTCAGGGAGGAAACCATTAAGTGGCAGTGCGAGCTCTTCATTTTTTGTCTCTTGCTGAGCTAATCTCAACCTAGGACTCAGCTGTGGAAGGAGCACAATGTTGGAAAATATTAGAAAAGAATATTGACAGAACCTACTTGAGCCAGTGGTGCCACCAGCTCACGCATGTGAGAAATCGCAAAAGGATGACAGTGTTGTGCTTGGACAATAGTTACCTGTCACTGGCTCCAAGCTCAAGCAGCGCTGCACTGCGAGCACAAGCTGGAAGGGCTGAACCTCGTGCGCTTCAAAAGCAGGCGGTAGAAAGCGCTCTGCAGCGCGGTGACGAGAACTGTGTAGTAACATCTGGTTCGCCGCCGTCATGTTTTCCCTGTGTGATGGGCTTTATTGCATAGTCAGCGGCTTCCTATTTGCCGGTTCTTACCCGAGTTGGCAGGATTTGTTGCAGAGTATTTTACGTTTCAAGTGAAGTCTTATTATGTTTAATCATAGTATTTTTCTTCCTTGTGATGTAGGCTTGCCAGATAGTAACTATCTTTGTTATTACGTGCAGATTTTCCTGTTTGACTCCAAGATCCTCTTTCATGCATGTTGATTAATTTTATCCCCAAAGCATCCAAGTCATCACAGCCAGTGAATATGGCCTTTATTACATGGAGTTAAGATCCTCATAAATACTGAGTGCGTTCTTAAGAATAATGTGATGATCTTACTAGTCCCTTGATCTCCGAGACTGTCAATATCAGAAGCTGTGTGGAAGAGCTTCTCTGATCAAAAAGGTGGGAATTCTGTAATCATTCCTTCAGGACTTTTCAAATACCATGCCAAGCTGTAATGGGGTTACATTCCATCAGTCAGCTTCTTTTTAATTGTTCCTATTTGTTTTATATTTGTCCTTTATTGCTTCTGATAGACTGTACATCAGAAACAAATGAGCTGGTAGCATGGTGGGCTATTAAGCTCAATAGATGTTGTTAAAAGTTGGTGACTTTTCCCCAGACATGAAATCCTTTAGCCCTTGCTTGGGCTTTCAGGTGCGAGTGACTGTGATTCAAAGGTGTCATAATGCATCGCCTGAATCAAATAGGGTTTGTAAAGGTCTTGAGGTTCCTTTTACTGATAATAAAGCCTCGTGGTACCTATTCTGGAGATTCAATGGGAAAGCATAACTTTATTTTACAGATGGAAATTAGGAAACTCAGAGGTCAGAACTCCTGCTAAGTTGCCTGTTTGCATCATCATTGCTTTATGTGTATTTATACCAGGACATCCTTGTGCAGCTTCTACTGAACCAGGTGGTGCACCCAAGGTACTTATAATCCATATAGTTCAAGAGATATTTCATGGATGGGAGAGTCTGAAGGAGACAGTATTGGTTAGTGTAAGGGGCCCTAGGAGATTAGCAGATATGACTTATTTGGTAAGCAGCGTAGCCGAAGAGTGAGGAGGGGTTTGGGGGGAAGACAGAGCTTTCAGCACGTGTTTACAAGACAGCATCTGCCAAACACAATGAGCATCACAGGAGAAAGCGTGAAGATGTCTTTTTTAAATGGGTGGTGGAGGATGATGCCCTTCTGCTGGTTGAGAGAGTTTTCTGGAAATTGGCGCTATAGATGTAGGGTGATGAGTGTTCTAGAAAAAAATAATGTATGTTGAAAAAGAGTTCTACAAAGGACCTGTGAAGTGCCGAAGGGGCCATGGAAGTTAAGGGCAGTTGAGCAAAATGTGTGTGGGCTCAAAGCCCAGAGAGGTACAAGTGAGATGAGCAGTTCCTGGTAGTTTCTAGAGAAGTCTGGATACAGAACTTGACATGGACCTCCCTTGAAAATTGCGTTTTTGGTGAACTGGTCTGAAATTCTTAGTCTGAAAGTCAAGAAGCAAATATGAGTCAAATACAGGCTAAAAATAATAACCAACCAACCAAAAAAACCCCAAACAACAACAAAAACCCCACAACAACCCCCAAAACCTAAACTCTTAGTTCTGAGCTTAGCTACTAGAACCTCCCTTTGAGTTTGGTACTATCAAAATAGTTCACCACTCTATTCATAGACTGGGCAAGTACTTTTCTTAGAATTGGCACGCACAGTAGGCATCTCATACACGTTTTTTCTTTTTTTGACACATCTGTTTTCATTGTTATTTTGTGGGTGTTTCTGTCTGATGTAACCCAGCTATTTCTGTAGGGTTGCAGGGAAAGGAAGTGAAAGGGAGGGAACGCTAATTTCTGTGCTTCTGGTTTTGCAACAGTATAAATATCAGGAAAGTGAGGATGTAGGGGATCCTGGATGACTGAAGGGATGTAGAATCCTTCACTTCTGAGGTCAAGGACCTTGGACCTGTTGCCAGTCAGGAGTGGCTGTGAAGGTTTCTTTTGGAAGGCTCTTGAATGAGCTGTTCAGGACCCTCTGAACAGTGGTCCCTTTCCACTCCTTGTGATGCTGTTTGATGAAAGCCTCCACACCAAGGCATGGTTGGGAACCACTGTGTTGTCCCTCAAAATATGACATGACAGAGTAAGGCACTGAGTCCTTCTGTCAAGCTGATCCTTCGAGACAGCAATGAAGCATGATGTGAGAGAGATGTCGCTGCTCCCACCTATTGTGTACTTCAGTTTTTGAGGGAATAAATATCAGTCATCCTTTCTTCAGAACTGATCTTCTACCACAACTGAAATCATAGAGCAATTTTAGTTGAAGAGAAAGGAGTGAAATGCAGAAGAAAAACTCAGCTTTATGCCTTGCCAGACCTAAATTCAGGCTTCGGCAATATGAACATACCAGGGTTATGTTGTTGGTGAACAATATTATCTCCTGCAGTCTTTTAAAAAATCTTTTAATACCTTTCCTATAATTCTGCTGGTGGCCAGCAACTGCAGTGGCTGAACAGAACAGCAGAGGGAAAAAAATCAGGGTTTATACGTAGAATAACTGCAGTCGCAGCTTGGAGCTTGGCTGGCGGAATGAGAGAACCACACGCTGGAATGAAAATCCTTTCAGCCTTGGCATGTGATGATGTTTTTCTTATTTTAAGGCTGCATTGAACCAAAACTGCAGTAATCCATTTTCCTCCTTGTTCAAGCTTCTGCCAATAATTATGTAAATAACACAACACAGTTAATTATTTGTTTCATAGCTCCCCATTTTCTTTATTCGCATTACAGACATGTCATTATTGTCTTAGAACGTGAGCCCTATGTTCTTGGCAATGTGGAAAACAACAAGAGTGGGTGAAGTGACAGAACCAACAGGACTTCTGTCTGTCTGAAGCCTGGCTTGAATTAAACCTGCCCGAAGGTGAACTTTGATTCATATGGCTGTCCTATGATTTGATCATCTGGGCTCTCAGCATATTCTCCTTTCGGAGAAGTGATCCTCTGGGAGAGCGTGCCAACGCAGCAGTACAGATCTGAACGGGGGGGGGGTCTTGCCCTCTTGTTGATCTGCAATTTTCATTTCTTTCTGCCTGTCACCTCTGTATTTCGTGATTTGCGCCTGTGTTGTAGTGATGACCTTGGATGTTTTGTGTTTATGCTGGCACATATAGTCACTTAGCACAGTTCTCCCAGGTGTGCAGTTTGGGAGGTTTACAAACCGCCGTGTGCTCTTGCTGTAATGCTCTTCAGCGAGACTTTTCACTTGAAAATGTGAGACTGTGACAGGATCTTTTAAAATTATCTTTGCGTAAGATACTGGATTCTCATTTCTACATTGCCTTTAGTGTTGGGTGAGTTTCTTCCGCACACTTATGCTTGTAAACCTTATCCCAGCTAGACCCATGGTGGCTAGGCTGTCCCGAGTAGAATGAGCTAAATAATTTGCTGGGACCTGAGCTGACCAAATTACACTACTATCTAGGCTTTAGTAACCTGGCAGGTTGGTGGATGAAATCCAGGTTTTAGTAACCTGGCAGGTTGGGGGATGAAATGTTGGTTATGGGACACTGAATCAGGGCTGCTTAAAGCACTTTGGGGCAGGGGCTAATTATGTGCCATTCCAGGCATCCTGCTAGTGCTAAATAATAATTAAATAGAATTGCAACACTATTAATAAATGTTGTGAAGTTAGGAAACAAACTGCAATAAGGAAAAACAATTTCTTCATTTTTAGCAAATGCACCTCTGTGGCTCATAAAGAGTGGTCACTGCATGTGTTTGTGTGTTAAGCTACTGGAACTCAAATACTGCTGCAGCCATACTAACGTAAAAACATTTGTAATAGTCTTGTTATTTCCGTCTAGCAGCCAGAAATGCTGACTAACTTTCAGGATAACAATCTTTTATATATTCAGGAAACAAAATACCCAAGGGCCACTAGTGACTGACAGCGACGGTGCTGTGATTAAAACTGACAGTTCCTGATCAGCTGCCTCTTGGATGTGTTAGTTCCTTCTCTGATGGGGAAGAGAAGGGGGAGAAAAAGAGGGAGGTAATGTGATAGTATTAGGAGATAAGATTTTTTTTTTTCTTTGCAATTTTTGAGGAATTTGTAACTCAGAAATACCAAATAAGGTACCCGAGTAATAGTGCTTGGAAGGTCAAACAATCTCTCCATGATGGCTTTCCCATAACAAAATATGGAAAATACGAAGTTTTCGGTTCCTAGTCATTGATTTTTGACTATAACAACAATGTACTAAGATTCCTGATCTTCTGATGATCAATTATGGTGTTGGGGTGTGAAAAAATATGTGTGTGTTTTATTTCCAACTGGTATTAAGGCAAGGGAAATACTTATTTTTTTTTCTCTCTCTGAGAGGAATCCCCATGCTTTTGTTTATCCGTGCTTGCATACAGACTGCATAACCTATTACACAATCCCTAATTAAAATCCTTGAGTTGCTGGTCAGAAGGTGAGGTTGTTGGGTGCTAATTCTGGCCAAAGGTTGGGTGCTCACCGCTAATGCTCCACACAGCGAGTGTATCCTCTGCCCTTTCCTCCCTGCCTTTCTCCTCAGCAGCATTTCTTAGCTGTCAAGGGAATAACCAAGTTTGTTTCATTTACCTCTGTCTTCATTTAATATACTTCTTATACGTATGCAGGTGCTGGGTGCTCATGAGCAGTTTGCAGTGCTTCCCTAGCACATCCAGCTGTGCGCTTGCCATCTCTGTGGTGTACTTTGAACTGTACAGGAGTGCTGAAAATGCAATAAAATTAATGAATTTCCTTCTCTTGCCTATTTCATGATAGCAGAGTCTTGGTTAGACCTGCTAAAATTTAGGGTTGCTTGCTATTTCCTTCGTAAAACATGTCTTTTTAGGTAGTCATAATTTGCACCTCTTACGTGTTGGCAAATTCCAGCGTGGCACAAATGGGTATTGCTTGCGGTTGTTTTGTAAGCTGAGATGTGTGACCGATGTTGGGAGCTGGCACACTCTTTTATATGTGCCTTAACGTCCATGAAATTGGGTAGACTTTTCACTACTTAAGCAAGCTTTGGGTCATACTCTGAAGTTGCCGGGGGCGTTGGAGAAGCGAGGCATCTTTCTGAACCCGTGTGTCTCAAAAGTTACGGATCCAGTGCAGAACAGCTGTGCTTTTTGGAGCTTATTTCTAGCGAGACCATGTTGGCTGAGTCACTGCACAGTGCCCTTCCAGAGATTTTGTCTCTCGCGTCCTGCTTCAGTAAAGCTCTTAGAAGCTAAAACACCTTTTCACGTAGGGTTAAAATTACCTTTGGCCTTAAAGGTGTGCAAAGATACCTGTGATGTTAAGGCACGTTTTTGGCAGCTACTCAAAGTGCAGCGGGTGTACTTTACATTATTACAAAGCTACCAAAATTATCATTTTTTTTTGGTTCAAGAGGGATTGCAGCAGTAGCTGAAGAAGAGAGGGATAAATCATTTTTGCTCTGCATTTCATTGTTCTTGTTAAACTTCTTTTTCTCATTTGGAAGTGACTCAAAATTAGTAACGCTTCTGTAGTCATATTATGTTCAAAAATATATAACGGTATAAATGTCAAACTCTACATCATTGCAAGCTTACATTTGCCTCACAAGTGTACATTTAAATCACTTGCGTTGCTGAAAGCCACTTTACTTAACAAGAATAAATTAGCAGTAGAGCTAATGTTTTAATAAAAATATAAGTTATGTGAGTGGCTGGGTAGAGGTTTCTATCTGCAAGTGGGCGTGATATAATCTGACTCAGGATTTAACCTTCTTCATTTAAATATTTAGTCATATGTATTCAGCCTCTGGTCTCTATGCAGAGAGCGCCAGAAAACAACAGGCAGGGTCAGTCATGGTGTGGACATACTAGTTTATAGATTTAAATCACTGATCTGATAATTAAGCTGTTAGTACAGTTCATTAATCACACTTTTGGCCAGCAAAACTAATATTTTTCAATGCTTCAGTTTTCTTGGTAGATTAAAATAAATAGATAAAACTCTTTTCTCGCATAAGTTTGGCTTTAGTGAAGGAAACTGGTAAGAAGGCAACTTACTAGCAGCACTGTTTTTCCACTGTGTTCAGGGGTTTCTTTTGTTCTGCAGGAGTAACTTTTTTTTTTTTAGTCAATGCCATTGACATAATATAGAAGGTGATTGTTTGAAGCTTCCATTCGAGCAGGCGGATTCCAATTGCATCTACTAGGATTGAGTCGTAAAGACAGGAGACCTAAAATACAGATCTTACAGTCATGCAGAAAGATTCTGTTTTAAAAAATAGGTTTATAACTATGGTGTTTCTAAAATATATCTGCTCCTTTATAATAAGACGCTTTAGGTATTAATACGTATAATTTTGAAAGTATAATTTAGACTCTGGTAGGTAGTGTCATGACAATTTTAAGGTAGGTTTAAAAAAAAAATTGTACGTAAATATTTCAACAAGAGCAATTTTCTTCTGTAGTTATATTCTTGTGCGTGGTGTGGAGGACCTGATCCTAGACACTGGTGGCTTTTTTTTGTTTTGAGTTTTTTCCCCTTTTAACCCAGAATGCAATAGAGACTGAATAGTTCTGTCTTTTAAAGAAACAGTCCCAGGGTGCTTCTGTAAGATTTCAGGGCTAGAGGGAAGCAAGAGCACATTTTGGGTACTTTTAGGTTACAAGTTGTGGTTAGAAAAGAGTCTCTTAAAAAGCCAGGTAGTAAAAGACTTGGTGGAAAGAGCGTAGCACCTGCACATGTTGGGGACAGCGTGTCAGTCCGTGTGTGGTGTGCTCACACAGATCCCAGACTCTCCCATTTTTCTATTTCTTTTAACAGATTAGTTTCCCTTTAAATCTGGGATAGCATCTTTCCAGCCCAAATTGCTATGCGGCATGTGGTTTGCTGAGGGGGAAGCAAGTAATTTTTTTGTCTACCGAAGGATGATGCCATGTCAGCTGTCGGATGCCCCTGTAATCTTGCTGGGTACCACTGTTCGGAGCCCCTGCTGCGGCTCCACGCACCTTCTTCACCTCCAGCACAGGCACTGAGAGAGTCCTCGCTCTTCTTCTTTCCTCCTCTGCCTCCCCCAGGCTCTCGCTTCTCTGTAATCAAATTAAACAGCGGCACCAGCCCCAGCGGAGAAGAGCTGCTGTGTTAGAAAGCTGTCCCTCTAGGATCTGCACACAGATTTCATCGTTTGCACCTGCCGTTGCTGGCTGCTGATATGACCTTGTGTGCCAGCAGCCTGCGCTGATAAGCGTTCCCTGTTCCTTCTATCTCAATTAATGGTTTTAAGGACATGTAATTCCTTGCCAGTCTTCTAAAGCTTGTCTTTGTCCATAAACACTCTGCATTATATTTTTACAGGGTCTGCTTGAAGAGTGCTTTCAGAGCATGTAATGAAAGCTAGAAAGGGCAGTGTTATGTGGTTTGTGTTAAATGCATAAAGAAAGGCAGCGACCCAAGTCACCAACAATTGGAGTCCGGTGATAGCTATGCAAGGGTGCTGGGCCATCCCAGACAGCAGCACTCACTCGTGCAACACTGCAGACTTCTATTTGAAACCCGCTGTAGGTTGGTAAAGCCTCTCTTGCTGCGTCTATTCAGATGTGGGCATTGTGCCTTCTCGGGGGTGCAGGGCTGTGTGGGACCCCCTGCGCCCAGTGTGCAACGTCTGTGGGGCGGTAAGACCTTCCAGGTCTCCAGGTCCACCACTCTCCGTGGAACCCCTCGGAGACAAACCAACTCTTCTTCAGTGTGGACACTTGAAACCACTGCCCACATTGCTACCTACAGGATATTTCCTTGTGCCGTGAAGCGCTCTCATTTAAATACCTTACACGTCAAAGTATTTGCTTGTTTCAATCCAGAATTGTTTGAGTCCATGCAGACTCTATATCCACTCCATTTCCGTCACTAAAAACCATGGAGACATCATTGTGCGGTGGAGCTTTCCAAGAGCCTTGCTTAAACTAAGCAGCAAACTGCGGCATTTTGTGTCCTTTGGGGTTCGTTGCTGCAGCCCTTCATTCTGGATAATTGTCTTGGGACATCGTGATTTGGGCAGTGGATGTTGCTCATCTCACTGGTGGGTGTCAGGGGTAACCCATGGAAGAACCCATGGATCTCTGTGTCAGAACTGGGGAACGTTGGTGGAGCTGAACAGGGTGCAGCCTGCTTTGTTGCTACTGCTATTCTACTGTTAAAAAAATTAATCTTTTTAGCTGCTAAATATCTCCCATTGGTGATTGCTAAATGTAGTTATTATGTACAAGCAAGCTCAAACAATGGAAAACGTATGAAATATGAACCCGTTCTTTGTGCTCGGGTGGGAACATTCATCTTGCTTTGGTGAGGAATGTTCACCTTGCACTTCCGAACATTGTGTTCGGCAGATGAGCCGTTTCCTCCTTCTCCTCCAGGTTTTGGTTTCGCCTTTGGAGCCGGGGGCTGGGAGGCCATGCTCGGATGGACTGTTAGAGTAATTATCAAGATGAACAGGCATGGTTTGAAAGGTGCTGTTGTGTGATTTTTATTGTTACTGAGTGCAGGGGGGTGGAAATGGGCTTGGTTCTTCTTTTGTTTTTCCATAGTTCATGCTATCAACATGTAGATGAGCAAGAGGCACGTCGGGTAAGAGCTGCCTTTTAACTCTAGCACTGTCCCCCAACTGGAGAGTAGACGGAAGAATGCAAGGGAACCTAAAAAAAAATAAAATTAAAAAATCCTACAACTGACAGCCTCCTGTCAAGCTGCATATTTGCAATGATTATGGAAATTTTCATGTTGCTACTGAGTTTTGTATTTGCTGGGTGACTCTGTCACTGTTAATTGGCTGAGAGAGACCTCCTTGTATAGGCATGGGCATAATTTCACACATTCTAAGGTAATGAGAGTAAATTAGGGGGAAACTTCATTCCTAAACAGTTGCTTTCAGCCCAATTTCATGGAAACTTTAGCAACGAAACAAATACAAAACCTTTAAAAAAATAAGAAACCCTTAAAAATAGAGATGAGGTTAAAAGGAGACTGTGTCTAATTTTGTTAGCGTTGTGGTCCTAATTTGTCGGTTCTGGTGACTCGGATTCCTCACAAATTGCCGGTTTGTCTGCAGATCTGTAATTCCCACACGCTGTAATTTTGCCCTTAGAAATGTTGGCCACTGCTGGCAGCTTGCTTTTTCCAAGCTGGAATTTTGAATGTTTTAAACTCCTCAACATGGACTTTTTCTGTTTAATCTAGGTGGAGACGCTTGCCTCTGGGGGAGGACTGCGCAGGTCTCTGTTGTGGGGTAACAGAAAGCCCTGAGAAGGTGATGAGAGGGTGCTGGGGTGCAGAAGGTGCCCACCTTATGTCATCCATGTCCCTGGATTGCGTGTCAGCTGTAGGGAGATGTTTGTGTTCTTCGGCAGTGGTGTAACTGCCCAGCAGAAGGATGTGCTGGAGAACCAGGCTTTTCCTCTTCTAGGACGCTTCAAAATGTGAGATCAAGTGCTACTGCAGGAAAAATTGAGGTGTGTGCTACGCAAAATCCAAGAATCTCTCAAATAATGTGCTCTGCTCTTTAATTCCTGTTGGCTAGTGGAAGGGTCAAATATTGCTATGAGCCTTTGGCTGGCTTGAAATCATGTGCTTTGAGTTTCAGCTAGTGCCCAGTGTCTCATTTAGGCCATATGTTTAATTGTTATGTCCTAAACTGAAAGACTGTATCATTTATTATAAAGTTCGAAAACTTGAAATGCTGAGATGAAAGTGCAACTCAGATCCATCTCTCCTTTCATCTGTTTTTCATCATTTCTGTTGGGTTTCATCTTGGTGGTGTTCTGTTGATGTTTGTTTGGGCTTTTTAGGAGCCCCAAGAAACTAAACCGTATTCTTTGTTGCTTGCTTTTTACATCAGTTTTGTCCTCTGGGCATCCCCGGTTATTATTATAATCATTATTATACTCATAGCCTTAATATGGATGTCTCAAGTAAGAGGACATGACAAGTAAATGCAATTAACCCAACTATTCATCTCTTCAAGGGCTTTTCATGTAACCTAACCTGTGGATGGAGGTTGGTGTTGAAGTACAAAGATACTTTAAGCTCCATATATTTTTACTTCTCAACTCTAAAATGTAGTGGAGGTTTTTTACTTACTAAGGTATTTGTGGATGCTTCTTAAACGAATCTGAAATGCCTGGGGAAGGCTTTTTAGGCATTTTAGTTATATACTAATTATGTATTGTTTCCATTGACAGTTAGGGATTGCAATTAAGGACTCCGTCGTGCTGTGTTCTGTGCAGATGAGTAACGGCAATGAGTGTCGGGAGAGCGGAGCTGTGCTTAGCACATGGATCACCTCTGTGTGCTAATTTATGTGCTAATTCCTACACCGGCCTTTCCTGATGTACGATAGGGATCTCTGCTGTTGGCAGCCCTCAACCAGTAAGGCTGACCGTTATCTCTGCTTCTGAACAAATTAATGGGGTTTTATGTTGTTTAATACAAAGCAGAAGCTTGCAGGATGTGTGTGGGGTGCATTGCACTTCTGTGCAATCCCTGCTACGGCGAGGGGGCAAAGCCATGTTCTGTAATTTTATGAAAGAAGAGCGTGTAATTTAAGCAAAATGCTTTACTTGATAGGCTGCAACCATTTATTTTTCAAACGTGCTGTGAAATGTTAGTAGTGGGTTTGTGTTTGATTGCGTAGGAGGAATGTTTATTTTGGGTTGAAAAGTTGCAGAAAGGAAACGATATTCATATCTTGATCAAAGTTGAGCAATGTGATGTTTATAAGGAAAATAGCTGGGCTGATGTCTCTTCATGGTAGCGTGAATACAGGGCAGCTGCAGGGTGTTTATACTGTACAGCTGAGATCAAGGTTTTACTACTTTATTTTCCTGTGTTAGAAAGGACAAATGGAAGAAGGAGCAGGAGGCTTAAGCTGGGTTTTGGACACTGCCACGAGATGTTGCTGTTTATATTACCGAAGAGTCCTAAGGTCTACAAGAGCAGACCCTTTTCCAGTGGTTGCTGTGCTCTTCAACCCTGCCGCATCCCTGTGGGACAGCACAGGGAGAGAGGACGGGCAGGAGGCTTAGCTGTGTAAGGGGACTTTGGCAGGGACAATGAGCAGCACAGGTGGTCTATGTTCCAGCACGACCACCCTGGATAACTGGGTATAACGGCCTCTCCAGCTCCGCTTTCCCACCTAGCGCAGCACAGCTGTCTAGCGTGTAAGAACTCCTCACAAATATTCAGCACTCAAGTGGTCCTGGAAGTTCATTAATTATTATTAGTATCCTAATGGCGGTGGTGATGCTGGTGTCTGCCTTGTGTTTGAAAACTGGGAACAGCAGCTAGAAGAGGTCAATCCTAGGATGGTGCCTCAGAGAAACAGAGGTATCTTTCCGTCTACCTGCTCCAGTTTTCAAGCCTCTGGAAAACCAGCGCTGCTCCTCCAGCCACCTCTCGTTTGGCAAGCGCTTTCCAGCGTGGCGAAGCACCATGCTCCTGCAAATGAATAGGCAGTTAATTTGTGAATGAGTTGACTTGCATACCTAATTTCCTTCCATACCTCTTGTTTGCAGCTGATGTTAGTGTGTATTGAAACACGACGCTTTCCCTGAGTTATGCTGAGAGAGAGGGAGAGCGTGTGTGCAGAAGGGAGAAGGAGGGTAAGGGCTTTTAAGTAAAAATATGGTGATGGATGGCATTTAAATACCTGTGCTCTGACAGAAATTAATTATGTCATTCAGAGCACATCAATTAATATGAAGGAATTGGAGAGGAAATTGATGCCACTCAAAGCACTTTAGGAGGCTCTGGAGCTAGCCCGTGTCTAGCTGGGGCACTGGAGGCGAGCGTTAGGACGTGCTTCTGCTGAAATACCACGTTCTCTGTCATTTCTGAAGGCTCACTTGGGTATTTGTAGGGAGCATCATTGTTAATTTTGTCTTGTAAGGCAAATTAGTTACTGTTTTCTGCAGGGAGGAGAAAGTAAAACAAAAATATACATTCCCCTTTCTCCTCCCCTTTCCTTTCCAGGTGCTTTTGCTCCCTCTCCCCACTGTGGCTGTGGCCACACAAGGAGTTGCGTCGGCAAGTGCCTTGGGGAGCAGCAGCCAGTGGGTCAGGGCAGGGCAGGTAGGTGGGAATAAGCTGATAAGCAAGGTGCTGGGACACTGCGCCCATCAGATAAAGAAAATAAAGCAATTAATTTTTTGTGGGGGTAAAAAGCCAGGCAAATAATTTGTCCTTTGTCTGGCCAGATAGCCATAGTAGTATTTTGTTAGCCAAGCAAAAGGCAGATTTTATTTACTTCTAGCTTTACAGGAGCGGGGATTGTTGCACAGCGGTTATGTGAAAATGAGGACGTTGAGTTGTTACGATACCTGTCAGAGTGACAGGAATGATGCATTGTTCTCTTGCCATTCCCCTTTCATTTGTCTCTTTATTAACCTGTGGCCTTGTCTTATGTCTGAGCAAGCTTTTTATATTAGGAATCATGGTGGTTCTGTTTCCAAAAAATAAATAAAAGGGGAGGGGGGTAGTGGTTGATGGAAACTTGCACCTCACAGATCTTAATTGCTACAATAACGAGCATGCCTTTCAAGCTTGCCATGAGATGTTTTGGGTGTGATTAAGTTGTATTCTGTGTTTGGAGCCTATTTTTTTTCTGTTTTGGGGTTTTTTTGCACAACCGTATGATTCTGAGGAGTTTAGTCTTAGAAGAATCCAGTAACTGCAGTAGCAACTGTTTTAAGGAGGGTGCCAAGTATCACAAGGGTGAACAAATGCACAGGAGGTGGCAATTCTTAAATCCTACTTCTTAAAAAGTTCGGACTGATCCTGTGTTTCTTTAAAAAGCTGCAGCATGAGGCAGGGTGTACACTCTTGTCAAATGGGAAGCTAAAACCAGACAAATGTCTGCTGGTGACTCCAAAAAGATTTGCCTTCTGTGGAACTTCTGCTTTCCTTGCTGAAGTGGAGAGAAGGTTTCTTATGACTCCATCTGCCTTTATTAACCTCCTTCCTTCAGTCCTACTTCAAAGATCAGAATCTTTACCCTGAAACGGACCATTTCCCCAAAACTTGCTGTAAAAATAAGTACTTAAAAATTGTGCAAGCATAAAGTTTATTAGGGAGTATGTAGCAGAGAATCAAGAAATCTTTTGCATATATGTTTAAATAGTTCTTGCAGGATGACTGCCATTAGGTTTAGATGATTTTGTTGCTCCACCACAGCAGAAATCTGACTCCAGCTGTGTATGTGAAGGGTGTAAATATCAGAACTGGCAATTTTCTTCAAGCATTTTCTTTGCATTTGAATGGAGCACCAAAAAAAAAAAGGCATCTGAGCTGACAAGCAAACCTGATGATGGCTCTATGAAAACACTTCTTTGTTTTTGTTTTCAGAGCAATTTCTGCAGTTTTTCTCCGCTTCTCTATTGCACTATTTAGCTGAATGGAGATGTATTATGCCTCCAGCACACAGCAGGATCCTTATGTCTATAGATGTTTTATGCAGTCTTTTCTTTTTGCAGTATCCTAGGGTGGTGTGCCTGAGGTGAGCATTTTCTTTCTCCTCACCCCCCAAAAGAGATATTAATAACAACATAAAACTAGGAAATTACACAAGAAGGAAGGTAAGAGTAAGGTGGAGTATGTCTGCGTTTGACAAATGTCTTTGCCATTTCGAACACCTGCATCTTCTAACATCGTCAGTTGTCCCTGAATATCCGCAGTCATCCTCTGGGCCTTGGAGCATCAGAAGACAGGGAACAGCAGTTTGAGACACCACCTACAAGGAGATGAATTAGCAGCGTTTGTGTTTGCTGAAATTCCAGCTCATTTAAAAGTAATTGGAAGAGAATTCTCTCGGTCTCTGGCGTTTCAGATATCGTTGTGTTTTCTTACCTCTAGCAGACACTTGGTAGGAATGCAGCTAAGTGAAGAAAGAAATTTGAAGTCAGTTCAAGATTGGATAGGGTTACGTGTGTATTTTTAATTAATGATCATATAAAAGTTGTGATTTTGGAAACATTTTTTTCTGTATGTGTATATATATCTATCTTACAGTCCTAGTAAATATATCATTTTAGGATTTGGTTATACTTTCATGTAGAAGTCTCCTTTGGCAAAAACAGTGCCTTGAGCAAAGGACAGATGGTAACTCTTTCCCAACTCAACTTTTGTAGTGAATAAATGGGTGACTGTGATCCTTCTGGCTATTAGCAAGGGTATATATTAGGAGGCTGCTAATTTTCCATGTGTTTGCTACGTGTCTTAGGTTTCATGCAATGCTGCAGCACTGCAACAGATATTAAAAAGCAGTAGATATGTGGTAGGCACTTCTCCAACCATTTTTGTGCTCTGTCCAACTTTTCAAGAACAACCAGCTCTGTGACAATTCCTCAAGATGGCATCAGTTTCCTTGGGGATCAGCAGGTGTCTTCTAAGTGTTCCTGGGGTATTTCAAGTGAGGTGTTAATAAGACTCATTTCTTAGGCAGATTGGTGTTCCAGATTTATATATGCATTAGCACAAATGATTTTCCCCTCAGTAACTTCTACTTTTCTATACGTTTTTGATCCTCATAAGTTGAAGTCTGTGGTTGGGGACTGCAGGAAGCTGATGAAGTAGGAACAAGACTTTCAAGGTGATCTACTTAGGAGTTTTTGTTCCTTATTAATTACCAGTGTTGTAATGAACAGGTGGCTAGTATACTGAGCAGAAGTAGCACAAAGAGTTTTTTTCATGTTCCTAAGAAATGCATGACAGGTAAAGAAAGCCTACTGGTTTGTTTCCTTTCCCAAACCCACTTGCATTTGGTCCTTCCTCACATCCACTTTTTTATACATGCCAAACCAGGCAGGGCACAGCGAGCATACGGCTTTGCAGTCAAGCACAAATCTCTTTCAACTTGCTACAGAGAGAGGAAGAAATTGGCCAACGTAGATGGAATTCTCTTTTGTTTGATTTCCTTCCTCTCATTGCTGCTGTCATGAACATGTGAAAATTACCTCTAGCAAAACACTTAAGCTGAGATATAATCTGCCAAGGGAATTTGGGCCTACAGTACCTGCTTAAAATAACAATAAATTAGACAATTGGATGCCATATTCTCAGTGCAGCTTTGAAAGTCTCTGTCTTGGAGTATAATTACAAATAGGATTTAAACAATGCCATTTATTTATACAAGCTTGCTATGAGTCATGAATTGCATCTTTCTAAATTAATGAAAAGATTAATTTTCCCTTGTTTTCATTTCCATCATCCTCAATACCTTGCGGGGAATAGCTTACAGAGTAAATAACTTCTGGGACCCCATCTGACGGCCATTCCAATGCGGAGGTTGGTGAGGAATGCTGCAGCTCCCTTGGTAAAGCGTGTTCCTCCTGGGAACACCTGGCTGGCCTGTTGAGACCTGCATGGAGCTATCTGCTGGCGTTTGGGTGGCTTTGTGTCTGGCTGTTGGACTGACTTGAAAGCTCCCTCACTGGCTTGGCATTTGCCTGTTTGAAAACAAAGTTCTTTGTGCTCTGGTAGCTCACGTATCTATCTTGTCAGGTCCTCCTGGATGTACCTGCCATCTATGAGGACAGGCTGAGAAAGCTGGGGGGGGTCAGCCTGGAGAAGAGAAGGCTCCGGGGAGACCTTGGAGCCCCTTCCAGTCCCTCAAGGGGCTCTGTGAAAGCTGGGGAGGGACTCTGGAGCAGGGAGGGGAGCCATGGGATGAGGGGGAACAGTTTTAAACTGGAAGAGGGGAGATTTAGATGATACAGGAGGAAAAAATTCTTTGCTGTGAGGGGGGTGAGCCCCTGGCCCAGGTTGCCCAGAGAAGTTGTGGCTGCCCCATCCCTGGAGGGGCTCAAGGCCAGGTTGGACGGGGCTTGGAGCAGCCTGGGCTGGTGGGAGGTGTCCCTGCCCAGAGGGGTGAAACATGATGATCTTTAAGGTCTCTTCCAACCTGAACCATTCTGTGATTCTATATATGCTAAAATATGTTCAGTGGCGAGCAATATCCGTGCTGTGGTGTGTTAGCACTTCTGTAGGGACCACACTTCTCTTGGTTCAGCTGAGGGACAGCAGTGGTCAGCAGGTCCTGCAGCCCAGCTCCCCAGCAGATACCTTGCAGACCCTGTGGGTGCTCGCAGTCAAGGATGATCCCAGCCCGCATCCTGCGCAGGAGGGTCACAGCTTCGGGGTATGGCACGCCTGTGCAAGACCTTGTCTGCTCTCCACCTGCAACATGTGTACCCCCACAGCAGAATGCTTGACAAGGACTTACTTTTATCTGAGAATCTCTTTATTTGATAGCACCGATTGTGGTGCTTAGAGTTTGCAGTACTTCCTGAGTCCTCATTTACTTTGAATTTACTGACTGCACAGGCACTTTGCAATACTTTTGTGAGTTCCTTTCAGTAATCAGGCAACACTGAGGGTTTTTTCCCCCCTTGCCTCAGACTAGCACTGCTTTTTTTTTATTTCATCCCCTCTATGTTAATCAACTAAGATGCTTTATTTTCCTCTCAACATGTAAATCAAGTATAAATGATCAAAAGAATTGACATGTGTCCTAAAAGAAGTACCTTTAATAGCAGTGACTGAAATGAGGGACCAAAAAATGTGGATTACTGTTCAGATTGAGGACTGGGTTGCCTTTTCCTTTTAAAATGGATCTTTTATTTTTCTTCTCTGTTCAGTGAGAAAGCAGGTTCACAAGACCCCAACAGGCTGTTTCTTAAAAGGCAGAGC
The DNA here is from genome assembly GCA_013400135.1 of Rhinoptilus africanus. Classification (NCBI taxonomy): domain Eukaryota; kingdom Metazoa; phylum Chordata; class Aves; order Charadriiformes; family Glareolidae; genus Rhinoptilus; species Rhinoptilus africanus. Next base: position 413,820 of record VXBO01004775.1, read on the forward strand.
TCCTTTTGATGTTCCGTACTAGTTCAGTGGCTAAGCATTTTCTTCCTGACCCCATCTCTTCAGCTGTTCAGATATTTCTATGCAAAAGTAGGGTGTGGGTAGGGAGGGAAAGATAAATACTCTTTCAGTGATAGTCCCTTATGTGCAGCACCTGTGTCCAATCTTGATTATCTCTGAAGATTTGTTTTCCACTTCAACACAAACACATCCTGAGATAAGGAATGAGAGTTAGAGGCTGCCTATCCCAAAAGGGATGTTTTATTGGCCAGCTATGAAACTTCAGGTTATTAAATATCATTGCAAGAAATTTTGCAAGGTCTGTTTTTCACCGAAGTCATGCAGTGTTTTATCTGAAAGACTGACAATGGTGACTCTCGGAAGTGAGAGCTGTAGCTGACATGGGATAATGCACACGCTTCCCAGTTTACGGATACCGTGGAGCAATCCTGCTGATTCGCTTCTGTACAGCGGGGAGAAGCCGCTCTGGCTGGCTTCAGATCTGTAATGCACAGAGCTGTTTTGAAACGGGGAAAGTCACTCTGGACTGAAATGTGGCCACTACCACTGAAATAAAAGAACTTCAGCAATTCCAGTAAATGAAGACATGAATTGCAATGGAAGCCGTTTCTTTTGAATTGAGGGTATTTTTTAAATCAGTCTCTCTCTAGGTTTTTCTTTATTCCCCTCATCCCTTACTGGTTTAATCTGTTGGCCAACTCTGGCCACGCTTGAAGAAAGAAGATTCTCAAAGATACAGTGCTGCGAGAGGTTCCATAGAAATTTAGAGCCAGGGAAATGAGGGAGTCCCTGTAACATGAGCTTAATGCTTATTAGATGTGAAAGAAACCACAAAGGCAAAAGATTTTGAACGTCCGCCACCTCAGAAGCAGTGTGGAGAATGCTGTCTCAAGACATAAAGCCATATGAAAAGAGGGGTCATTAGTTCTGCTTTTAGGAAATAACTTTTTGCTATAAACTTGCTGTGAACTGGCTTGCAGGGCCTTGCCAAGCCTTTTCTTGAAAAAGATGTGGGCTTCTTTGAGCTGTGTGCTGTGGTTTACTCTTGATCTTCTCATTAGCTGTCCTGACTCTGAGCTGCACCTGTCATTAAGGAATTAATGCACATTTCATGAGCAAAAGCTTAACAAATTAAAGTGGTTTTTTTTACCATTTATAGTTAAGGGGAGAAACCTAAACTCCTTCTTTAGCTAGCTGTATTGAAGCGTCTCCTGAAATGAGTGGAGGCTATGTCCTTTTTTTTCTCCTACTGCATTGTTAATTACCCCAAATTAAAGCGTAGGTGACTTGCTGACAGCAATTTAAAAAAAAAAACAAACCAAAAAAACCACAGAAAACTTTCTGTGCAAGGTGAAGGTTTTTCTGTGTCCTGGAAAGAATGTACAATTATTACTTTTTTCCCAGGTTCCTGTACTCATCTATTTTTTAAGAAATTCATTACTGAGTGCCCCAAGGGATAGTTCATGATTTGGTATCACTTTGAAATTTTCACGATGAATTCGGAGTTAGAACTGTGTTTGTCACTGGGTGATGCTGGAGTGTGGCATCTAACACTCCTGGCACGCTGCAGGAAGAGCTGGGCTTCGGCCCTGGCCAAGGAGGGAGCCTTCTCCAGTGGACACCAGTCCTGGCAGAGCCGTGGGGATGGAGCAGGGAGTCCGGGTCACTCTCTGGGAGCTGCTCAGTTATATGGGAGCTCAGATCTATCACTGCATCTCTCACCGCATCCCTTTCCCGTGTTTAGAACACATAATGGTGCTGACCTAAATGATAAATTTCCTAGACAGAAAGCACAAGTCTTGTTACATTTCCAGCGGTTGTTAATGTAATTTCATTACAACATTTCCCACTAGTGCCTGTGTTCACTGTGGAGTGTTTATCCACAGGAAATGCTTCCTTTTCTCCAATCCTACTCTTTCCTTCAGAGTGGCAGAAAATTTTTGATCCCATGTTTTGCCTTGCAACAGGTAAAACACAGGCAGACCCGTCAGCTTGTCATATCACAGATACCAGTTACTGTGAAATCAGACTTTGGATCAAAGGTCCAGCATGTTTGTAATACTAGAGGCTCATCAGCCTTCATCACCAGCCCACCATCTACAAATGAAGTTTGAACGTGCAAAGGGGTTAAAATGGATGTGCTTTACCAACACAGAAATAAAAGCTGCCCTAAATCAGAGAGACTCTCTCTCCTAATAACAGCAACAACAAAAATGTTCCTGTCTGTTTTTTATTTGGGATGCACATGTCTTATAATTAATCTTCCTTCTCCTAATTTCTCTTTCATCTGGGGCTCTTCTAAGCACTTCACAAGAACATAATAACCAAGCCCTACTGTATCTGTGACACACATGATTATTGTTATTATCTTCATTAGGCTAATGCAGACTCTGAAATTCTGCATGATCAAATAACTTACCCAGGGTTTGAGAGTGATGTCATGTCCGGACTGGGAGCAGAGCCTGGGTTGGACTGGGGTTTTGCTGGGATGGGTGTGCTATGGGGGGGCTGTGTGTGGCTCTCCTGCTGCCGTAGCCCTTCTCACAGGCACCGCAGCTGGCCAAAAAACAAACCCACTGCTGTGGAGGGTGTTTCAGCTTCAGAGATTGCTACAACTCGCGCCGAATGAAACGCCCTATAAATAAAATGGGCCCAGCCCTGTTTGTGCTTTGAGGATTTCCTGGTATCGTGTGTTCATGTGGCTGTGCCAACGACCCCTTCCAATTACAGAGAAGCCCTAGGTGTGTGTTATTTTAGTGCACTCTGTTCTCAGCTAAGTGTGCAGCCTCATGCAGGTGTAAGGATTTTGCATGGATTTTACTGCTATACACAGATTTTACTGCTGTATCAGCCATGGAGCTATTGCAGAACATAGCAAATTCTTTACTAGGTCATATTTAAGAGGCCAGACTGATGCATTTAAATAATCTCCTGTGATAACTTTCTTTACTCTTTCCCTAAGAGTGCTGTGGGTAAGCTCTGGGGTCCTTCACAAGCTTTTGCACCCCACACAGATCTTCTTTGAATACTTGTGTACCTTACTAATTAACTGTACAAAGCCACTTGCCTTGTCAGCTAGATGAGTTTAAAGACACGTTGCTTAGAATAACTAAAGCATCTGTCGACAGTTGGGCACTGTGTTTGATCATTTCCTAGCACAGCTTGACCAGGACCCCAAATGAAATGCAAACACTTAATGCATTTTGGTGGGCCTTGGTGTGTGCACACACGTGTGTGTGCAGAGGAGGAGTATTGCGTTGCTTCGTGCTCAGGGAAGGACACCTTCAATCCGTGGGAGTTGTAGGAGTGGGCAGTGACAGAAGGGCATTTCCACTCATACACAGATTAAAAAATGCCCATGATTAGAGGGCTGCGGTGGCTGCTTTAAATAGTGATGGAAGAAAACGCAAGAGGGTTCCAGGAGCCGATGTTGGCAGTGGATAGTAATATACCCGCAAGACTCATCTGCGGGGGAAAAACATCTGCCTCAGGTAGTGCAAAGATGTGAAAAAAGCTCCTCTAGACACGGTACCTTTTGATTTATTTCTACGATGCATGCAGTAGGATTCTTGCATAGATCAATGCACTCGTGCTGGGAGAGCTCCCGAGTGAACAGAAAAGTAGGGATGGGGAAGGACGAAGGGAATATGGCTTGGGCATGCGGAGCTGCTGTGCGGATCACAGTGTCCTCCAGGTCAGGAGATGGGTGAGGAGACCCAGAAGGCCCTGGTTATGGTGTTCTGGAGAGAACAGGGAAGAGAGGTGGGTGGAAGGGAGCAGCGTGCAAGGGTGGCCTTGGCGTAGCTGTATCCTTCTTTCTTTATGCAGGATGACAGACTCAAAAACCTCTTTGCCGTGTTCAGCAGTGGTGTCTCAGTGATGTTCGAAGCACATATTTAACAGTAAGGGCCATTCTGGGATTCCTAAAGTTAGGGTAGGTATTTTTATCTGCAGCCAAAAGCTTTTTCCTCTGGAAGTTAAACCAGGAAGTTTTAGGTAGCTGCTTGAAATAGTAGGGCTTTAGTTGTTCTTTTTTTACAGATTTCTTGTTGTCTTAGAAGCGGGCACCAAGTTGGCATCACAGTTTTTTATCCAGGTTTTCATCTGTGGAGGATACGCTGTAGGCAATTCCAACTTTTCCTGCTTTTGCACTTAAAGCCTTATGATCCTCTCCAGATCTGGCTTGCAGAGGGAGATCAGTGTACTGGACATTAACTGAAATTGCAAAGCTACTTCTTAAAATCAAGATGCAGCTTGGCAGGAACGCTGGAGATGTGCTTATATACCCCTGTGCTGACATGAAGGTGATTACCAGAACTCTTGATTAGCCCAAGACCACGACGGTAGATGTGTCGTGCTTTGACTGAGACAGGCCACCCGGTACCACAGGGTACCTCTGCATCTGGAGTCTCCCCTGCGTTTTATAAAACATTCTTTGTAGTAAAAAGGAACAGAAAGCTCCTTACAATTACATACAAATATACCAGCGTGCCCTGGGCAGCTTGTGATGTTCCAAAATAGCTTCGAGGCATTGCTAAGCAGAAGGAAAATGCAAATGAGAAATGAGATGCAGTCACTTGGAAGTATGTCCAATCTGAGTGCGTATTTCTACAGATTTGATAGAAATCTTCTTAACTGGAGAAATTAGCTGTCATCCGCTATAAATCATCAGTCACTAATTAGCCCTGTTGTTCGCCCGTATCTCAGTCTTCTGTATCACAAAAGCGTGCGTGGCTACAAAAGGGGAGGGAGCGGGTAAAAAAATCCTCGCTCGCTGGAGTCTGTGACATTAGAGAACATGGGGGCTTTCTTCTGTTACCCTTCAGAACCTTGAAATCTGTGGTTTTTGTTTCCCTCTAAATAATTTTTCTCATTTAACATATTGAATTGAATTTTGTTAGAGTGAAATGTGTGGTCTTGACAGCTGCAGAGCTGCTTGTGCGCAGAAGGTACAGCTGAGAGCAGGGGCATTTTCGTGGCCTTTGTGTTCCCAACCTGCCCAAAAATCTCCACTCCGACAGGGTTTGTGTCCAAAGATAATGGTGTGAGCTCTCATGGTCCGCCTGGATGAGGCAGGAGACAAAGTGACCAGCTTGAGGTTACGCTTGTGCAGATTTAGGCTGAGAACGGTTATCCTCGTGTCACGCACAACCATTAGTTCTCAGTTTAGTGCTGTTAAAATATTTGCATGTGCTCTGGCTGGTTTTAAGCAACTAATATCCGCCTTTTTAGTAGGCAAGGCAGTATTGAGCATTCAGTAGGATATGGTAGTATTGGTTAAAATATGGTAGTATTTGGTTAAAATATAAGCATGTAAAAGTAAAGGCATCAATTTGATTCTGAAAACAAGAGCCTAATCTTTATGTATTGTCTCTAGAAGAATGTGTAAATGACTCTTTTCCTTTGTTGATTTTGTCTAGCCAGAAAGCCACAAGAATAGAGCAGTGAAGTCCACAGCCACATCCGTACAAAGCCAGCAAAAATCTCCAAAATTTCTCCAAAAAGAGATTTTGTAGATGCTTATTTTAATTTCCTTGTAATTAGTGGTTCAGGCCAGTTTCCTGACTCATTGTCACTCTGGTACAGTGATACGCCAAGCTTTCCAATAAGGAAAACAAGGGAGTGGTGACTCACCAGCTGCATTTGTATGCACTTGATTTGCTCTGTCATTATCTATACTGGTTTTATTTATTTTAATTAGTTCATATACAAAGTCTCTGAGATAGGTTTCATTGCATGAATTAGATAGACTTGTTAGTCTTCAGTAAAGATTAGAAAGCCAGAAGACAACCAGAACGTTTGATGCCAGGCCCACTTTTTTCTGCCAGAGCATACATAAACAGAGTATGAACGTGGAGAGTCTTTGAAATGTCTGAGACTTCTGTTTGTTGTTTAAAGTTTGTAAGAGCTTCTGATTTTTACCATTCCACATAGGGAATCTTTCCAACTCTCAATGAATGTTTGGTTTTAAATCCAGGTCTAGGTGCCAATTCATTTTAGCCGGTCCTTTTATCCAAATCACATAATTTATCTCTAATTGGAGTCTTTCCCTGGATTGTGGGAATTGATTAAGACAGGCTAAGGCAGGAGTCTCAAAGTGAGATGAGGCAGGGGTGAAATTAAGGATCTCTTTACAGGGAGCTGTATGGTGGGGCTGGGAACAAGAGCAAAGTGACACTGCGAGCTCCGGTTCAGATTTGACCCACGTCGTTTTGCAGTTTTACTGGTGACAGCGCTCTCTGCATTGTATCATAAATGGAAAATCTTCCATGTTTTGGAATTTATTTAAGCTCTTGGTCTCATGTCGGCCGAGTATCCCATATTCCCCATTTGACAAGGGTTTCCTTCACAGGCATAGTACTGGGAACAGGCCTACACTGTAATTAGGGAGATGAGGGATTTGATTAGGGTGTGGTTTTGCCAGTGAGGCACCCAGTGTTTGGCAGCCATGGTTGCATTCAAATTCCTATTTGTTTTGTTTTGGTTCTGTTTTGTTTTTTTTTTTTTTTAATCTGAGCAGGACTAGCTGTCCTGTGCTGCGTTCCCCAGACGTCCTGACCCTGTGTTAATGATCCCTTGTGCTAATCAATTCTGTGCCTGATGAACATTTTTTATCCCCTCCCACTCTTGGAGACAATTTTGTGCTTTGCATACAACATTACAGTGGAGTTTGAGCTATGTTAGAGGAACCATCGTTTATTACTACCTAGCCCAAGCCAGAGAGAGAAGTTGGGTTTTAATATATTTTCTTCGCCAAGCCCTTGGTTAATTGCATTCCTTATTTTTTCCCTAATGCTTAATTACTTGTTACATGCCATGCAGGTAAGCCAACAGCCTTCGGGAATGAGTGAATAGCTCAGATACTTCCCCACTGATATTATAATAATGATAAAAACATTGAATGGAAAAAGTGGGTGCAACAGGTGGTGCAAGTCTCTGAGGATGACGTTGGTTTTTGATTCGGAATAGGAATCTCACTACAGACAGAAATTCTTACTCCGTTTCCCAAGCCGTATTGTGCTGGGCAGAGCGTACAGCACCTGCACACCCTAATGAGAGCCCACTGGAAATGCTGCTCGGGGTAACGGGCAGCTCCTGGGTCGGAGCTACAGGTATTCGCCCGTTCGGCTTTGCTCTCCATGTCAAACATGGTCTTCTGAGAGGAGCCGTCACCCTGTCACCTATCTCTGTGTGCGGGTGGTGGGAGGCTGCTGGTATCCGTGAAGGTTTAAACTCTGACACTTGCCCGCTCTGGAGTTCTGGTGGCAGATTTTTAAGCAGCTCTTCCATGGCTGGTGGACCCTGTCTCTCTCCCATCTTCTCCTTGAGCTGCTGTGCTGGATTCCTCTTCATGCTCTGCTTTGCTGCACAGGGAAATCCCTTCCTAAACATGCCGCTGTGGGTGCTAGAAGTTTCTTTCCAGTCCTTTCTAGGTCACCAGTGTCTTGCATACCTGTGTGAGCAGATCTTGGGAAACCTTTGTTGTGATTTGTCTAGTTGCTGGATTTGGTTTTTTTGTGTCTTTTTAATCCCACGACACCATTTCAAAACCAAAGACTGTTTCACCAGAGCGTATTGTCGTGGCATGCAACAGTGGAAATGAGCTTTACAGAAGGAAAGTCTGCCTGTATGATCTAAGGAAGGTCCTGTCAATGTTTTCAAGCAAGACATCGCTGCGTATTTAGCAATCCTTAAGGAGCAGGCCAGCTTTTTCTTGTGTGCAAGACAGGGAACACACTCATGGCAATTCAGAGAGGGTGGTACTGCACTTTATTTCTAGACTGGTGGATGTGGGCATTTTGTCTTTGAGGTACAACGATCAGCAGGGCTACTGCGGCGGTTTTCTGCAGCTGAGTATTTAAATAGGGTCCAAACTGGGAAGCTGAGGTTTAATCACTCATGGGAGGCTGAGCTGAAGCCAGCTCATTTGAAGCTTAGGGATCGCTGTGTGAACTGCAGTCACACCTTGGGGTTGCAATCAAGATATAATCACAGAGACCTCAGAATAAACTTCTCTCCACCTCATCTTTTCACATGTCTCTGAACAGGCAGGTGTGTGCACCACTCCTATGTCTCCGTAATGCATTATTTGAAAGAGGTTGAATATGGCTGCAGGCATGAGGAAGAGCCTGATGGTAGGAAGGTGGCTGGGGGGACAGGACTTGGCTACCCCTGCTTAGTTACCTCCACCTGAGGGAGCTTGTCCCGGAAGAACCAGGGAGCATGGCCTGGGAAGGAACATAGAATCACAGAATGGTTTGGGTTGGAAGGGACCTTAAAGAGCATCTCATTCCACCCCCCTGCCCTGGGCAGGGACACCTCCCACCAGCCCAGGCTGCTCCAAGCCCCGTCCAACCTGGCCTTGAACTCCTCCAGGGATGGGGCAGCCACAGCTTCTCTGGGCAACCTGGGCCAGGGGCTCACCCCCCTCACGGTGAAAAATGTCACAAAATGAAAAATGAGATCTCATCTAAATCTCCCTCTTCCAGTTTGAAGCCATTACCCCTCATCCTATCACTTCATGCCCATGTAAAAAACCCCTCTCCAGCTTTCTTGTGGGCCCCCTTCAGATACTGGAAAGGGCTATAAGGTGTCCCCGGAGCTGAAAAACCCCAACTCTCTCAGTCTGTCCTCACAGCAGAAGTGCTCCAGCCCTCGGAGCATCTTCATGGCCTCCTCTGGACCCACTCCAACAGGTTGGGTTGGTTGAACGTGCCTTCATGAAGAGGAGAGGTAGGTAGCAACAGGTGATGGAGGAAAAGGAGTTGTCAGTACAGGGTGTGCTCTGGCTCTTTGGGAGCCGAGAGAGTGTGTGAGACTGGGCTCTCCTCCACCTCCTTCAAGGCTTTCCTAAGGAGAGGGGCAAGTCCAGGGCTGCAGTGGGGCAGGAGGCAGGGAGCTGGGGGCACACAATTGTCGCCAGTGCCAGCTTGCATCGCCTGGAAAGTTGTGTGCTGGTTCTTTTCAAGCACCATAATTTTCCCCATTAAAATTTATCTCTAAAAATGCATGTTCTTTTTAGGTAGGTAGTTATGTTGGCCAATGGTAGTGCAGCACACACACAGTGTTTAAAGGACGTGTGTTGGCATTACTGATGCAAGGCTCAGTGAGCTGGAAACCTGTGGCTTTGTTTCTGTAGCTTTGAGCTCGGTGCACAGACTAACTCCATGTTTTGCACCTGCCTTGGAAACAGTTTGAAATCAAATCATAACATTTTGTTTTGGTGAGTGGAAAATGGGTCTCTCCCAGGGAAGCTCTGATGTATTTTTGCTTTGAAATTGTGATTTCATTGTGGCTTAGCTTATGAACTTTGTTTCTTATCACGGTGACGCTCTATTCATGTATGCAGGTAGAGTGGTTAGATGAAGACTCCACGTTTCTTTTAAGTATAAAGGATAAGCAAGGCACTCTGCACACTAGATCTGCTATGGAGCAGTTCTGTAAATGGTGGTCAACGCAAGGAACATCTGCACTAAGATGACCTTCTGTTCAGAGCATCTTTTTACCCCATATCAGATGACCTGCCAGTCCTGCAACTTTTGTTTTGTTGTAGCTCTCTTCAGGAACACAAAGCCTATTGAGGCAAGCAGCTTGCCTCATGCATGATCTGTACCACCTACCTCCCTCTTTGAAGCCCGAACTCTTTTATTTCCAGGGAAGTTCATCTTTCCCAAAGCATTTCCCCTAAGTCAAAGATAACTTAGGCCATTAAATGTGGACCTGCATTCTAAAAGCCTCAGAATCAGGTCTTTTGTATTCACGCTTTGTGAAATGGCCATTAAAGAATGGGAGGCAGGAGTGTGCTGGATCCTGTGCCGGACCCTAGAAACCCTCCGACACTGTGAGTAGATGAGATCAAACACGTTGTTCTTCCCCATTTACTTGACATTCCCTCCCTATCTAACACTCCACACCCAAAGACCTCTTATCCTCCAAATTGCTCTTAAAAGTCCTCTTCGTGCCCAGTGCCCGCAAAAATCTGATATTTGCCTTGGTGTCTTTGTCAGGTGCTTAGACACTAGCGTGCAGGCCGAGTGCAGTAACCTAGATAGGGCTGAAGTAACTAGTCATTCCTGGGTTTCCCAGCAGGTCCTGTCTCTGTGCCCATCTTGATCAGCACTCCTGGCGAGGTGCTGCCCGTGTTTCATCTCATTGAGTTCCAAGCTCTACATCAGCATTAGCAGTGTCTGGTTCAGCTGGTAAGATACTTCAGAAGGTTGGCACTCTGTTTCCTGTGTTTGTTCAGTCCTGAAAATGCCGAATGTGCTTAAGAAATAATATTTGATAGTACCAATGTGTGCCATGTAATCATAGAGACATCCCAAATGACCACCAGCCCTGCTGAGAGGCTGCCTCAGGAAGAGCGGTGCCTGTTACCTGCTCATGGCTGCTTTGAGATCCTCCTGGGATGTAGGTATGAACTTTAATCCAAGAAAGGCCTCGTCAGCCACATGTGGCAGATTCCCTTTCTTGGATTGCATTAGGTGTTGTGAGACACTTGGGAGCACATCTCTACAGGCAACACGATCATTTTCTGGAGCCTGGCTCCAGATGTCTCTGCCTTCCCATCATCTAGAAGCAGAAGGGAAAGTAAAATGCTCTATCATTTTCCTGTATTCTCCCTTGGTCTATCATTGCTTAATTGTATCCCTAAATCTTATTAAAGTTTGGGGTGAGTCATTGCCATGGTGAGGTGGAAACAGAGCTGAGTAACTTGAGGAGAGGAGGAGTGTTTTCCCCTGTGAGCGTGCTGAGCCGGAAAGCTCCCACAGCAGACAGAAACTCCTATCACTTCATAGATGTGTTGCATCATCTGCTTGCTGCTGCCTCTAATTTAATGCTCTAAATACCATATCAAAACACCTGTAGTCCAAAGAGAATATAAAATAGACCTGGAGTAGGAAATTCATGCCAATTAGACATGCAGATCTCTCTTAATCATCTGGGACCTTCTTCCAAGCTCACAGGGAACTTATAATTGTGATTCTATATTGTCTTGTTGCTTTGGCTATCCACAGATCCCACCTCCCTCTCCACCACCAGAATAAAGCTGAGGGCTTAATCCAAGGTGGCTGCACATCAGTATCCTGCATGTATTTCATTTGTGGCTACAGTAGTTCAGTCTTGTAAAACACATTACGATCTCTCGTGGACAAAAGCACTGTAGGACTGTAAAGCCATTGTCACCGGACAGATAATTTCTTAGCAATGAACTGAAAGACCTCCTCTGCTGTACTGTGTGGGAACCATTGTTCCCTTGCACTTCTTGTTCTGGTTTCTGGTGCAAATCCAAAAAAATTCTTCTTTCTGAGGCTATATTTTCCATCCCATCCCAGGCTCCTGCTCCTGATGACTCTGGTGGTTTAAAGTGCCTCTCTGGCATTCTGGCGTGGCTGGGAATATGTTGCTGTAGGCAGGGCAGGCACGTTTCAGGGTGGTGGAGCTCCCATTCCATCATGGGATTAGGAGCCTGGTTTAGTATTTTACTGCTCTGTTTTTCTTCGCAGCTTTTGGGTAATATACTTGGAGCCTGTTTCACAGAGTTTAATTATTAAAATGAAAATCTATTGGCATGTGACTGGGAGTCTAAGCCCCATCCTGAAACAAAGGTGGGTGCAAAACAGCCCTTTGTTACTGAAATAAAAGAAGCTGCAAATTGACGGGCTGAACAGGAGCATGGCGTCCACCAGGAAGCCATTTGCCCATGGACCAGGGGGTGAATGGCCATGAATTTGACCACCCAGGGAGGCACCTGCTCGGATTAAGTCTTGTATTAAATGTGTCTGTAGAGGTAAGGAGAGTTTGGATCCCTCTGACACGGCTTCTCCAGCTGGTGTGTCTGGGGCTCAGCTGCAGGGAGTTAGTAGGGTATTTAATTTCTGTGTAGCACGACTGAGTGATGATAGGAAAGCATAAGAAAACATTGTATTTGGTATTTCCTCCCATGTTCTCCTTGAGAATGTGGATGGGTTTACCTTCTATAAAATTGGGATTATAGTACCCACGAGTTGTTCTGACTTGCTGAGCTTCTCCTGATGTGGGCGGTCTGGGACCAACCAATAATGGAGCACAAATTGAAGGTGTTCAGAGCTGGTTAAGCTAAGTCAGGTTTCTAGGTTTGCTTGCAAGAGAACTGGGTTTTTTTGTGAAAGGGTGGGCCACCAAGGAGAGTATGTAAGTCATCTAAGCCACAGAGGGTTTTGCTAGGCCAATGCACAATTTATTTTTGTTCATCAGAAATTACCTGGATAATGATAACTCAGTGATTAATGGAGCAAATGAGGGAAGGACAGCCAAAGAATGCCAGGGCACTTTGAAAATGGAGGTAAATCTGCCATCCAAGAGGAAGCTAAGAACTTCCTGTTGGAATTATAGTAGACATCAATATTCCAAAGGAAAAGAAGGGCTAAGGGAACACTGAGTCAGGCTGGATGTAATGAGGCACTTAATCCTGCAGAAAATTACAGAATCACAGAATAATCGAGGTTGGAAGCGACCTCTGGAGATCATCCAGTCCAAGCACCCTGCTAAACCCTGCAGGTTGCTCAGGACCACATCCTGTTGGGTTTTGAATATCTCCAGGGATGGGGAATCCACGGCCCCTCTGGACAACCTGTTCCAGTGTTTGACCACCCTCACAGTAAAAAGGTTTTTTCTTATGTTTAAATAGAATTTTCCTGGATTAGCCCTTTGCCCCTTTTCACTCGGCACCGGTGTGAAAAGCCTGGCTCTGTCTTATTCACCCCCTCTCCTAACCGGTATTGACACACGTTGATAAGGTTCACAGCCTTCCCCACCCCGAGCATAATGCTTGAGGCTAAACAGTCTGATAGAGTACGGAAACGGGGGATTGTTGTGGGAGCTTTGGACCAATGTTACTGGGCAGATATTGGTAGCCTAAAGCCAACCTGAATACTGCCCTGAGAAAATGGTGATGTACAAGTAATATGGAATAGGACATTTTCTTGCTTTCTCCTTCCTTCTCTGTATCTTTTTTTTTTTCCTTTAGTACCTTTAAATCTCTTTTCTTGGCATTGTCCCAGACGTCTTCTGGGAATAGTTATCTCTGGGGCTTTTATCTCTGTGTTTGTCATTTAGTGTGATCCTGGCAGTCCCAAAAGCTAAGATATTTATGGTGATTGAGTTCAGGTTGGTGCTTAGTTGATTCCTGTGACCTCCAGGGATGAGCAGAATCGCTTTGGATAAAGCTTTGGATCAAATTTTGAACTGGAGGTGAACTTTGATAGATGGTCAGTATAGTTGGAGAATGGTGTTTCTCATTTAAAAAAAAAAAAAGAAACTTGCATACCCTCAGTTTTGAGTAGCCTAAGGAAGTCCCAGATATACTCAGAGAGCAACTGTCTCTGTTCCAGGCCCAAGAAGTCAGAGTGCAGCTTGTTTAGACCATAGACAAACGTTCAGGCCTATGGATCTGTATCTGACACAAGTGGACCATCTACTGCTTGGTGAACCCCCCAAGATGGGTTAGAAAAGCTCTCTTAGGGGTTTTCCTTGTTGGCTAGTTGGTTACAAATGCATTTCTGCTCATGTGTACCTGACATTGCATGTATTATTATGTTTGACTATTATATCTAACTGAATATGTAAATACTACAAAACCTGTTAATTTTGCTTATACCAATTAATATATTGGGGGTTCAGGGAAGAGAGAAGGTTGGTTTTGGTTCTGCTTATAGTTGCTTTAAAGCTAAATATTTGGTCACTTATCCATCTTTACTGAGCTATTTTAAATTTAATTTCTACATTTGTTTTGGAAATGAGAACCCCCTTGGAACTAGTTAAATGTGAAAACTTCCATCATTGCTCTTATCGATGTGTCATATCTCCTCCCAACAGAGATTTGTTAAAACTTGCCTTGGATTCAATTTATCTGTTTTGTCAAACCATCTGAAGGCACAGAATCAGTTTCCCTATATTCTGTAAAGTAACAGAAGTAAGGGATCTGGATTTTACAGAAAACAAACAAAAAAGAAAACCCGTATCTTATTCAAGTAGAGAGGAAAGACCAGTTTCTCATGCACGAGGATTTAATTCCCAAATTCTTTGCCTGATATTATATCTGCCTACCTCTCCTTTTACTGTAGTAGCCCGAAATATATTGAGTATGGATGTATAGAAAAGAATCCAGTGTTTAAACTTCAGATGTTATGTGTCTAAATGATTGGAATTTGAAGCTTTGCTGATGCTTCACCAAAGGCTTTTCGAAGGCTGAAGGCACTGAGTTTGTTCCCTTTGTTTCCCTTGCAGGTGTGTTACTAGACATCCAGCAGCACTTTGGAGTCAAAGACAGTGGGGCTGGCTTATTACAGACAGGTAAGAGGATTTATTTTCTTGCTGGCTTTTCTAACCTTCCTCTTCTCAGAAAGGTGCTTTCAGATTTCTTCAGTTATGGCCCTTGGGCGCATTGGCTGTGAAATACACTCTTAGTGGGAAGATGAGTGAACACGAGGGGCTTTTTGGCTTTGATTTGCTGGTGGGCAGGAGATCAGGGCTCGGAATGACTTCAGTGCAGAATGGACCAAAAGCACCCAAACCTAATGCTCAGTTCAAACCAGCTAAATTCAAATTGGAGTTGGCTGCTTTCCCCAGATCAGAAAACTCATGATAAACCAACAGCAGGATCCTGTTGTTCTCACTTCTCTTAACTCTCTGCAGGTTGGTAATAAGTGTGATGTATGATGCCCTTCATGTGCTCCGCAGAGAATCTGCTGAATGTACAGTAATTGGGAGTACAGTGTGGCCTAAAAATGTAAAGCTCATCAGGACGAGTACCCGAGGATGAAAACTGCAGGAAAGGCTAACAATCATTGCATTCATGGTAGCTCGTGGATTAACAATATCCATATGATTTTGGTGCTGTTAGCTTCAGACATTTCTCTCCTTGTATTTAAGGAGGAAGGATTATTGCAATTATGGTGTTCTTTTAATGTAGCAGGTATTTTAATGTTGCAGACAGAGCTATACAACGCCGGGACAAACCCAGCTTTTCTGGCTTCTAGTGCTGAGGTGGGTTAGAGGAGTGTCTTTGTTCACGGGCTGGGTTTGGTGTCCTTGAGTTGCAGTCTCATGTAGTTATGACAGCACATTTGATCTTCATGGAGAGTTGGAAGGACTAGCCAGAGAGAAAATTCAATATTTTAAGGAGAGAAACAGTCTGATTTGGAAACTTTCTACAGAATTATTAGTTGGAATCATAGATTTGTGGTGTGCTGTGGTTATCTTGTCGCTGTCACCTGCCTGAAGGAACCACGCTGGAACAATTATACCTCTGAAAAAAATAGAATTCAATTAGGATTAGAAATAATGTGCCAGAAAGTGTCTTTTTTTTCCTAGTCTTTTTTCTTATGCTGTCACAGTGGATACCAAATGCCTGTCAGGAGCTTGTCCGTGAAACTGTAGCCAAGTGTATAAAACCATCCATTTACGATCCCACTAGAGATGAGAATGTTCTGGAGATCCCTCAGTTGGCCTTGGATTTCAAACTAGTTGAACCACTGCAGTATCTCCTCTGTCTTATTTTCTTCAGCCCATAGGCACAGTGGGGTCCTCACCTGTGGTTTCAGCTGCTTGGTAATGTTGCCATACAAAAAATGAATCGCAGTTTGTATTAGGGCGTTAAAAATGCTCTCCTTGTGGGACAACCGCGTTTGGCTGAGCTGATGTGTGCAGTGATGTCCAGAACAGAAGGCCAGAGCTTTACAAGTGTTACTGATTATAAGTAGCATTGATCAGTTGTGCCCAAAGTGGTGCTAGTTGTCCATCAGGCTCTTTTCTACAGCAGTTATTTGTATTTATTTATTGTACTCAGAGGAACAGGTCCTCAATGTATCATTAGACACAAAGTGCCTTCCAGAAAATATTCTGGTAGAAAACGGCACTTGCCAAAGCATATATTTAATCTTCATTCCCCTCAGTGGATGAAGTCCTTCTGCAGATGATTTACTGGCAGCAAGCAAGAGCGAAGTTCCAACAGGGCATTTCATTTGTTAATTGCAAGAGATGTTATTTATTTCTTCAGAAAACATACAGGGCATCTGAAAACAGCATCACTGACGTGTTGCAAGATTGCTGCTGAGTGTGTCATGAGTTTTGTAACTGATAACAGTTGCTTTAAGAAAAGCAACATTTTCTCTTGGGTTTTTTTTTTAATCTGAAATCTGAGGGCTTGACTTTGCCCCTGAAATATAGATAGTAACGTATTAATCACAGTGCCATCACAGGAGAAGAGTTCTCACAGAATAAAACACCGTTTCATGTAAGTAAGGGTGGGGGCACATAACTGAGAACTTACTAATTGTATTACTTCAGCTTAACTGACAAGTTTCTGTGTTGGCAGCTTGGCCTATGGCTCATGTCCCCTTAACCCTGGTGAAATAAAACACGCTGCCCTAAACCACCATAAACACTGCTTTTAATCTTTTGTCTGTTCCCTAAGCCTGACCTCTCTAGATGTGTAAACAGGGGAAAAAGGCTGCAGGGTGTAAAAGCGTTTGACCACGGTGGCTGAGGAAGCCTATAGTAGAGCTGGGACCAGGACTGATGTCTCCCAGACCTCTGCCTTAACCTTGAACAGTTCCTTTGGAAGCAGAGAGACAGAAATATCATTTTATTCCCAAGAGATGGTCCTGCTAACTAATTGAGTGATGTGAGACGAAAGACTGCTCATCCTGAGTATGTCCTCTGAATAAAGAGCGGATTAATCCTCAGGTTGTTAACCCTGCATCTAAATGAGTCCTAAATTAATTTACAATGTTAATGAGGGGGAGTGAAATCTGGTATTCACTGGCAGTTCATATCACTCATCAAACAGGCTTTAAAAAATAATGAAAAAAAATCCTTTTAACTGAGAAAGAAGGCTACACACAGTTTTAGGAAGCGATGGTACTGAAAACTCAATCAGAAAGGGGAAAAGAAATCCACCAAAGGCGATATACGATGATGCCTTCATACCATAACCCGTTCTTGGCAGGCACAGCCAATCTCCTAGCGCTTTCACTCCAAGCATTCAAAATCCAACTCGCACACTCCCAGCTTCTGCTGCTCTCTGGAAAGCAAAGGTGGCTGCTCTCTTACGAATTGCAAAGACAGAATTTGAATTTTTGTCTTCTTTTATATTAATCCCAAGATACAAGCTGCTCTTTGCCTAAGAGGTATAACAAAAACTGGTTAGAGGGGCACTGTAACTCCTCTACAGAAAAATCATAGGGACACTCCAGCCTCGTCTGTAATGGAGAGGAGCAGAACGTGGTCGTCTCTGCAGCAAGGACCCTGTGACAGCAAAGGACACGCTGACAGATGGATCGCAACTGCTGCTTGCTTGGTGGCATCGTAGGGTAACAGGCACATAACTGTGTTGATTCCAGAGCTTCAGTTACCTCCTGATGGTGGTATAATTTTGTGCTGATCTTCCTTTTTAAAGCACGACATGTGCAGCCATGTAAATATTAGTTAGGCTCACTTAACTGTCCTACAGATCTGCATTCACGCTGCCTTGTGCTTTTCATTTCTTACTGGTTCCTTTTCCCAGCTGGAGAAGGGATAATCCTGGCTGATCTCAAAAGGTGATAGAGCATCTCCTTGGCTACTTTTACATTTATAAGCCAAACCATACAAAGTCTTTCCCATGTATGGAGTTAGGTTGGAGCAGCAATTTGGACTCACCAAAACTAAACTCACAGAGACTGAGAAGATGGACCGCTGGATTTGCAGAACTGCTTCAAAATAGTGTTATCCTTCCGTGTATACTTAGACCACAGGAGTAGTGCCCCAGTGCTGTACTCTGGTTTGCACTAGATTTTTCTTCCCCTTCTTTCTTCAATTTTTGTGCTTTATCGCTCTGTCTGCTTTCCTTGCCCTTGGATTTATTGTTGCTTTTGTGTCTCTTGCCAGTGTCTATTTAGCACACTAGAGCTCTAATAATAATAGTGCTTGGCCCTCAATGCAGTTTATCTTCTGTAGATCTCAGGGTGTTTTATATAGGGAGGGATAATGAGGCTCGCCCTTTCCTACAGATGGGGAAACCAAGAAAGCCAGATGGGAGAAATGACCTGCCCAAAGTCACACAGCGGGTCTGAGGCTGAGCCAGAAGGAGAACCGCGGTCCAGTTCCTGAACACGCAGCGCTCAACTGGGGTAATGCTTATACCCGGAGATTTGGTCCTTGTTAGCGGGCACCTGAATCTCCTGGCCTAGGCAGCCCAAGCTCAGGGGAAGGCACGTAAAACAGTGGAGACTTCTGCAAGTGGGAACTGTGAGGCATCAAATGGAGGGTAAGGCAAGGATTCCACTGCAGCGCAGGGGGGACAGTGTTTGTCTTCAGAAGGAGCATAGGGATGTCATTAGAGGAAACCCTGGTAACCAAAAGTTTATAGCATAAGGTCAGAAGCAAGGAAAGGTAAGAAAGCGAGAGATCTGGAAGGACTCATTAAAGGTGAATAATCACAGATAACTGAGGCTCTGAAAGAACTTGTCTCTTCTCACGTGGAGTGAGATGGGCATCCTCCTAAATGCCTTTCAGGCGCTGGTTTCCCAGGACGCCTAGCAATGCCAGGTACTTTCTTAAGTCTTGCTGTGGGCTCATTTTTCCTGTAAGGGTCAATTCCAGCTTGAACCTCGGCTCATTTCAAAAGTGAAACCTTTATCTACCTGAGTTCCCCTACCTCTCGAGCTGCCCTAATGTAACCTCCCACGGGATTGCAGCCTTGCAAAGATGTTAGCAGCTCTGGTGTGCTGTGGTTGGGTCAGCTGAGCGATAGGCATGTGGGGTGATTAGGGGACTTGAAGTAGTTGAGTGCAATGATGGGATAAATGACTTGCTAAATTGAAGGTTTTCTTTCAACTCCCTTTGACTCCCATCTTGTCATTAGCTTATGATGACAGCCTATCTGCTCTAACACTTTTTCTGTATTCTACACAGAGACCACTGCCTCTGGATGAGATTCTAACACTGAATGTGTGTGTATTACATGACAGGTGCCACGTGTTTCTTTTCTACCATCTGCTTCTACCTGAATAGATACTGTCCTGCTTCTCATCTGTGCTATGTGTAACTGAATCAAATCTTCATCTTTCACTTCCTACTGCACCTGCTTAACTGTTCTTCTTGCTAGAACAGAGGAACTCATGTTCTGGGCACCTTCTTGTTTTCTATTTAAAATTCTTGGGCTTTGCTTTTGAGGGAATGACTTTTTACACTAAAGCACCTCCCAAGGCCCTGGTATCTCAGGTGTCCAAGCCAGAATGCTTTGTAGTTGCTCCTCTTGATTTATGACTGCAAACGGTTTGGACCACCATGCCCTACCCAGGGCAGCTCGTACCACTGTCGTCTTCCCTTCCCCCAGCCAGGGTAAGCATTCTGAAATCCAGATTACTTCACTGGCAATCTGGGGCTCCGAATGCCAGGACAAGGTGGAGCTCTCTTTCTGCCAGAAGGAGATCCACTAAATCATATCAACAATGGGTAAAAACTTTTTCCCCATTTCCTCCTCCATTCCTGATATAGTATCGTTTTTTCTAAAGTTCTCCAGCTTTTTGTAGCGTGCCGCTGATATAGGGATTAAACAGTTTGTATAGGACAGCCCCAGTTTAAGCGATAAAGGTGAAAAAGCAGGGCTCTGCCTTCAGTGTGCCTCGATTAATGTTGTGACAAGGGTGGGTCTTTTACTTATCAAGGTAGAGTGAGTTGAGATAGTCCAGAGCCTGATTATTGCCTGCTTAAGTCCTTTACAAGTTCCAACGGTCCTTTTTTCCCCGTGTGCTAGAATGGTGTCTGATATGCTGAGAAGTCATGGCAATCTGAGGCTCTGATTCATGAGAGCATTTAAGCCTGTTTGGAAACCCCTCTGCAATCAAGAATGAAAGCATTTTCTCGAATCAGTGAGCAGGTTATAGGAAAATACGTTTGTGCCCCAGCCCAGTCCCCGTACACCAAGGACCAAACTATAAAAATGTTGTTTACAGTGCGCAGTGTCGCTGGACAGCCCTAGATTGCAAAGTAAATAATCCTGGGGGGAGGAAGGGGCAGGGAAGGGAGGGAAGATGTCCTTGCCTCCTGCAGATAGGAGGTGAGTGCTTGAGCTGCTGTTGCACTTAGTCTTTTTATGGTACGCGTCAGCAAGGGAGTGCAGGCTACCCCAACAGGGAAACTCTCCAGACTGGCTTGTTTTCATTAATATCTCAATTTTATGGTACGGCATGGCCACTAACACAACATAACAATTCCTTTTCCCATCCTGTCTTCCTGCTGTGCAGAAGGAAGGTTTGTCCCAGCTATTGGCTTTTTGGACAGGGCAGGTGCTTGGTCTGGTTGCTGCAAGAGAAACTTGCATTTGTGCTGCCTGTGGCGTGTCTGTCCTCTAAGTAGGTACTGGTCTATTTTCCCTTAGGCTGTAGTTCAAGCACCTCCTGCCAAGGTTGTGTTCATGTCTGTGATTTATTACCATAATGAGGGGAGAGATTTCCCACAGATTTGAGAGAAGTAGTTACCATTCCACCCAAAGCCCTAAGTTTTTAATGTAGCCTGTCCATCTCCCCCTACACGTGTTCCTCAAACCTCAGAATTTCATTCAAGCTCTTTATAGTTGGAGATGGGATATTTGTTGGTATTGTGTCATGCTTTTAAACAACAATTTCACCTTATTACCAGCTATGCAATCTTGTGCAGCAGACATCTGCACTGTATTGTGTGTTTCATGCACAAGTAGTTCAGAAGGCCAAGTCTGTCCGCCTTTGTTTTTTCATTAACACCCTATTTGGACCTTTGAAAGAGGGAGATGAACATTTGAGTTGCTTTAATGGTTACTTTCATGTTGTTATTAGCTATCTAATGGCTACCAGCTGCTGGAAGAGACAGGTGTGTCCTTATATTCAATAGCTCAGGTGTAGCTGTTGTGGTTTAACCCTGTGAGCAATTAAGCACCGTGTGGCCACTTGCTTCCTTAACCCTGGTGGGATGAGTGAGAGAATTGGAATTAGAAGTGAGAAAACTTGTGGGTTGAGATAAAGGCAGTTTAATAGGTACAGCAAAAGTCATGTGAACAAGCAAAGCAAACCAAGGAATTCATTCCCTGCCTTCCATAGCAGGCGGGTGCTCAGCCATCCCCAGGAAAACCGGGCTCCATCATTTTGTCTGGGAAGACAAAACACCGTCACTGCAAACGTCCCCCCTTTCCTCCTGCTTCCCCAGCTTTACATGCTGAGCAGACACCATACAGTATGGAATACCCCTGGGGTCAGCTGTCCCCCTGTGTCCCCTCCCAGCTCCTTGTGCCCCCCAGCCCATCGCGGGTGGGGTGGGATGAGGAGCAGAAAAGGCCTGGGCTCCCTGCAAACCCTGCTCAGCAATAATGAAAACATCTCGGTATTATCAACGCTGTTTTCAGCACAAATCCAAAACACTGCCCCAGACCAGCTACTATGAAGAAAATCCTATTCCAGCCCAAACCAGCACAGTAGCTTACTTTTTTTCCTTGCCCTCTGCAGTGACACCGAAAGCTTTTGGTAGTAAGTGGAAAACCTGCTTAGCTTTAATACTTGCTTTTCACTCAGCCTGTAACTTTAATTTTCAAGTGTGATGAGCAGAGGAGTATTTATATATGGTCTAAATCAGAAGGAGACCTGTATTCCTTCTCTGTACCCTGACCTGGATCTGTGCTGAGAGTTGCTGCTGGTACCTGTTGGGCCTTGTTTAAAGGTAAGAGTTAGACCAGAGGGGAGGATTTTTTACGTTGACTTTAAGGGAAGTGCGATCAGGGTGGTTTATGAACAGGCAATGAGAAAATAGAACTAACTTTTATAGTGTTTTTTGTATATTTAATGTGCTTCATCCCAGGGGAGCTGTAAGTGTTATTGTCTCTTAGAAGATTTATTTTAAGATTGTTTGGGTTTTGTCTTGCCTCCCACACCTGAAGAACTCTCATTTTCTTAGAGCACAAACCTACAGTTCTGCAGGGTGACATCCTGTATTGTGAAAAACGTAAGCAGCTATATTCATACAGGGATCTGAGATCGGGTGATAAAAGGGTCAGGTTTGGTCTGTGCCCACCGGGCGATTTCCAAGCTGATATAGTATTCTTGGAAGCGTTGCTGTTGGAGGAGGTGTTTGATTTGAGAGAGATCATCTGGATAAACCAAATAGCCTTGACAGAGCGTGAAGGAGCTGTGGAGCACTGAAGGTAACGCCTTGTGATGAAGCAAGAGCATTGCTGGTAGTTATCGTAATACTGCAGGCATTTGGTAGACTCTGGAAGTACCAGGGTGTTTTTGCAGTAGTGGGAATGTTGGGGTTCTAGACCAGCCCATATGATCGTTTTCATTCTGTAATGTGTCCCAGCTTGAGTTCCAGATGGCTTTTCCTCCAAACCAGTGCTTCTCAAACCTTTTGGGCTGTGCATCAGACCGCTCTGCATCCTTACAGTCAATTTCTTACAGTGATTTATCATTCAGGCCACTATAAAAGTAATACAGCTTTTGTGGCTGGCTGCAAAAACCTTGCTGTTGGCTTGTGGAGCACAATTTTGGGAACCATAGCCTTTAACTGTTACAACTGGTGTGTTCCAGGCAGAAGCAACTACATTTCGGTGCTGGGTGCTGTGATTCCCATATATAGACCCGTACACACCTGAGGAGCAGTGACTCATTCGGAGACACATATACCTGCCTTTGAAAATGAATCCCAGGGCATCAGTTACGTAAAAAGTGAACATTCCTCCTGGTATTAGGTAGCGTTGCCAGCCTGCAGAACTAGATTCCAATTAGCACAAGTAAGGCTGAATTGCATGAATGGTGCATTGTTCCAAAGAAATCTCCCAGTGCGCTGCCCTTACCCCCAATACCTGCACATATTCCAGGATTCTTGCTGTAGGTTGATGTAAGGTTATAGTGCAAAGACCGATTTTCTACTTAGGTTGTGCAGGGAGCTTGGTTTTGTAGGGAAGAAATCACTGACCATAGTCCATTACTTACCCCAAATCAAAGTTAGTTCTCACAAAAAATGTACATGTGCATAAACATTTTTTGCTAAAATGCTCTCTAGTTGTTTTCAAGTTCCAGTCAAGTGACTGAGGATGGCTTAATTTTTAAAATCTCAGTTGAAAACCAAACAGTTGTTTGATGGGATGAACAGGAGGAAGAGGGGTTGACACACATTGTTGTGCTCTTTGCTGGTGCAAGCTGGGAGGTGCTTGGGTTTTCAGTGGAGAGGATGTTTCTAGGGAAAGTTCAGTTTTGACCTCTTTTGTTCCCTCACTCCAGCTATACATCAGATTATTCCTCATTAAACATATGGAGAGTTTTAACCATTTCCTCCTTCCAAACTCTTCATCCACTAATGCTTACAGAAGCAAGATTTATTTTACGTATTTTCCTACAGCATTGTTCTCCTTGATCTTTGTAGATGAGCTGAATTGGAGATGTGGGAACACTAATTTATTCTCTTGTGGGACAGCAGTGTAGAACGGAGAACATTAATAGTAATGTACCTTTCCTGTGAAGTTACCTTAAAGAATCAAAAAGTTGTAATAACTTTATTTGGAGCTACACTAATTTTAAATGGATGGTTACAATAAATTACTCTTGGGGCAGACTTGGAAATGAATTAGGGGGGCAGTACAGTTAAAGCAGTTTGAGCTTTGATTTCTTTTCACAGTTCTGCTGATGGCACTGGCCAAGGTGGTCTCTTCTCTGGGTCTTTTCTCTGTTCCCTTTCTCCTCTAGATCGTCAGTTTATTTCTGCCTTAATTACAGTTACTGGTTTTATTCTTGCCTCTACCCACCCCGGGATCTGAGTGCTCCTGGTTGCCCCAGCCATAGCTGGTGTCAGCTCCGTGCTTGTACGTTCAGCGTGCGGGGTTTTGTCCAACCTGCTGGGCAATATAAATAACAATAAAATGGCCTTAGTGCCCTTGGCCACACCTTCTGAGCACTAGAAATCATTGAGAAAGTCTGACAAAGAAAGATATTATTTCATGAGAGCCTTTCTGACTAGAGCGAGTCATGTAAGAAAGAGGGGTTAAAGAATAACTTTACCACAAAAAATGAAACAAGTGGAGGGGTTTTTTTTGCTTACTCTGGAATGTGCAGGGTGCTTTAGAGGTAGATCCATGTGTCTTTGCACTGAGTTGCATTCAATTTAAGCATATGGACTGTTTTTAAAAGCAGCCTTCCATTTAACAGGTGTAGTTTGGGGTATATAAATCCTTAACTTACTAATTGTGCCTACAAATCAAAGTAGTTAAGTGGCACTAATTCCACCAGCAAAATTGCTCCGAGGGTAAATTGCAAGCTCAAAATTAGTGATTGAGTTGAGGATCCTTTAAAAACCTGATACTAAAAATAGATATTAGTTCAGAAAAGCTGATGTAAAGAGTTGTTATGATGAGAACCATACAAATGTTTGACTAGGTAAAACCATCTCCTTTATCAATCTTCTTGACAGTAAAATTACAGAACAAGAACATGAAAATGTCTCATAATTTTTGATGGTTTGGCCCCTCCGGTCCCTCCCCATCTCCCGTTTTGTTTTTAAATTGACATCTTCCACCATGAAAATGCTGCCCACACGATGTCCCCCAAGCAGGGGTGCACAGGAGCGCTGCTGGAATGTGTAAATCTAAGGCACTGCTCTGTCGCTATGGCTCAGGATGCAGAAACTGTCATCAGCTTCGTGGTTGCTTTTGCTTAATCATGTGGGCCTAGAAAGAGGATCTGTCTCTAAGGGCTATTTTGTTGCATTTCTAATAAAATGTGATGAGATCATCTTCTAAAGAAACCTACTTCTCAAGGTGTTTAGCTTCCCTCGTGTCTGTCACAATCTGTCACAACACCAGCCTCGCAAATTGTCTGTTCTCTGAAGGTACGTGGAGTGTGTTGGCACAGAGTCGCTGTCAAGGGACGGATGTTTTAGATGCGGATGCAGTAAGTGGAATCTAGTAGACTAGGGCCCTGCTCTGGCTCTTGTGCTGCCCTGTGTCCCGTCCCTTGCTTGTTAGTGTGCAAAGTCTGTTGTCACAAGGTGCAGGGTCTGGAGCACAAGGCTGTGAGGAGCGGCTGAGGGAGCTGGGGGGGTTCAGCCTGGAGAAAAGGGGGCTGAGGGGAGACCTTCTCGCTCTCTGCAACCCCCTGAAAGGAGGGGGGAGCCAGGGGGGGTTGGGCTCTTCTCCCAAGGAACAGACTGCCCAGGGCGGTGGTGGAGTCACCATCCCCAGGGGTATCTAAAAGCGGGGCAGACGTGGTGCTGAGGGACATGGTTCAGTGGTCACTTGGCAGTGCTGGGTTAACGGTGGACTTGATGAACTTAAAGATGTCTTCCAACCAACGCAATTCTATGGCATTCAGGTTTGGGTACGGGAAGTGGAGCAGAGTTGAGCATGCTTCGGAAACACGACCTTCCAGCTCCTCACACGATCTCTGAGGCTATAAATCCCCAAACGCGTATCTGACCTGCCGAGGGGTGAGCTCTCTGTGCTCCACTGCGCAGTACCCTGCTCCCTTAGCTGGCGTCGCCAGCCCAGACCTGAACGGCTTTCATTTCGCTTTTACCCATCCAGAGCCTTTATTTCCTTCCGGCTTTTGGCTAACATAGCAATCATGCTGCATTCTAATTGCTTTGCAACCCATGGATGTAATAATACAGCAAATTATTAGCAGGTATGATACAAAGTATGCCATACTTGGAGGGGGGGAGGATGGCAAGACAAAACATTAAAAGAAAATAAATCTGTAAAAAACGTGGAGAGAGAGAACAGATTTTCCTGAAAAGCAAGTTGTCCAAAGTTGCCCTTGTTCTCACTGAGGATGTTTTATGGCAGCAAAGGTAATAATACAGGATATTATACAATGGATGTTGAATTTTCACTAAAAGCTCCCCAGTGAGACATTCCTAGCAGCTGCTAACGTTGATCATCCACTGACTTGGGCAATGCAGTATATAACACAATGACCCGAGAAAATGTTTGCATTGTGCATAAAAATTATGTTAATTTTCCTTGTTTGTGCTTATTGAACTTGTTCTTTATGGATCATAGTCCAGAAAGTAGAATCCTTTGTCTAATCACCAGGCACATAAACTGCTGGCAACATCATGACAAGTTTTTCCCCGAGGTTCAGTTTTTGGCTGTACAGGACTGCTAATGACGAAGCTCAGCTGGCATCTTGGGACGTTTATGGTGGTGAGGTCTCTAGGGAAGGCAATGGAATAGGCTCTGAGCACAAACTGACTTCAGATGACTGGTCAGTCATCAGTCTCACCTTCTGCATTGGTCCTGATTGAAACGGGCTTTTTTACTATGTCAACAGTCCCGGGATTCACCAAATATTGTCTTTCCTTTTTTCCATTAATGTAATTGATGATGCATGGAAGCTTTGCATTTGCAAACCTTGCGCATTGCAGTATTCATTTCAGTGTGTTGTTTTCCAGTAGTACTCATCCTACCAGAAAGATACTCATCAGAAGAAATTTAAAGCGAGGGATAATTTAAAAGAGGGTCCAGCCACGCACTGTGGCTATTGCAACTACTCTTGACCCTGGGATCTTTTACAGAGGTCAGGTTCTTTTATCCACAGATGCAAGTGTAGTTGTGAAGCTCACTCCTGGCACTGCAGTTCCACTTGGTATTAAAGGGTTTTTGCAAGTCAGGGATGACACTGGAAATTGGTGTGGGTGATAGTCTTAGAAATAACAATTGTAAGATGGACAGAGACCCGATTCATTCTCCAGTGTAATTATGATCCTTCTCCTTTTACAAACCATGGCAAATTAAACATTGGGATACATCAGTATTTCAACAATTTCCTTAAATGAATTTATCCCTTTTTGAAGGCCACCCAGCTTGCTCTTTGTCTGGATTGCTGTTTATAACAGCAAGAGGCAAGAGCATTTCTAAATACTGCCAGCAAAATTGAATCGGCGAATAATTTCTGTCGAATAGAACTAGCCGCTTAGAATTGTGAGAGAGGCTTCCTTACACACTCCCTGCTCCCCCTTTGTTGTCGGATGAAGACTGCTCCTCGTTGCAGGTGTTTATTTGTGGCCTGCTGTTTGTTCAGCTCTCTTGTCCTACTAAGCAGCGCGTAATTGCAAATTGCAGTCGATAGCAATGTTTCTTTGTATTTACTTTGTGGTACAAAAGCCTATTGAAATGGTGCTGGCATTTGAAAAAGTAGATGGATAAGCTCTGTACCCTGGCAGAGAGTTGTTTAAGTGCTGATGGGCATCGTGTGGAATTGCGTGGGAAGCAGGAGGTATTTATGACCCCTGTCCTGTGCTCAGACTCCTAAAGTGTGCGGGACACGCGAAGCTGTGGGAATCGAGGGTGTTCTGGATGTCATAAGATCATGTTCTTCACTGCTCTGGCTGGTCCGTGGATCTTGTTAGGAGCTTGGGGTTGGTGGTGTCTGTAAAGAGAGCTCTCTGGTGGCCCTCTCTTGTAGCTCAGATGCCAGTCCCTGAGAGAAGCATAGATGGAGTGACCTGATAAATTCAGCAGCAAGAGCAGGCAGTGTGGTAACTGCTGGGAGGCTGGAGCCTTGTTTTCTGCTGAACGTAGATCTGCTGTCTGGCACATCCAGCCTCCTCCCTGGCCCGCACTGTTCTGTTAACCAGCCCAGGTCAGTGGTCCAGCGTTTTATTCTCTGGCCCTTGCAGCTCCTGGTGAATTGGTTTTGTCTAAATACGCCGTGTCTGTGACTGTGCAAGTGTAATGACTGGGGTAAAAAAAACAAGTAAGAGTTATTTCAGGGTACAGGGTAAGTAAAGAGTGCAAATGGTTCCTTCATTGCCTCTTAGAGAATTCATGACTCGTAATGAAACTAGACAGCAAGTGCATTTGCACACACGACACTCTTGGCCAACGTGTCTAGTCCAACGCGGCCAGCCCTGGCCCTGCTCCAGCTCACATCCCGTCTTCACATGCACGCCCTTCACTGCCTTCCTACAGGAGTCGTTTTAAAGATAATCTGTGCTCCTCATTTGCTTGTTCTTAAAAATAAGGGGGATGGTAATGCAAAAGCACATAAAGTAATGAATGTCTTGAAAAGGTAGGGTGTGTATTTTTCTTCTGTTTTCCTCGTCATGCAGAAACAACCAGTACAGGTCAGTTTGCTGGGAAGCACCCCAGAAGCGTCTCAGTGAGCAGTTAGCTTGTGGAAATAAATGCTGCAAGGAGTGTTGTCAAGGCCAGAGCTTAAAAGACGAAATCTTTCTGTGGATAGCACATTATAATTCTTGTGAGGGCTTCATTCAGCTGCCTGCGTAGGAATTTGGTGTATTTCCTCAGAAGGATCTGATTGCTGTCGCTGTCACAGACAGGATGCAAGTCTACATGGTTTTCTGATCTGTTGCCATTGTTCTCGTGTTCCTTATGAATTGGTCTCCTGAGGTTACATGAAAAGTCTTTCACTGGGGGACTTGTTATTATTTACGCCCTGCCGATGCCTTAGGCAGAAAGGTGGACGCTGCTGTTAAGGAGAAACTGTGAGATCCTATCGAGAGATGCTTCTCTCTTCTCCTGTGTGGCTGCTTTGAATTGAAACCCAGTCAGCACTGTGGAAATTTCCTCTGTAAAATTAGGGTGGTTTTGGTCCAGTCCCTGACAGCAAGAGCTGTTGTTGCACGAGACACTATTGTATTTTACAGACAACTCAGAAAAAAAGCAGGCAATTGAGCAGGACAAAATACTGAAATTCCCTCTGTGACCAGGAAGTAGCTTGTTAGAAGTAAGTGTTTGGTGGGCAGTGTTACAAAATTTATGTGCTTCTCCCACAAATAAATATGAAGCTATTTATATCAAGCACTAGGATGCCTGGGAGGGGGCAAAGCAGGAGGAAAAACTTTGAGGAAAATAAGACAATGCCAGGCTGTTGGATTAACATCAAACAAAAGCGATTACCCACAATTGCTTTTATGTCCATATCTCCTGTGGATTTTAGAAAATTCCCATTTCATGGTGATTTCTATTTCTAAAGAAGGGAATTAGCATAAGGCTGCAGATGACAGGATTTTAAGAGCAATATCCCTTGTTGGTGGTGCCTTCATCTTACAGCAAGCGAATAGAAATCAGGTATTTCAGGTGTCCTCTTGAAGTTCTTGTGATGAGAGGTAGTATATTTTCATGCCTTAAAATTCATTTTAATCTGACAAATGTTTGCTTTCCTAACAAAAAGCAGGCAGCGTAAGCCCAGGGTGAAGTTAGGCTGTTTAGAAGTGTAGAAGGATCTGAACTGACCTCTGTGAAGAATACAGGGATGAGTCAGCAGTTTTCCCTTCAGATTGATAATTTTCTTAACTATTGAGGCTTTATTGATTTTAAAAAATGCCGTTTTACTGATCTGCTAACAGCTCCCTTGAAGACGCATGGCTTGCATTGGGAAGGTAGCAGTTTTGCAGAAGAACGGTGTGAATGGAGTTTGCTTACCAAACCCTGACACACAGTTATTTGCACATGTACAAATGCACGTTGTAAATAGAATTCCTTGTCCTTCCCTGTCTCAACATCACTGCTCTGCTGCTGCCGAAGCAGGACCTGGAGAGCGCTGGAGGTCTCTCCTTGACCCCAAAGCCTTGTCTCTCCGTTTGACCGGTGTCCGTGTGCTTTCCTGAGCAATTTCTGGAACATGTAATCTGCAGCTACATCTTCAGTTTTAACCCTCAGTGAGACGACGTTGGTAGATGTCAATGATGGATATTAAAAGCTTGAGAGCAAAGTCTTATTCCATACCTCCGTCCTGCCCAGAGCAGAAAATGGTTGCAATGAGGCTGCCAGTGCTGCGTTAGTTGATAGCCAATTGCCTAATTAAAATCAGACAACAGCCATTTTCCCTTCAAAAGAGGGAGCACGTGTTTTGCCAAGCCCACTATAGATGGTAGAACAGGCCCCTGAAGAACTGTAATAATAATTAAAAAGGAATCAATCAGTCCCACTGGCTGCCTGGGGAGAATGCCAGCGGAGAACTGTGTGTCCCGCTGTTCCCAAAGCAGAGCCGTGGAGATTTGCAAGGCTTTGACGGAGCTTTTCCTGGCCGCTCGGTGTCCCCTCTGTTCCCATCAGCTCAGCCCTCGGGGCAGGGAGCTGCAGACCCTGTGCTGGTGGCCCTGGTGGGAGGCGATGGCTGAGGGTCACTCTCTGGCCGTGGCCACCAGCAAAACCAGCCTCAGAGCACCAGCCTTCCCCGAACCCTCGCCCTGGAACCGTAGCTGAGTCAGCTCGCCGGTGCCCGAGCAGTTTGTACGGCACCTTTATGAAGTACATGACTTCTTAAAGGTCTTTTCCGACCAAAACAACTCTAAGATTCCACATATTTCGTCACGGCAGGGTTTCTCCTACTTCATAAATGCAACCAGCAGCTATTAGAAACTCATCTGTAGAGGTTCACGAGGCATTCCTACTGCGGAATAGTCATTTATGTGTGAATTTCCTTTTAAAAAACAAACCCAAACAAACCTGCAGTCTGACAAAAGCTCCGGGATAAGAACCTGTCAGATGAACCTTTCTAGTAGCAAGTTTCCCTGAGTGCCGTGGCATGAGCAGCTCTTGATTCCACTCTAAGGAGAAGTGGAAGCGCTTCCTATTGCACTGCTTTTCTTAGGAAGCTGCTGCTGTTGGTGAATTACATGTAGCAAAGAATTTATTAGGAATAGGCCGTGCTTTCAAAGTGTCTCCTTTCTCTCCTGTCCTCTTGCTGCTGGAGGAAGTAGGTTTTGAGACTTACTTCTCTGTGAGACAGAATAACTCCTATCACACACTGGTTAACAATTTGAAATTAAAATGTTAGTGGAGGTAGGATGCAGTTAGTGGTGTGGTTGTAAAGGAGGATGTTAGATCCCATTTTAGGATGAAAACAGCCTTTGTGGAGAGGGGACAGCAAAGGGCTATGAAGATGATGAGGAGACTGGAACACCTCTCTTGGGAAGAAAGGCTGAGGGAATTGGGTCTGTTCAGTCTGGAAAAGAGACAGCTGAGGGGGGACCTTATCAGTGCTTATAAATACTGACAGGGTGGGTGTCAGGAGGATGGGGCCAGGCTCTTTTCAGTGGTGCCCAGGGACAGGACAAGGGGTAACGGGCACAAACTTGAGCACAGGAAGTTCCACCTAAACCTGAGGAGGAACTTCTTTCCCTTGAGGGTGGCAGAGCCCTGGCCCAGGCTGCCCAGGGAGGTGGGGGAGTCTCCGTCTCTGGAGACATCCCAAACCCGCCTGGAGGCGTTCCTGTGCCCCCTGCTCTGGGTGACCCTGCTCTGGCAGGGGGTGGGACTGGGGGATCTCCAGAGGGCCCTTCTGACCCCCACCATTCTGTGATTCTGTGCAATTCCTCCTCCATCTCAAACTGGACACAAGGAACATTGTTCCTCTTTATACCAGATACAAATGGTGCTTCCTTCTGTTACGAGAGTAACAGATTTAATGTATTTTATTGCTAGTTAAATCTAATTCATGGTGCTCGATGCAGATTTCAAGGCTCAAGGGATTTGGATTACTCTGCATTAGCAGCTTTCGGCTGTCATTTCCCGCTGTGTTTGAGTGCAGGCTGTGGCCGAAAAAGCTTTGTGGGCAAAGTCGCAGATGAGGGTCCCAGCTCCAGGGACACCAGCTTGCTCCTGTCCCCTGGCTGTATGGCATTCCGCTGCGGTGCCACAGGGCAGGGACCCTGCCAGAAGAGACAATGGTTGTCTCTGGTCCTCAGCAGCCCCCCGATTTTGCTCTCCAGGTGGCCACACAAGCTCTGGTGCTGGCGCAAGGTGAAGCTCTTGACCAGTTCTTCCAAAAGACCTCACCTTTCGTTCCAAAGGCTTGTGTGAGCACGGCTGGTGTGCGTGCCTGGTACCCTGATCCCAAGGGGAAAAGAAAGGTCTCGAGTGCAGGAAGGGAATACAATGAAATAGAGATCCTTTGGGTTTGTGGTTATTTCAATGCTTTTCTCAAGACACCTTTCTCTAGCCCTGGGTATGGGCGCTTCATCCTCCTGGGAAGTGAGGGCAGCCCTGCTCCCTGCTGGAGCTTTATTTGGGATTGAAGTTCTCAGATATGCGGAACCTCCTGTAAAACTGCACTGAAAGGGAAACCAAAACTGCTGTTCTTGTAGGTGGACTCTCATGGGCGCGAGGAGTGATGAGTGGCTGTTTCTGGAACAGCAGCTAAGGTTGGTTTAGGTGTATTTCAGTCGCGTTGAGGCAAACCCAGTCTTGTAGCAGTGTCACTCACGATGCTGCAGTGCTGCAAAGCTGTTGACCAATCTCTGCACCTCTGTGATCTCACGTCTAATTCAGGATGGACCAGAATGAGTACAGATCCATCCTAATTGGCTAGCTGAGTTAATGAAGTTTCCCCGCAACTGATTGCGCAGCAGCAAACCGCCCCATGTCAGGCATTGTGAGAGCAGCGAGGCTGCAGGCAGGAAGGGACGATGTCCTCTCTTGCTCCGCTGTGTTAAGCAGCAAAGGTCTCCGGCAGTCTCCTAAGTCAAATGGAGAAGAAACTTCAAGGGGACAAAGCTGCTGTTAACTGGCTGGGTACTTTGTTACTGGGGCCTGTGAATGGGCATGTGCAGGCACAAAGTCACTCGTGGTTTTACAAATATAACTATGAACCACATTCCAGCTTTTAGAAATAATTTGAGGTGTGACTCAACAACATGTTAATAAGCCATTACCTAATCAAGCTGATGGAAATGAGGCGGATGCAATATTTTTTCTCAAAATAACATGGGAATAGTTGTACCGGTCCAGACCAGAGATCCTTTTAGTACACTATTCAGTGTTTGGTTGTGATCAATAGCATATCTATAAGGAAAAAAAAATAACAGGACAAGATTATGGTGATAGGTCCCTGGAATACCCTATCGATTGGATAGCTGAGGGCTTTCTGAACAAGAGGAGTTAACAGTCCTTACATTAGTATTCTTCCAGGACTTTGTCCAATCCTGTTTTGAAATAACATAAACTCTGAGCTCCCATAGCCTCCTGTGATAAAATCTCAGTGTTCAGTTTTGTGCATGAAATATCTCCTTTGATTTGAATTTTGTAGCTGCCAGTCTTATTTGGTGCCACCAGGTCAGTTTCTAGGAGAGGAGGAGATTCAGTTTTCCCCTTTTCCATGCTACTCATGGTGTCAGATCTCTTCTATACCCACGTCAGTTGTTTCTTTTCCAGTATGTTTAATGTTTTACTGAAAAGGCCCCATTTTGTCCTTTTTACAATTCTTTTTGATGCTCTCTGTACTTTTCCCAGTAATAACCTTTTACGTTACAGGGATGCAGTAAACTTACAGGTACTAAACTGTGTTTAGTGGTAGAGAGGTTCTGATCTCTGCTGCCATGGGGGATTGGTAAGCAGTTCTATCTAAACAAAAACCTCAGCTCTAATGCCTGCTGAATTGAGTGGGAGCCCTTCCATCGACTTTGGGCAGGAGCCTAAATCAAACCACACTAAAAGCATTTTGCAGAAATACGACTCAAAGTGGAAGTGGCTATAAATGAAAAGTGGCCGTGACTTACCTTAATCACTCATTTCCAAAAGATAAGAAATGCGAAAGCGGAGTTTAAACATCGACAGACAAACTCATATTCTGGGTTCTGCTGCTAAGTGTCAGCAGTCTAATGCTGTCCGAGGCAATAATTCGCAAGCCTTTTGTACGGCACTGCCCTGGAAAGCCAACCCTGCCACAGCCTCCCATTCCTGCCCCTTCTTTTCACCCACCGTGTAATGAACCAGATTGTGGAACTGAATGTGAAGATTTGGGGTTTTTTAATTGATGGGGAGAGGTGGTGTCTGCTCCTCCTCAAATGTTCTCGTGTGTAAATTTTAATCCTCCAATCGAACGCACTGTGGAGCCACAGAAGACATCCTGCTAGCAAATACGCTATTTATTTCATTGCAAAAGCTGTCCGTGCAGGCTGGCTACCGGCTGGACTGGCAGAGCCAGCTCACGGCAGGGCCGGGCAGGCGCAGGGAAGCCGTGGGCTTTAGGCTGTACCCTGGAACCGCTCCTTCCCATTGCTGCCTCCAGCATCGTGTGATGCAGCACATCTCTAGGAACGCAGTCACTGGGTTATTGGTGGTTAGGTTGCCCAGATCCCTTTAAAACAATGGTAATGTAATCGCTGTAATTCCCAACGTGAAAAGCAGAGGGAGGGTTGGGGTTTTTCCTCTTTTTGAATTATTTTGCCTACGTACTACTGTTCAAAATTTAATCTTAGTAGCAAGTTAGCTCCTGCTCCAAGTAAATTTGCTTGGACATCCAGAGGGATTGAGCAGCACTACTAGCTTTTCCACTGTACACAGAGATAAAGAATTTTGAAGTACAATGTGATAGAAATGGACCTCAGTGGATGTGGAAAATGATTGTAAAGTAATAACTGTGAATAACTTTCTACTTAATTGCTTTGGCAATAAGCAAGATATGAACGGCTGAATCTTTAAATGGAGCTTCAATTGACATAATATTGGAAATTAATTAAAAAAGGTGAAAAATTTGAGTGCTATTTTAGATCTTGGCTTTTAATTCAAAGCCATTTTTTTTCCTTGCCTTTGGTTTGTATTTGAATTTTGTCTGTAAGCCTGCCCCTGTAAGGAGCTGCCGTGGCCATGGGACTCTAGTCTTTGCCAGTCTCAGCAGTGCTCACACGTCAGGGTTCTTTCCCTTTTTAGGCTTCGCTTTTGTTGGAGTTATTTCTTGTAGCTCTTGTCTAGATATATGGGACTGAAGGGGAGTATTTCTCCATCCCTGTGCAGCAATGCACAGAGTGAGTGAAATACCTCTCCCATCCATAATATCACGTACTCACCACTGTATGGATCAGTGATATACTGGATTATATATGGTAGTTTTGACAGCAGTTACTTATATTTGACCATAGCGGTTGCTCTTCGCCCAACACAGTTCCTCTCAAAGCTCAGTTGGCATTAGTGTGTTGTTGGATTGGTTTTCTGGCTATTCTTATCTGATCTTCTGTTTCCAACGAGTGAATTTCCCAGCAATTCCCGCTGCAGCAATTATTCTTCTTGGCTAAGGTGGACAAAGCCAGCTTTCAGGATTTCCTTTGCTGGGAATATAAGGGCTAACTCTTGGAAGAATCTGTTTTTTGCAGTGAGGAAAAGGGGTGGAATTATCAGTACTGAATTCTTCCTGGGGCTGCATCGTGCATGATGTTGAGTCAATCAAATCATGAACTTGCCAGGAAAGCTGTCTTCAAGCCTTGTCTGTCTTCATAACTGTGTTTTTGTAGCTGGGTTCTGACCCTGTCACAGCAAGTGAAATTGAGTGGTATGGTACAGCAGCCACCTTCTCAATGTAAATGTGTATGTCAGCTGGGTGTGGATATAGTCATCCTAAACATGTTGTTTATATTTTATAGCAGTTTGCTCTAAGGGAAAAAACTGACACCTCATGGTGCAACATGCTCCCTATGGAGAAGACAAGATTGGAGTTTGAATACTGATGAGTGGCATCTGCAGTGAGGGAAGCGCAATCTAGAGTGTCCTGCCAAACAGAGAGATACTAGAGAAATGCAAGTAGTGTGAATAATTAGGTCTGCACCTTTTAAAGCACTGCGTTTTCCCTCATTAATTCACTGAGGACACAAGCACACAAGAATGAGGCATTTATGAAATTCTCTGTTTCAGCTTGTAGTCTGATCTATTCTGGGAGAGCATTTCAGGGCCTACAGGAAAGCTGGAGAGAAACCTTTTACAAGGGCACGTAGCGATAGGACGAGGGGTAATGGCTTCAAACTGGAAGAGGGAGGATTTAGATTGGAAATTAGGAAGAAATTTTTCACTCTGAGGGTGGGGAGCCCCTGGCCCAGGTTGCCCAGAGAAGCTGTGGCTGCCCCATCCCTGGAGGGGTTCAAGGCCAGGTTGGACGGGGCTTGGAGCAGCCTGGGCTGGTGGGAGGTGTCCCTGCCCAGGGCAGGGGGGTGTAATGAGATGCTCTTTAAGGTCCCTTCCCACCCAAACCATTCTGTGTCCAAACCAAACATTTGTATACTTAAGTCCAGTTGATTTGGTGTCTTCTTGAGCCTTTTTTTTTTTAAAAGGCTCCTGTGTTCAATGCTGTCAGTATGTGGCAGTTTTGTATAACATACGGAACTGATGGTGTGTTTCAAAGCTCCTTGCACTTGTCAGAAACCTCGAGTCTGCACGATAGTCTGGAACCCAGGGATCTTGTGTTTTATACTTGGCAAAATGCAGTAACATGATCCATCTGCTGTCTGTTGAATTAGAAATTAAGTAAAACAAAGTCCATGCGGAGAGTGTGTACCTATAGTAGAGTGTGTGATAATGATGATTTCAAGGGGGGTATTTTTTACAAGCAATTGTATTGTAAGAATTAATCGCCGTCGAAGGATGACTGTTTTAAATCACATGCTGAGATTTCCAAGGCTTTTGGATTGCCCCATAGTCAAGCACTGCTTTTACCTTGGTCACGTCACCATGTTGTGTCTGAACTATCAGGTTCAATGGTAACTGGCATGAAAGGATCTTTGTTCTTGCTTGGCTTGTATGGTGCTGTAAGAAAAAAAATCACTTTTAATTGTGATTGTAGACCTTCAAAAATACCTGTAAACAGGACACTGTTGAAGCTGGAAGACCTGCATGGGTTCAAGATTTCTGTAGTTCATCCTGGGCAGGTCGCTTTCCTGTGTCTTAATTTCCTTAGCCCTGATGTAGAAATTAATGATGTTTAACTTCCTTTCTAAATTGTCCCAAGCCTCACTGAGATTAAATGTGCTGCGTATGTGCTGAGTGGTTATTATTATAGCATAAAATTGTAATGAAAATGAAAACTAAAAAAAGAAGAAGCATTGCAAAAACATGTATTTGAAACAGAGGGGCTGGTGGGGCTATTGGGAGAGTCTTATTCACCATTGCAGGTAGGTGGCAGCTGGGCCCAGAAGCAGCTTGAGGAACACGTGTGTTCACCACCAAAAGTCCCTGGGGTGGAAGTGCCTCAAACAAAGCCCAGCAGGGCAGTGGCTCACGCAGAAAGAGCAGGATTGTGCCCGTACACACCCATAAATTATCCCATCCAGAGGGAGCTGCGTGTTTAGGTATTCTCATTGTTTGGAAATTTGTTGTTGGGAAAAATATTAACAACTTCACAGCACATAGTTCTTTGCTGTGTGTGAGTGGATTGCCAGTCCCTTGAGGCAGAGGCTGTCTGGGTCTGCCTTCCCCAGAGCCAGGCACACTGTCAGCACTCAATTAGACCTGTATATATGGTTTCATGCTGACTCAGAGCTCAAAGATAGACACTATTTTTTTTCTCATAGAGCATCCCTGCATTGAGCGAGCGAGCTATTTTTACCTGAACCTTTCCAGCATTATTCCTGGTAGGAAAAAATAAACCCTGTGTGCTTGAAGTCAAAACGGAAAGAAGGGATCTTTTCTTGGAGGTGCCTGTGATCCTCTCAACCTTCCAGTACCTGAGGAAGTGCAGCCTCTGCCTGTGCCTCTCTGTGCCTTGCTCCCCTCTTGGTTGTGCTCCACGGATGACCTGCTGGCAGGAGAAGCCCCTCTCTGAGGCACAAAGGACTGATCAATCCCAGCAAGAAAAGAGCAAGTGAGACAGAGCCTACAGCATCTTTGGAATCAAGGGGTGGAAAGCTGATGGGTCAGAGCCATTTCAGGGAACAGCTGTAGAGTCAAGCTGGTAAATTTTTGTTCAGAGGGAAAGAAGAGTGATGAAGTCTAGTTCCAGTAGGCAGGAGAGTTTTGTGACTCTTAAAAATAAAGTCTACAGTTTCTCCCTCTCCCCTCATCTCCTTTGCTTCCACTCCCTGGGGCTATGCTTTTCCATATGGTCAGCCCTGGGGAGGGGAGCCTGTGGGCTGAACGGTGGCTCCCTGGCCATAGTCCCTCAGTGGTGACCCAAACTGCAGTACATGGAGGAGGCAACAGGCTGGGGAGGATGCGTTCCTTCTCTGGCGGGTGTTTGGGTGGAGGAGAAGGGAGGGAAGTGTAAGATTTTTTTAATTTTTTTTTTTTTATGCTGCGCATTTTTGTAATTCCAGCCGTGCACGGAAGAAGCTGGGCAGTGCTGGCTGGGACGGTGCTCGTGCACCTGTACAGGGTGGGACGGGCATTCAGAGGCAGAAATAGACACCAAGCCATCCTGTTTGGGCAATTACACTCTTCCTGCATTCTCACCGCAGTCGGCATTTCAGCGGCTACGCCACAAAGGGTGGTATAAAGACAAATGTGATCTTTCAAAAATACCTGTACTTAAAAGTACCTCCCTCCTGGGATGGCATTCATTATGTGTCTGTTTATTCATCCTTTGCTCACATGATAATTTGCTCCTGCAGAAATGTGTCTCGGCTCCACCCAGTGCTGGGACCGAGCCACTTCTCCTGGCACTGTTGGAGGTCATTTGCCAAGAGAAATTAGCTGTACGGCATAAATAATGGCGACTGACATGGCTATACCTGCCCACAGGTGCTCCCAGCACCATCACTGCCTTTTCAGTAGCTCATCCCAAATCCCAGTATATTCCTAGCTGTGCCCTGGCTTGCACTGTACATCTCTTCAGGAGCTGGTAATATTCTGGGATGGGAAGAGGAGCTGTTGATTGGGAAGAGGCAAATGAAATGCCAGCGTCCGTCACCGTGCTCTCCTACTATAAAAGATTTGTGGCAGTGGGGTGCGCCAAAGCCGCAGCTGCTGTGGTGTCACTTGGGTATTAATAGGGATGTGGGAGACAGCAAGGAGCAGAAAATGCTGAGGAAGAGGGGAGAGGAGCCAGATCGGAAGAGGCTGGCGCAAGTGCCAGGCTCCTTTACGGGAATGCATCCCTCTGCGTTACGCTGTGGCCACCTTCCTCTTCAGATTAATCAGGTCTCTGCTGCCCCTCTCTCCAACTGAACGTGCTGGCAGTTTCTGGCTTCTGGTGTTCCGCTGTCGCAGAACCTCAGCTCCTGGTCTAGAGTAACTGGGGTTTCCATCCCGCCTGGTAACATGCCCTAGATTGATTCTCCTCTCTTCTGCCAACCCCGTCTGTTGTTCAGGAGTCTCGGCTGTCGTTTGCAGGAGTAATTGTAAAAATTCATTCATGGGAAATGCCTGTAAGAGGCTGATCCTTTTGACAAACCACACAGCCATTGCATTCTGCATTTATTTGAGTCAATCAAGGCTCTGATGCATATTTGGGTCATAAATACTCTGATATAAATTGCATTTGTTATTATGACAGCCGTGTTCCGCTACCTGTTATTTATTAGGTTCTGTTGTCCTTTCCTTTTACACCTTGTGGAGCTGTCAAGTCAGCAGCTTACCTGTGACAAAGCTCACAGCTCAGGTCAGAATCTTCCAAAAATAAATTCTCCGAAGGGATTTGAGTAACAGCAGGACGTATGGTGTTGGAAAGGCATTGGGCGATCTTTTTGTCAGTTTGTTTTATTGGAAGGAGGAGGTTTGTGCTCTTTGCCTGCTTTTGACCAAATTCCAGAATTAGACTTTGCATTTATGATCCAGAGGTCAGTGAATCTAATAGTCCCGCTGATTAATGTGAATTTTGGATTGCACCCTCCACGCCTCAAAGTTGAATTCATCAGTTTATTTGGTATTTGAAATGGTGGGATGCTGACTTTGATGTTTCTAATTTTCCCATTGGAAGCTTTTTTAGCTTTGTGTCTTTTTACATCGTAAAAATGGCAGGATATCTCGTTCTGAGATGAATGAATTTCAGTGTCCTTCCAAGGGTAAGGTCAAATTGCAATGAGCACATTGCTCTGTGCGAGTCAGAGTCATTTTCTGCTTCTCATCCCCAATAAATAGGCACATATTCTTCGTGCCAGGTTGCCGCACCCGCTTTGCAAGGTGCCGAGCTCTTTGGTGTTAATTCAGGAAAGCACTTAATCATGGAATTGATGACTCTGAAGTGCTTAATATAAGCATGTGCTTAAGTGCCTTGTTGGACTGGGGCCCATGCAGATGTACCCTTGCGAAGCAGCGATTTGTGAGCCGCTTCCCCACCTGCAGCGCTGCATCCAGCTCTGGAGCCCTCAGTGCAAGAAGGACANTCTCTTCCAACTCAAACCATTCTGTGATTATGGCCTAGTAGAGTCAAGTTCACTGGAAACCAAGGGTCTCGGGGATGTGCAGCTCAGGGAGACGGACTGTGCTGCAGGGATGGGTGAGCATAACAAAAAGTGTAGGAAAGCTATCGTTTATTCACCCGGGCAGTCCCTGTTCTGCAACTGAGCAGGGAGCCGGGCTCAGCAGAACAGTGGGGCTCTTGGGCTACCCCAAGCCTTGCGTGGACCGACTGGGTGGGGGCCTGCGAGAGCAGAGGCCGGCGGTGGAGGTAAAACCCAACAACCGGCCCCGTCCGGCAAAGCCGGGCTCTGCGCCGGAGTGTGGGTGCTACAGGGACCGGGCGGCGGGATTTGGGGGGAGATGCAGGAATTGAGTGTTCTCTCAACAGGGATTATACTGCAGTTTAACAGCAAGGTTGTTCGTAGCATTAAGATTTAAATACGTGTGATATAATGTTGCGTGTGCTTCTTTTATGTTTTAACATTTCTGTATTCATCTCCATTTCTTTGACTCTAAACGTAAAAAGAGTAAATCTGTAATTCCTCTCAAATATCATAGTGCAAAAGTGATATGCACACAGTCATATGGCTCGCAAAATATAGATGCAAATGGACATGTATTATTTATAAAGCAGCTTTGACATCTTAATATATTAAAAAAGAAGAGACATTTAGCTCATTTCATAGTTCAGCATTCTGTGCATTTTTGAGCTATCATATATCATCATCCATGAAAAATTCATAATCTGAGTCTTAATTGCTTTAATTTTATGCACGCATTCCAACCAGAGGGGTGTGTCCTCTGCTCTTGCTGGGTTTTTTCCCTATTATATTCCTCCACCCCCTTTTCATATAATTAAAAGTAGATGGCTAGGGTTAGACAGTACCAAAAGCCCACTCTGCCTTCCAAAAACTGACTAATAATTAATGAGAGTCATAACTCTGTGACTAAAGGGGCATCTCCAGGTATTCTACTGTCCCTCCCAAATCCTTCTGGGTTTCCTGAACCCAAGACAGTCAGTGAAAGAAGTAGTTCATCCTGCAGGGCAGTAAAATCGATGTAGTTGCTCTCATCCCAGTCTCTGATGTGGCCAGACAAAAGCCAGGTATAAATCATCTTAAAATCTGGCAGCTTCTGCCAAGTTCCAGATTAATCGGGAATATGGTGTGAGTGCCTCCTGTCAGGTGTTCCCAGTGGTGTACTGGCCGGATGGATTTGAGGGAGGCTGGAGGGGTGAACGCTGAAGCCGAGGAGGTTTTGCAGAGGTTTTTCTATCGAGAGCCTCACTCCGACTTGGGTTAGTGCCTTGGGGGTTTTGTCGGCAAGCAAAGGGGAGAGGTGAACTTACAGCCCTTCAGAGGAGGACATTCCCGGCCTGTTAGGGCTTTCTAGGTGAAAACTCTCTCTTGTAGTGAAATCATTGATCAGTGATCGGTTTAAACACAAGTTGAGCACTGGCTGAAGGACCTAATGAGGAGGCAGGAGTTTTCTAACTGCAGGCTGGTGCCAGTAGGACGGTCAGATTGTTCGCTGCTTTTTGTTTCATGGTTGCCTTAAAATACTGCTAGGAAAGATGAAAGAGCTTCAGTTTCTGTGGCCTGTTTCTCTCTGGTCTCTGCTGCAAGAGCCAACAAGGAGAACTTGGCTTGTTTTCTGTTTGCTTGAAATTCCTCCAACCTCCATTTCACCTTCTCGGGGACATTTGGGCAGAAGCTTTTCATTTATTCTGTCCTGGTTTCGCCCATCCCCGCATGCTGAGCTGGCAGCAGACTGAGGGGCTGGTGCTTTCAGATGTAATACGGGTTCGCTGCTCTGAAGTTTCTCTGGGAATGAAAAATCTGTTTGATTAAGGAAACACTGACTTCTGAAAGCCCATCAGCCTGCGCAACTTCGTAAGTCAGGGCTGCAGAATGTCTAATTAAATGGAACTGCTCTCTAGAGGGTTTGGCTTGCAGAACATTAGTTTTCACATTCTTGGCCTGATGTTTATTAAACATTTCTCTCCTTTTTCTCTCCTTTGCAGTTTTCATCTGTAGTTTCATGGTTGCGGCGCCTATCTTTGGTTACCTTGGTGACCGTTTCAACAGAAAGATCATTCTCAGCTGTGGGATCTTCTTTTGGTCAGCCGTCACTTTTTCAAGCTCCTTCATCACTGAACAGGTAAGAGCTTTGCAGGGTGTCCTGAAAAGGGGGACAGTATGTTCCTAAAACCTCCCCATGAGCGTGCCCAGGGGGAATGTATCCCTCCGGTGTGTATTTGACATACGGTACTGCAATACCTGACCTTCTGTGGGTGAATCTGTGTAACTGTTTTTTCTTAACTGTGAAAGCTGTTATTCTTTGAACATCCACATTCATAAAAAATAACAGGTGAAGTATATCTAAGCAAGAGTTTCTGTTGATTTTGAGGGCGATTCTAAAGAAACTTTAAAGGGCTTTAAAAAAAGACTTAGAAAAAAATTTCCATGGCTCTGTAGTGGTTCTCTTGTCTTCTGATATGTAGAGAAGCCATTGGAGCCTGTTGGGAGGTCTGCTTGTGGTAGGTCAAATGACAAAACACACCCAGCAGTGGTTTTACGCATGTGCTTTGTTCCCTGCCCAACAAAGGCAGTGAAGGTGGATGGCAGCATAGAGATCCGATGTAGTTTCAGCTCCTTTAACACTAGTTGATGGATACGTCTGGGGAGCTGGTGATGGAGTTGTCAGGCTCACTGAATTTTGTCAAGCCATGCACAGCATCCCTCACCTGTGTTTGGGACAGCCACAGTACCCCATTTCTGGGACTCCTCATTGCATTAATTTCCTTGCCTGTCAGAGGCACTTGGAGGAAACAATGATCTGGCAGTTTCTGTGGAAAAAAATATCCTCTTGTTTAAATCGTATTATAGAGGAGGTTTAATTGCTGCAGGTGGCAACATTCCTGGAGAGACAAATTACAGCTCCTGGCATCATCAGAGTGATTTCCCCAGGGGAGACAGAGGCATTCCTCATCCTTTCAGGCCAGCTGTGTTCCAGAGATTGCAGCCTTGTGGTCATGCCTAAAGAATGACAACCGGGGACTAAACCTCTCCGCCCCGCTCCCTCCTGTCAGAGCCCAAACTCTGCAGTTTCTAAGAAAAGAGAATTTCCACCTAAGGTGGGCAGTGGCAGTCATGTCTGGCTGGCTTTCACGTTGGACTGATTGTTGTTGCGTTTCTAAAGAAAAATGCATGTGGACAAATGTAGAAGCCTTTAACTCAGTACATAGTTCTGGTTTATAATTGGCCAGGAAGCATCCTTTCCAAAGAAGGAACATCTCCCATCTAAAATGAAAAGAGCCCAAAGATCAGAGCCCAAACCTTTCCTGTCCTTATGAAGGAACCAGTTACCTGCTTATAAACACTTCTCACGTTATGAACACACATTCATGCCCAGGTTCTCATTGCTCTCTCTCCAATGGACCTAGTCCTGTGCTTGCAAGTAGTGGAACACTGGAATTGCCTGATGTAATGTGTGTTTTCAGAGTTGATCTTCAGTTTAAGGATTTGGGACATATTAGCTGAAGTATTAATTCATTATGCTTCATTATACTGTATATATGGTCATCAGTATAGAGGAGCTCAGAGTGGAAGTGGCATATTTTTAGCCAGAGAAAGGGAGAATAAAGTTTATAAAGCTGGATTACGTTTGGAATCCAAATCAAAATGGTTTGGAAGTCGTAGGAGAGACAAGATCGAAATAGCCAGACCTGAGTTAATTCCTCCTGGATTTTCATCAGTACTAACTGTGGACCCAAACTACAACCTTGGACAAAAAACGCAGCAATAATGAGAAAAATCTCCTGTCCTAATTTTACTCTGATCCTCAACTCTACCAGAAAACTTATCCGTTAAGATAGAGACCTCATGCCCAGCTCTTGTTATCGACTCCAGGAGATTACAGAGAATTTTGCAGCTGCTGTATGGATGGGCTCTACCCAGTGGCTGCAGCAGTTGAGCAAGGTCGTAAGAACAACCCCAACTTCACATGGTATCCCTACCACTCCGGTATCCTTTTGGGAGGCCTAGTCTCTAACTGGGAAGATATGCCACATTGAACAAGGTGAATTCCTGAAGTACTAATGAGAAAAAGGATCAGAGAGGAGCTGGTGCAGCTTTTTTGTCTTTATGCAGTGACTAACTAGGCATTTTTCCTCATCTTTGTATTCTAGGATTCATTTGAGGAGCAAAACACTGGCTCTTCTCTCAACATTTTTTCTTTCTTTCTTTTAAGACTGTATGTGCGTTTGTCATGGAGGAAGGCTGGGAGCTGAAATATGAAAAGCTCTTTGCTGGCACAAAGAAAAGCAGTAGTGAGGCTACTGTAAGTAGATAAGCACTCACACCCAAGTCAACATGAAAACACAAGGCTAGAAGGAGCAAGTTGGCACAGGCTGAGCCCACTGAAACACGGAAAACTCCTTTATGTGGCAACAGCAAAGATACTGAACTAGGCAAGAAACAACAGCCATTCCATAGAAATAGCGAACCTCAGGGATTGCCTTTCTTCAAATTTTGACAGTGTGTAGTGCCTTGTGCGCTCTATCACTGTGTAATTAAATAGAGTACACATCCGCAGAGTTTGCATTTGGAGTGTAAATGGAAAGAGACAGCTTAACAAAGGCAGAAAGCAGCTACAGAGCTGGTGGAGGCCAAAGGCACCCAATTTGTAATGGGGTTTGGCAGTTTGTCATTAATACTAGTTCCTTGCTAAAATTTGGACGCTTAAACAAAAACAATCAAAATGCTATCATTTGACTGAATAGCTAGATTATTTGCAATTTATAGTGCAAACGAGCATACAGAAAAGGACGTGTTAATTCTTATCTGCCAAGTTATTCAATAAAGAAATACCGATGCGGCA
Organism: Rhinoptilus africanus; assembly: GCA_013400135.1. Taxonomy (NCBI): domain Eukaryota; kingdom Metazoa; phylum Chordata; class Aves; order Charadriiformes; family Glareolidae; genus Rhinoptilus; species Rhinoptilus africanus. The sequence goes on from VXBO01004775.1 coordinate 458,764, forward strand.
AGAAAAGGACATGGAGTGAGAAACTACCTCAGAGTGATGGATTTTAGATCTGGAAAAAAGGATTGGAGCACAATGAAACAGTTCATCTAAGATACTATCTAAAGGCTATTTCATGCTGTTTGGGTTAAAAAGATAGTGACTGAAAATTGGCAGATAAAACAGGGAGTTGGATATATACGCCATGCAGACACGTAGTTGCTAAAAGAACATTGCATTAAGGTTTGTAACCACTTATTAAAATATCCTTATTTATTACCAAATATGTTTGGGCTTTTAACATGGAATAATGACTGTCAAATAAATGAAGAATGAATCTCTTATCTGCTAGTAGCCACTAAATAATAAGCTCTCACAAAGGAGAAAAGAAAATCAGACCAAAATTTACAGGTAGCTCCAGAGTATATAGGAGGCGATAGTTACAGAAACCAACAATGCGTTAATTCCCTGCATAGCAAAATAGAAACAGGGCAACTAGATAGCTAAATGTTTGTTTACTGTTCATGAGGTCTTAAATAGCATTTAAAACAAATCAAAATAAGAAACCCAAATAAATACTGTATCAGAGAGTAATTCCATAAGTAAATAATCCCATAAATACACCTTCTTGGATAAAAATAGCTAGTGATAAATTTAACTAAAGAAAATCATCAGAAGTAAGGAGTCTGAGAGAATATTGAAAAGGTCACTTTTTATTCTGTCAAATAATGTGATCTGATAATTTATATCAGTGCACAATTTCTCTATAGAAAAATAAGAAATGAGTCCTCCTCTGCTTTGTCTCTGGTACTTGCACATTTCTGCTCTATAGGACTCTGTTTAGCACTTCCTAAAATAAAAATAATTAACAAACTTGTTCATTAATCTAAAATTAGTTAAAGTTGGTACATATTTAGGTGTATCTCTAGATTAACTCCATTTATAGAAACTTCAATAAATTATGGATCTATCTTAATTTGTATTTTATAAGTACAAACACCTGCTTAGAAATCATCTCCCTCTATGCGTGCCTTTTAATCTGTTCTGCACCTGCGGATACACAAATTTTGGTACTTTCACCTGCAAAACCCTGTCTTGTGTTGTTTTGGCTCTTGGCAAGCGTTTGGAGAAAACACTGTCTGGTGGCTGGTTCCTGCTCTGTAATAAATCAGCAAAAAATAAGTGAGCTGCTGTGCAGCGTAGGGTCAGATGACAGAGAAATGTACCGAGCACACAGACTCTGTGGAGTTTCTTTACCCAGGTGCGTTTCCATCCACACAAAAAGCTAAATATGTGTTTGTCTTCCTCTGAATCAATACAAACGCTGCTTTAATAAGTAACCAGTTTTTCCTCTAGACAGCATTTTGATGAGCATAGAGCTGGATTGCCTGTGCTGTGGCTGAACATCCTGAGCTGGTTGATATTCCAGGATGTCGTTGCGAAGCATCTGTAGTCCCAGTTGTACCACTTCTCTCTTTCTGAGCAGTTTTACGGGAAGCAACTTGATTGTCAGGAATGCTCAGGCCACGTGCTGAGGGTTTGTTTCAGGCTGCTTTGATATCCACATCTGTTAGTTATAATAATAGTTCTTACAACTGACTGCCTTGGCCAAAAATTTGCCATAGATGAGGCTTTGCTTTGGGTTCTGACCTTCCTGCCCCTCTTAGTGCCAACTCCGGAGAGATCAGGACCCTCGTGGGCAGACACCACATTCTTACAGCTAGAAGGAGGTGGAAAGTTGCAGACTGTTCTCCCAGTCTCGTGAAATAGTGCCGTTCCCCATGTAAATATCTTGAATAAAGCATATTTCTGTGTAAAAGGGATGCTGTTTTACGGATGAGCAAAGTATTCTGCTAAGTAGTTTGGCTCCATCGGGCTGGGAGAGCCAGTGTACCTAATAATCAGCCAGACCAGGCTGTGGTAATGTGGGTTTGCTGGGAGACATCAGAGCTGCAGATGGTAGAAAGTTTGGAAACAGAAAAGCAAAGAATTAACAAGGTAAATCAGGAATGTACTTTTGAATCCTCCAGTTCTTGTTAAATATTTCTGTTTACATGTCAATATAGCTAACAGGATAAAACCTTTTTGCTCCCACTGCAAGTTAATCTGGATCGATGTTTCTACTACTGTTTTTTTTCCTTTCCTGTCCTTTTGATTTATCTCTGAGAGAGGAAGCGAATAGTCCATTGTGGAATTCCAGTTAGCCTGCAGTGCTTGCTGTAAGTCCTGTCTCTCAGACTTGCCAGATGTTTATTTAATTCCAAAGCTTGTCTTTCATGGAGTGCTCAAAAAGAAGCAACAACTGATATGCAGTATAGAACAAATAGTTAGCTGGGTTAATTTTAAAAAACGTAAACATAAACCCCTACACATGATGATTCACTCCAAGAAAAAAAAAAAAAGAGGTTATTATAAAACATACAGCTTCTTTTCCTTTGCTTCCACTGTGTAAGATAAATACACAGTTTGAAAAACAGAAACAAACAAAACTACAAGCCCCAAGCCATCGTTTTGTATGTAAGATGGGTACGGAGTGTTGTCTTTGAAGCTGCACATCCATTCAGTCCCTTCCCTCCCACGCAATTCCTGGTGGTTCGTGTGGCCGTTGCAGAAAGCGGGGCTGGAAGTAACGTGGGGTGCTCAGGGACAAAAGCTGTTAGTTGTCCCTGGTGTATTTTGCCAGCCTTTGATGTGGTACTGGGACCCTACAGAGGAGCGTGTGCTGTTGACATTTGGATTCTGCACTTCGCTCTTCTGCTACACTGCTCGGGAAAAATATACTCCACTGCGTACTCTCTTATCCCAGAGGAAGAGATTATAGAATCATAGAGCCGTGCAGGTCGGAAGGGACCTTTAAGATCATCGAGTCCAACCATTAACCTAACGCTGACACAACCACCACTAAACCATGTCCCTCAGCACCACGTCTGCCCGTGTGATAGCAAATACTGAATGGGAAACTGTTTCCGTGTCAGAGCAACATCTCTTACACAGAGAAGTGTAATGATTTGCACTCTTGAATCTTGGGTCCTCGTTGTTCCCTCAGATTTTACTGACCTAGAAGAGAAGAGATGGAATAAGATTTCTATAAATGAAATAGTTGCAGCTTGCTGAACTAGAGTGCAGAATTACTGTCATGTGTTTGTCTCCTGGCTGCTTTATATTCCTACCTTGTCCCTTTCTACCCATCCCTCTTCCAAGGGAAGCTATAAATGAAAAACAGGTTAGGGGGTTCTCAGAGCATCAGCCCCAAAAAGCCAATCTGTGAGAGGAGGAGGCTTTTCATGGGTGTTATCAGAAATTGAAATGTCGTGTTTTCTGCTTCGAGTTGAGTTTTTTCCCTCTGGTATCTGCATCTGTGTGTCTGTAAAGCATTTGAGGAGTTATTGAACACACAGCTGGGGATGGCTGCCAGGAGAGAGACACAGTGTAGTTCCAAAGCGTACTCAGAAAGCTTATTCGTGTGATGAGAAAAGAGAATGTCAAGAAACTATCATAAGGAGTATCTCTGCCGTACACTGCATTTCCTGTCTGCAGCGCGTCTGGAAGAGGATCGGTTCTGCTCTGCCTTCCAGGGCCCAGAGACAACCGGGATTACACCCCGAGTCCCACCTTCCCCTGGTAGAGGCAATCTGGCACCACGGCCCCTTCAAACCTCTCAGATCACCCAACTTGTGCTGTTATGTTGAGAAGTGTGCCTCCTGCCCTCTGCTACTGGCTTTAGGGTCATTAATCGGTCTGAAATCACGCAATCTCTGGATCAAACACCTCAGATGCTGAAAGAAGAGACGTTTCTGTTGCTGAGTGCCATAACTCACCCGAACTGACCTCACGCTGCTGCAGAGCCCTCTGATGCCAGTTCATTGAAATGATTCACACTGAAATGTCACTGCTCCTCAGAGCTCAGGCGTTTTCTGGAGCAGGTGGGCAGAGGTTTGTGCTAGGAGAGCTTCAAGAAATAGGCTTAATATTAATTTGCAGTGGGTCTCAGTGAGGGCTCCCTGTAATTGCCTGCTCCTTTTTAGAGAGCTGTTGCTTATCCAGGTTACTGGAAGATGCTGCGATCATTATCATAGGCTCTGTGATTGTGGTTCTGATTCAGCTTCTGCTTTGGAAGTCTGTGGGAACCATTTGTGTGTCTCTGGGAATTGAGTCAGACCCTACATCTTTTTAAATCAGTATGCTTACATTTGATGCTGTTTCATCAGATCATGAAAATGCCTGGAGACAACAGCTGGGAACCGTGGTACCAGGATGAAAGATCTTTACGGGCCCAAGACCTTTATGGCTTTGTCCCATTTTTATGCAGAAACCTGAATTTACAGTCTCTAGGTTGAAGAGTAGGAAAGTTCAGCCACTGTGTCAGTTAATGGATGGTTTGGAAGCGATGTTCGTTTGTACCTATCATCCTGCCTGTCCTGCTTTTATTGTGCCGGAGCAGGAAACCTCACCTGGGTCAGTTATTTGCTGAGGAGGCAGAGGGAAGAAGGCATATTTATTTCACTGCCAGGCTGTGCGTGTCTTGGAAGCATTCGTTCTTCTCGTGTTGTCTATTAAAATGTATATTCTGCTTGTCGTACTGCAGCGGAGGCCTAACCCCAGAGCACGCTGATGGAACACAAAAAGGATGTCCTATTGCTTCAACCTGGTCTTATCGGAAGGCTCTATAACGCTTTAGTGTTATGCTTTGTAAGTAATTATTACCTCATCTTAAACTCAGCTTCATTCAAAACAACCTAGGAATGGAAGAAAAGGAAAATGCTCCTTAAATAGACTGGGATTGAATCAGCTGGGGAAAAAGAAATTTAAAAAAGAAGAAAAAACAGTAGTGCTGCACGTAAGTTTCCAAGCAAATGTAAAAAATGTAGAGTAATGAATGATAAAATTTCATATCAGCTTAATGTGATCCTTATGGTAGTTGTGATCTGAGGAGCACGAGTCACTCCCGGTGCAGCGATGCACTGCTGCCTGCCGTGCTTCAGTACTGGGGATGTCTGGCTTGGCCAAAAAGGGGTGAGAAGCCAGAGCCGAGTCACTGCTGCAGGGTCTGGGTGGCTCCATGTGATCCTATTCCTTTGGAAATAAGCTTCCCAGATAATTGTGTATTGAGGGCACTGAGAGGATGCCAAGTTGGTGGGGTAGAACACGTCTCTTCCTATTGCAGTGGGGTGTTCGAATACGGGTCTGGAGAAATGGTACTGTTTGTTGAAAGATGTAAACTGACTCGTACGTAGCATGGATGTAAATGAGGCAGCTTATGGCTTGTGTTCTTGAGGATTATGACTTGGGAAGAAGCATGATGCTTCAGGAGAGTTTGGTTAACGATGCCTCACCGACAAAGAAAACAATTCATTTAACCCAGTTTTAGGCTCATTAGGAGGCCTGGAAACTAATCTAAATTTTGGATTAGAAGGGCCTTGGTGATTCTTGAAAGTTGTGCATATTGTCCTGAAAACAGGATGCAGGATAGAGGGAAAGTGTTATTCAGCTTCTTCGGCTTGTGTTCAGATGCAAAAGTATGGATTTGGGTCTCTCTTTGTTTGAGCTCTTGGTTCCCTGCTGGTAGAAAAGCCTCAGTGGTACTCTAGGAGGTGTAAGTGCTTCTTCAACGGCACACACAGTCTGAGCCCCCCCTGGGTCATACATAAAGGCGGAAAAAAGGACCATTGTATTGAGTAATGTGCAAATAGTGTGAAGATGGGAAATGTCTTATAGTACCAGGTGCTAAATTAGCCTTTTGAAGTGTTGACATTTCTTTTAAATGCTTAAAGTTCACATGCTACACAAAACACTGCATTTGCAATTCAGATAACGTTGAATTAGAGTACTAATCTCAAGCCCATGTAATAGATTTTGAGCTGGAAATCCCTGGGAATGCTGCTGATCATCACGTCTGAAAACATGATTGACGAAGTCTCATGAGAAGGCAGTGACAAAACATGCAAATACATTTAATATAATTAAATAAGATTGTCGTTTTGTCAAATAGGCTGGCTGTAGAGAATCAAATGAAGCTCCAGCATGACAAAACCTTGCCAATTATTAACACTTTAACTAGCAGTATAGTAACTGTTCAAAGAAGATCGTGAATAAGAAGAAGCTGCGAGGTATGAGGATTGGTAGATGCATGTTTCTCTCTGGAAATATGATGCTAAAAATGAGACATCTCTCAGATGTATGCCAGACATCCTACAAGGTCGACCTTTCTCACAGTACTTGGGTGCTTCTGGGTCTTGATTGAGTCAGCAAACCAGAGAAGTGGGAAAACAAAAAGCAGGAAGAAAAGATTTGGGATGATTTGGTTGCTTTTTCAGCCAAGTTGCCTCAAAGCTCTGACCTGCTGGTGTACTTAAATTTTTAGCGTATGCAAAGTAAAACATGGCAAGAATCAGCAGAACCAACAGTATAGGTAAAGTTTCTGGGACTATAACTTTGTTTGTGGTAATTTCATTTAAACCTTGGGACATTCCACTAAAATGTGTCCTTCATGAACTCTCAAAGCTTATTCTACCCTTGAAAATGTGTATTGTTAGGGCAAAATGTTCCCACCTGGGTGGCTCAGTCAGTTGGATGAGGCTTTTTTCAAAGGGTGCTGAGAAACTGTAGCTTGTGCAGTTGTCTTGGGGGTTGTGCGCTTCGAGAATGAGACCTGTCTGTTAGATTTGGCTAAATTTCGGTTTGAGAATTGGTCCAGACCAAAGAGCGTCTGAGCCAAGACAGCCCATTGGGTTGAAGGGGTTAGATCTCACGCGTTTCTAGAGACATCATTGAAGGTGAAGGTGTTAGCATGATCTGTCAGTGTCTGTAAGTATTTGTTCTGAAAACCCTGGTATCTGTTTATAGCTGGCTTGCTCGGATCCCGTCTTCGTGTGTGACTCATCTGTGGCTGGAACACGGCACCCTGTTACTGCCTCTGAATGTGCTTTCATTTCACGTATGCCAGGTCACATTCCAGCAATTAGTACTGGAAAACTTGTGTGTGTCAAGAACCTTGCATTGTTTCCACAGTTGCAAAAAATGCGAGTTGTAGTTCTCCCAATCCCTATTTTTGTGATTATGTTATGATTGTCTTTGTTAGTCTCAGGAAGGGGCTGGGGATAGTGCCTCCTGCCAGAGATGTTTGCTGCAAGTGCTGGTAAGTGCGTCCCACCTGACAGATCTGGAACAAAAAGCAACAGTTTGCTTCTGACCCAGAACTATTAAGGTTCTCAGGGGAGCAGTTTTGGAAGACACATTCTGGCCAAGCTGCATGTAATGGTTTTGTAGCACGGATAAATGACCGCTATTTCAGCCATGTGAGATGCTGTGGAGTCCTCTGTTTGTGTCTTACACCAAAGCCACAAGGATGAAAAGGAGTGCTCTTTATGAGCCCTATGATTTATTTGAAAACATCAACCTTTTTCTTTAAGGTCTATTTTATAAGTAGCTATGCATGTAGCGCTCCACCGGATGGTGTTCTGGTGAATAAGCAAGCTAATCTGTTATATTCCTTCCAATTACATTCCAGACCCCTGCCATTAATGCAGTATTAATGGCCATGAGACTAAATTGAGAAGAACATAAATCCCACCATTTGAGTGTCATGTAATATTTTTACCACAGGCAGGTCAATCAGATGAAAAGCCCTTCAATTAGTAAGCTGAAATGCTGCTTTGTCTTAACTGAGGCTATTGTCAGGACCCGGTGGTGCTGCTTCATCACCCAAGTGTCTTGTAATTACATTACCTAATTGGATGGAGAATAGGAATTGGGCTTACTCTTTTTTTTCTTTTCTTTTTTTTTTTTTT